>OY720344.1:124083400-124593400 GCA_963082975.1 Labia minor | reverse complement strand
GATTGATCATTGTTACGTGCCGGCAAGGGCCGGCGATTTAGTGCCTATCCTAGTGCCCGGTTCACAATCTACACATGCACTTGGTCATCATCCGCCCCTTCCTCAACCACCCACCAACGGTAGCTACGAAAACGAAAGCGAACAGGTACACTCAACCACATATAATAAAAAATTAACTATTCAGTTAAATTAAAATAATCAATATTTTTTTTTTTTTTTTTTTTTTTTTTTTTTTTAAATTAGATTAGCTATTAAATCCCATTACAAAAAATTGTTATTTATTATTTTGTATATTATTATTATTAGAATATATATAAAAAAACATTAATTAATTAATTGATTTTTTCAATTATTTATTATTAATTTAAATAAATAAATCAATTTTATATTTAATTTATTGATTCAAATTTGTTTAACCGTGAATGTTTGTGTTTGATCGTGGATTAATTTGTATCTTATTCGTATAAATGAATGGATATTCTAGTTTTACATTTGATGGTTTAGAATTGCCTTTCCTTCTTATTCTCCCTTAAGAGATTTTCCTCTTGTACTCTCAAGGGATAAATTGAGAGAGAGAGAGAAAAAAGTGACAAAATCAATACAAATAACCAAAACAATAAACGTTAAATCTCTGCTACGCTTCTACACACACACACACACACACTCATTGGTTTTCAAATACTTACTTAAAGATATCCGTTGTTAGTAATAAAAACAAATTCAAATGTGTGTAAGTGTAATGAAATTAACGAATTTTCTAATTTTTCTTCTTTTGCACTCATATATGAAAATATACATACTTATACAATAAGAATTTTATTTATGTAATTTTATATCATTTATCTTGATTTTATTGAGAAATATTTATTAAAATAAATAATAAATCTTATATTTTAATATTATAGAATACAATACAATAGAATACAATGGATTAATTAAATGGGATAATAATTGTGTTGTTGTTTGTTGGTGGGTGGTGGTTGAGACATGTTTTTCTGTTTTAGGGTGATGATGGACTAGCGGATTTATCATCGTGTCCTGAAATGCGTGACAATGAATGTCAGACACGTGACTCGCTATTTTTACAGTCGGAATTGAGTACAACACCGAGTCCACCACCACCATTGGGACCACCTGGTGATCTCCATTTTAGTACATTTGGCTACGGCGATCCTAATTTATATAAAGGTAAACGCCCCAAGGATGATTTTTTTTTTTTATTCAAATATCATTTAATATATAGAATCTTTTATCTAAATATGTAATTTAATATATATAATAGATAAATAAATAAATAATAATAATAATAATAATTCAATATCATCAACAAAAATTTACAGACTTATTTTAATTGTCAACCTAAACGTCAGTTTTTCCCGAGTTAACCATCGCGTGCCCTTCATTCTTTATAATTTTCACCCCACGCCAATCTACATTTAATCTCAATTGGATCTTCTTTTTCACTAGGTTATATATTTTTTAAATTAAAAAACTCAATTTAAAAGAAAGTTGATATGCTTGATGTGTGTCTAGTGTCGAGTGACAACTAATTTAATAAGATAGAAACCTTCTCACCTCTCAAAAAATATACCATTGTTATGTCTGCAAAATTTCATAAAAATTAGTCAAATGATGACAAAAATCTATCCAACTTAGAAGCAATTGAATACCAATTTCTTTTTTTTTTTTTTTATTCAATAGAAATTCTTTTTTAACTAAGCTAATTGTTTTCATTATGTATTAGGAATATTTGGATGGAATAGAAAATCAGAATTATTCATTTCCATCAAAATATTATTATGAAATTTTCCCACAATTATTTTTCCTTTTATTTGATCTATTTTTGTCTTACCTACAAAACATTCATAATATGTAAATTGCATTCGTGTAGATGTAGATATTATTTATTTTGAAAGATCCATAAGAAACACAATTTTTGATACTATTTTTTTTTTTTTTTTTTTTTTTTTTTGATAAAATATACAAAGTTTATTATCCATTATTTATTAATTTTATTTATTATAATGTTATTTTATTTCATTATTATTCTCCATTTCCCTTAGCATAACATTTAATATCTTTGCATGTTATCTTTATAATTTCTTTTTTTTTCTCTTTAATGATTAATAAATGATGCTGCTGCCTCCTCTAATTACAATTATGATTTATCTCATTATAAATGATGAGAAATATCTTTCTAATTATCATTAAGTACACTTTTTATTAATATTAGTATTTTACAAAAAAAAAAGAAAAGAAACAACAAAACCAAAATTTATAGTTAAATAAATAATTAATTAATTTAAATAATTATTTATTTATTTTTTAATTATTGATATTTATTATTCCATGTGTGTGTGTGTTGATGTTGTTATCAACTTAATCAGTGGTATGTTTCTTGTATATTAGCAGATTTATAAAAGATTTATAAAAGATACAGATATAATAAAATATTAGTAATAGCTAAATTATAGTATTTAATCTCTTTCTTTCTTTCTTGTATATATAAAAGTTAGTATTTTGGATTTTAGACCAACTTGAATACTTGCAAATGCATTTATTTCTTTAATTTCCTTAAAAAAAACAACATTTTTTTCCTATATCAAAAGAATAAACAACAACAAACATTTTAGTCATCTTGAGAGAATATATATATACCTACAAAAATTGTAGATATTTGTAAAAATATATGTAAATAGGAGTAAAAAATAAATAGTCATTTCTTTAAATTGGTTAATAATATGGATAATATTTTTTTCGAGTTTCTTCTCCACTCATTCACACATACTCTACCCCTCCCCCCACCCACCCATCTTCCCTCTTTTACTTCAACTCCTTCTTTTTTACACCATTCACTTTCTATTCTATATTCAAATAATCATTCATATTCTCTTTGTGCATGATTTTCAATTCCTGATTTATTAATTCCCATTTTAACATAATTTCTTTTTATACGTCTATCTATGTATATCTATGTGTGTGTGTGTGTGTGTGTGTGGGTTTAGGAGGGGGAAGTTTCTCATACCAAGGCCCTTTTTCTTTTGTCTCTCTCTCTCTCTCTCTATTCAATGGTAAATTTACTCATAATTTAATATTATTATAGAAATTAAAACAAAACAAAAACAAATAGATTTTTTTTTTATATTTTTAATTCCTGATTAATATTTACACAACTGCCCATTATAGACAAGGAACAGATTAATAAACAAAAATACAACAACAAAATCAATTTTGTGTTTTCATTGCTTTATCTGGAGTACTCAGTTGAAGTGTTTGTCCACATTTGATTTACTTATACTAGAAAATAATTTTCAATTTTATTATTTTCCCCAAATTTCAATTATAATGTAAAATAAAGGACCTCCTTATACAGTGGTGCCTCACACAACGAACTTAATTCGTTCCAGGAGCAAGTTCGTTATGCGAAAAGTTCGTTATGTGGAACGCGTTATCCCATAACAATACATGTTAAAAAAAATAATTCGTTCTGTAGCATAAAATATGCTAAGATGACATAATAAAAGATAAAATTTTTGTTACTATTTTTATTTAGATACATATTTAGAAAAAAAAAAACATAATTAAATCTAAAAAACCACCCCCTGCTGGCTTTGAATTCTTCTTCATTATCTTGATTGCTGCTACTTCCAGGGACGTTTTTCTTTAGATCGTCATAAATTCTCTTGGCTTTGTGACAGATAATATCTTGGGTTGTTACGCGCGTCACCTTTCACCTGCCTGTCCTTAATCCAAATCGCTAATAGCCTCTCCATTTCCTCGAGGATTGAAGACCTATGTTTTTCATGAAATAATTTTGATACTCCTTTGGCTACTTTGGCTGATTTGATTGCAACCTTATTTGTCAAAATGGTGTACATAGTGGTCTTGCTGAGGCCAAACTCTTTGACGAGGTCACACTGTTTTACCCCAAATTCACTCCTTCTAATTATTTGCTGTTTTATTTCAACAGAAATCACCTTCCTGCTTTTTTTTAGAAGCCATGATATAAAAAAAAATATTAAATGATAATGATAATTGAATATGGTAATGAAGAACGATTGCCGCGATACGTGTTTAAGTTAAGTGCAGTGACTATTATGACTGCCTGCAGTGCCTGCGCAAGGGGATGCAATACAACGGAAGCGATCGTGGAAGCTCGGGCGAGTTCGTTGTGTGAAACGAAGTTCGTTGTATGAATCATGAAATTTAGTTCATTATGGTTCGTTGTGCGAGGCGTTCGTTATGCGAGGCATCACTGTACTTGTTTGTTTTATTGTGCACTTTTATTTAATAATTTCCTTTTAACTATTTAACTTTCAATTATATTATATATCCATATATCGTTAACTAAATGAATATCTTGAAATAATTGTAATAATTGTAATACGATCCTGTCAAAATTTAAAAATGAAGATTTCAATGAAAATTACGCGTTTTAATGTTCTCTGGGTCCAAAAGACATTACAATTCAATATATGAAGAGCTATGATTTTACAAAATGAGTGGTTCTGGAGATGATACTCTGTTGATCTTGCTCTAACAGAACATTCCAAGAGTGACATCCAAATTGAAAAGAGTTTTTTATAATGTTGCTACCTGAACTAGCATAAGAAATTGTGTATTCAATTGAATGAAACGAAATCGACACATGTCAACTCACCAATTTAATTTAATTTAATCAAATTCCAATCTGAATTAACCAAAATGTGATATCACATGCATGAATGAATTATATTGGCTTCTCGCACGCAAGTCTGAACTCTCAATACACAATAAATTACTTTTTTTTTAATAAGTAAATTAAAATTCAAAAAATAAAGGACGAGACTTTTCTCATAGTCGGGAAGTAGGTTAGAAGCGTAGTTGTTATTCCAAGGTCAAATTTCTTCCAAAGGCAATCTTGAAGGGCGACTGATAGGAGAGTCGTTAAGAACAACGAGGTTTAAATTATGTGATACCACAATAACCAGGATTGATTAGGGTTGACTAAAAAAATTGATCCAGTGCGTACTTGCCGAAGAATCTCTTCAAAATATATTTAACCTATATAATACCTAATCTAATATATGTGGGTGTTTCAAAAAGAGCGCAAGATTTGAATTGCGCGCCATATTTGATAGTCATAATGGCACGTGATTATGACGTGGCAGATGGGAGTTGGTAAACATCAATGGAACAACCAACATAGCAAGGTAGAACAACGCTTCTTTATCTTCTTTAAAGAAGAATTCATATATATAAATGTAGACATAATAAAAAAAAAACAACGAATTAAATAAAAAAAGAAATAATATTTTATACGAAAAAATAAATATTATTTTATTAGCGATAGTAAAAATAATAAAAGAATTTATTTTAAGATATTATTTTTCTTGATGCTTACTTCTAAACCCACAATTTTATAATAATTATTATAAACTTTGTAATAAACATTTTCTAAATAAAATAATAAATAAATATATAAAATCCAATTTAATGCTTCGAGATTTCCTTTTAATTCCAGGCAAATCGCCCTTAGAGTTGTTCCAAAATTAAACTTTAAATCCTATTCCAAAAGGCACCCGAATAACACGGATTTACACTCCCTTTTTTGAGTTTTTACTTTTTTTAAAAAAAAAAAGGGAGTCCAAGTTGAAACTTATATTTGTCTCTGTTCTAATCTTTTTTTTTTTAAGAAATGATTTGTCGTAATCCATACTAAAAAATTTTACTTTATTGTTTCTTTCTTGTATATATATATATAATTTAATTTACTGTTATAATATAAAAGCTTTGAGGAAGAAAGATAAAGAGATACAAGGAGAGAGTTCATTTCTCTTTGTAGCAAGTAGAGAAAGAAGATTTTTTTTTTAAAAGAATACATTGCTTTTTTTCTTTGGTCCAATCGATTTTTCAAGATCCATTAACCATTATATAAAATACATGCGCCTCTTCTCTTCATTCCTCCTTCCATCCTCACCCCTGCTTTCTTCAGTTTTCTTTCTTTTTTTTTTTTTCTTTATCTAAGGACTTTTGGCATTAAGTAACTCTCTTTTTCTCTGTCTGATACGATAGAAATTGAAAATGAATGTTCTGATAAAAAAAAAAAAAAAAAAAAAAAAAAATCGAGGAAAACGGACGAAAGGTGGTTGGTAAAAGCATGGAATGGATAGGATTGGTGATGATGGTGAGCTCAAAGAGTACAGAAACAGCTCAAAAGTGCAGTTAAATATAAACAAGAAACAAAACAAAGAGGAATGAAAATGATTTATATAAATTATATTTATTTATTTATATATTTATTATTATTATTATTATTATTATTGATTAAGTATACCACAAGTAGATTATATAATAATTTTTTTTTTTTAAATCGTGTAATAAAATATTTAGAGGACGGCAAACCTAGCATTTGTCCAGGGTGGCATTTAAGTTTTGAATGTAATAAATTTTACGAATCTAGAGTCGTAAATACTAGAGCGGGTACTGATTTATATGAATATTATATTTATTTATTAATTAGAAGATATATTGATACTTTTATTTTAATGCTCAATTCTCTTATAGTGATATAATAATATAATAATGCGTTTTGATTTGTTTTTGTTTTTTTAAGACTATCATCGAAGAAATATACCGTCTAGTTGTGAGCATAGTAATGCAACGACAGTGAGTAGTATACATAATACACGTTCAGGAGGAAGTCACTCGACAGCGCCAAGAACACATCGATCAATTACCGGATCGGTATCAGAGAAAGAGTCAAAAGGTGGTTCTCCAGGTGTACGAGATTGTTCGGTTGGCGTATATCGAGCGGAGGCATTAATAGAAATGGGTTCGGATACAACAACCACAACAACACCACATTCAGGAACAATAAATTCTGAAATTGTTGGTGACCAAGGAAGAAGTTTTAGTGTGGCATCCAGTAAAGTAAGTATATTATTTATTTAATTAATTTATTATCATATAAGCAAAAATAGGTATATAATATGGCATACTCTATTTACAAAATATTTAGTCCAATTTATTATAACTGATTATTAGAAAAATTATCAATTAATAGATTCTATTTACAAAAAAAATTAATTAATTTAAATTTTTAGAAAAGTAAATAAAAAAATAATAGAAAAATTTAATTATATTAATTAAATGTAATATTTAATTATTATTAATTATTATATATCAATTAAATTAATCTAATTTTATTTAATTTAATAATTAATTTTTTTGCAAAATTAAATAATTTTAATATTTATTTTATAAATGTGAAAATTTAAATTAAATAATCATAGCCCTATCAATTATAATAAATATTTTTTTGTTGTTGTTATCTATGAACTTTTTTTTAAAAAAATCTGGAGTGTCTCCACTCGACTATCTCGCAAATTTGAATTGGATTAAATAACATATATTAATTTAAATTAAATATTAATTAAATTAATAAATAATATTTATTAAACAAGTGCATGTTTGGCTCTTTGTTGATGGCACCACGTCACGTGTTGGCGCGTGAGATTTGCAGTGTTAAAAAATTAATTCTGGTACTTTCAGCGATTCAATCAAGCTGAAATTCTATACCAATAGCAGTTTTATACAATTATTAATCATGTGAAAATTATCAAACATACGAGTTATCTTTATTTTTACGGCCACTTTAGAAGAAAAAAAATCAAAACGTTGTAGGTAATGACCCTTTTCCGGTTGAGCTATGTTTCTCCAAAAGTTGATAGAAAACTACGAATTTTGAATAATGTACCAAATCTCATCATTCTAGCTCAAACCGTTTTTACATAATTTTGGTTATATACATACACACACACACACACAGAGAGAGAGAGAGACATTTTTCTCAACCTTAGTGAAAATGATTCAGGAACCTTCAAAACGTATAAAAACATCAAAATCTCAACATCGAAAATTTTCGTGATCGCAATACTATCTCTGGAGAGATAGTAAAAAAGGATAGTATTTTTTTATTTTTGTTTTTTTTTGTTTGTCCCTTTATCCTAAATTAACACACATTCTAATATTTTTTTTTTCAAATCAAAATTCATATTAAATAAATCAAAAGATGATGAATTAGTGTTTGTAGTAAAAGAAAATAAGTAGAGAGAAAACACAAAATCATAATTTGCAATTTTTTTTTTTTTTTTTTTTCTCTTAGGTGACAATAAAGTTGAAATATAATATCATTATACTTTTCTTTATATACATATCTATGAGTGGGTGGATGAATGTGGATAAAAAGATGAGCAGTTGGGAATGGTGGAGATGAGAGTGAGAGGAAAAGTCAAGGGTAGGTTTTATACAGGGATATAATTTAATTTTTTTCAATTTTGAATCCGGTTTTCTCTTCCTCCTACTCTCTCATCCCATCTGGTAGAATCTCATTAAGTTCAATATTGCGAAAACTCAATATCCGAATTCTTTTTTTTTTTCTTTTTTTTTTTTTTTTTCAACGGGAAAGATTGGGTGGAGAAATGGATGGAATGGATGGAGGAAAAAGAAAGCAAGCATTATACAGTATTATTATTATTATTATTATTATTATACTGTGGATTATAAGTGGAATAAAACCCTAGTTATACGGGTGCTCCCTCTTTTCTATTTTCTATCATATCTATATCGTACGAGTGAGTCCATTGATAGTATGGAGAAGACACAAGCAATTTTAACTCTTTAAATTATAAGAATTATTTTTCCTCAGAACACTCATGACAGAAGAAAAAAATACAATCATGAGATCATTTTAAATGTTGTAGGAGTAGCCAATTTGTGATTCGATTATTTTCTTTTTATTATTATTATTATTATTATAATCAATTTTACACCTAGCTCCCTTTCTGAGCAAATTGCTGAAAAACTTTCACCCATCCCTTTCGATGTTGTATGGGATTGGGCTCGGACCTTATCACCCTATTATAATTATTATTATTATTATTATAATTTGTTGAACCAATTTTTAATATTAATTAATTATTTTATAATTTAAAATATCCAAAAAGAAAATAAACAATAAAAATATCTCCCACCATTTAATTGAATAATATATATTATAAAATAGATTAGATGAGATGAACAAGAGTACGGTACAGTACGGTACGAATACAATAATGCGATATCAATATAAAGAGATACGTATATGAATCTATTCACTATATTGAAATACAATTTTTCATTCATTCAATAAATAATGGAGTATTTTAACTGTAATATCTGATAAAATCATATATTATTATCATTATTATACATATTTAGTATTATCATTAGTATTATCTATATAGATTTATTTATTTATTTATTTAATCGCAGTATTAAAAATAAATATTTTAATTATATTTCCAACAATAAGAATGATTTATCTGATAAGATTTATTTATTTATTATCATCACATCATAGATTAAATATTTAGATTAATCTTTGAATTCATAACTTATTTCATATTTGATGCTGTGTTCCATTAAGTTAACCATTGTTCACTATCATCATTAATTCATTGATCATATTTATTAAAACGTAATAAATCATTTATGAGATCATTTTCATTTTCATTTTCCATTGTTTGTTATTAATTTGTATAAACTCAAGGAACAAAAAAAACAAAAAAACAGACAATATAATCAAAATGGCTTTACTCCATCAGCCCTCCTACCAAAATAATAGAAAATTATTTGTTTTTTCTTATAAATTTAATTAATTTAAAGTTTCCAAAATAATATTCTATATAAAATTATAAATTTTTCAATGTCTAACTCTTCTCGACACTCGAACGAACCCATACACCCACACACACTATTTTCATTCACTTGGCCATTCTCTTTTCTAATTTTCATGGTATTTAAATTGAAAACAAATCCATGTTTTGTTTAGAAAGTTTTGTGTTCATGTGTACCCCCCTACAGCCCTACCCTCATCCCATCATCTCTACTCGTATTTCCCCATTCCTGTAATTAAATGAGAGAGACGTTCACTTTATTGAATATTCATGAACATTGCCCTCTTATTTCCTCTCCCTCTTCCCACATTGCTCTCATTCACCAATCACTTCACTTGCTCTTATATCCAATTCCCATTCCTTCCACAATCCCATTATATATATATTATATTTGTAGTACATACTTAAAGTACAAATGATATTTCAGAAGAAATGTTAAAATAATACATTGTAAATAATATAATAATAATAATAATAATAAAATATTATTATAGGCTGGTAAATTCACGGTCGCCAGCAATCTTTTTTTTTTTTTTTAATGAAGATCTGTTTAACCTTTTAATATAACAAAAATCTTAAACACTAAACAAATTAATGATAATAAATCTAAATTATATGACTAAATTGGAGGTCGTTCAATATGCAATAAAGAAAATCTGAATCAGTGGACCTCAAAAATAAACCAATATTTCAAATTATAATTTAGAAAGAAAACAACAAATTAATTGATATGAATTCAAATACTTGGGCAGCAATAATTATACAAAAGGACATCATTTATTTAAATCTTATAAATGATGGTTTTAATATTTCCGAAAACATTTTCTAAAAGTTGTATGAATAGTCCAACTTAATCCAATGACCCAATACAAATAGACCGAGGTACAGCAAGTTGCTTGTATTTACAAGAGCTCACAACTAAAGCCATAAAAACAAGAAGCCAAATAAATATTCAAATTCTCAATCCCATGTCACGCGACTTTGCCTCTAGTGTTTTTCAAAATGTTTCAAAGATTCATTTGCGTTCATTTTCATTTTTTAATTATTTTAAAATTAAATCTCTCTCTCTCATATTATTTCTTTTTTTTTCTATCAAATTGTTTAATATTTAATATATTATATTTTAATGTAATTTCTTGATTGTCATTGATTTAATAGAATTAATAATTAATTAATATACAAAGTGAACTATTATTATGATGTATGTTTTTGTTTTCATGTAGTCAGCGCCTGATGTCATTGTGTCGCACTGACGACGGGCCAAAAGGGCGTGGGAGCCCTATAAAGTGCGACGGCCCCGATCGCGGCTACATGCACAACAGGGTGAGCTTCAAACTATTCGGGCATAAAGGGTGGCCCACCCCTTACATAAAAAAATATAAAATACACCAAACTAAAAGGTAATAAACATTATAATAAAAAATAAATATAAATATTATTTTTTATTAAAAAAAAGAAGAATTACTTACATTGATAAATTTTATAAGAAAAAATAATAATAAAAATATATTAATTTTTTCTTTTTTTTTTTTTATTTTATATAGCATAATTCGATTGAAACGAACGAATGATAATAACAAAATTTTACAGACGTAACGATCTATAAATCCGTTGATATTATTATTGGATTTTTCTCTCTCTCTCTCATTAATACACATAAATACGTACACCCTCATACATATTCAGGTTATTCTTCTGTTACTACGACTACTACTACTACTACTACTACTACTACTACTACTACTACTACTACTACTACAACAACTTGTTGATGACAGTGTATCTAATGTTTTAATAAATACAATCGGATATAATTAAAAAAAAAAAAAATTATAGAAAATCAAATAAGAAAAAAAAGACGAACTTTTATTAATAAATAAATAAACGGACCTTTTTCTAGACATTAAATATCGTGTAATGATTTAATGATTTATAAATAAAGTAATTAAATAAAAAAAAATCAATCAATCAAAAATAAAATAAAAAAAGACCCTTTATAATAAATACAAGAACCATTTACTAATTATATAATAATTAACATTAATGCTTAAGTTGATTTGAAAACAAAAATATCTAAATTTTATTATTATTATTATTATTATTATTATTATATAACAGTGTGATATAGGTATAACTGTTGTTTGTTTGTTTTTTTTTTTATTCGTTCAAAAATCCAGGATACCACATAATATTTTAAAATATAGAAATTTGCAACTTTCTTACTTCACTGCCTCCTCCCTTCACCCTCCACTCTCTTTTTTTTATACCTTTTTTATAGTAATAATAACTGTACCTATGTTAATCAATATTTGTTAAAATTAAAAAAAACAAAAAAATAAAAAAATAAAAAAAAGAGAGAGAGCTTGTATTGTATTGTATTTTTCGAGTATATGCCTACACACACTACCAATGTATCGTATACCGTATACGTAGGTATATAATAATATTTGTGAAATGTGTATGAAAGTGAATCATCAACATTGAATGAAAACCTATTTAAGCTCTAATTATTTTTTTTTATTTATTTATTTATTTATTTAAATTGAAACACACCAAACATATATGAATTGTATTGTATTGAACACACACCGACTCTACTCTCCCCCTCATTTACTAATTCCAAGTGTTACCTTCCACACAAACCCCCTCCCTCAATCCCATATATTCTCCCAGCTTCTCTCATTTCACCCCCCCCCCCCCACCCCACCCCTTGTTTATCCTCCTCAACCCATCTTTCATTAGACCATTCTTTCTTGATTTTTTTTTTTTAATTTAATTTTATTTTTATTTTTTTGTGATTGTATAAAATATAATTAAAATAAATTGGAATTTTAATTGAAGAATATAATATATATATACACCTACACATTTATTGTTATTTATGCAAATTTTATGATCTATAAATATATATAAAAAAAAATATAAAATTCAAATAAATTTTATAAATTTAAAAAATCAAATTAAAAATTAATAGTTAATAAATTAATTATATAAGATTATTATTATTATATTTATAGTTGTTGTTAAAAAAAAATATAATGTAGAATTTTGTTTTAAATTAAAATTCTTTTATATATATATATATATATAAACAAAAAAAACGAACAAATGTTTTTGTTATTCATTAATTTAATAATAATAATAATAATATATATTTATATAAAACATTGTTGTTTTAATAGTTAAAATAAATAAACAAAACATTTTTATTTTTATTTTAAGATGTGTTTATATATATATATATATATATTTATTTATTTATTATTATATTATATTATATTATATTCATATTATTTTTAAATTAAATTAAAATAAAAATACTTAAATTGTAATAAAAATGTGAATGATACTTTTGTATAAAATAAATAACTCGAAATCCTTATATTACTGCCAGACACAGACACAGACACATAAACACACACTCACACACAAACACAAATTATATAGATTTTTTTTCTCAATGTTTTAATAAAGAATTTATTATTATAATGATTGTTTTCTGTTGTTGTTTGTTTCTTTTTCTTTTTTTCAGAAATTAAAATAAATAAATTATTACTTAGTTACAGTTACACAGTTTATTTATTTAAAATATGTTTAAATTATTATAATAAAGATAAAAAAAAAAAAAATTAATTAAATTTGTTTTCAATCCAAATGATATTTTTTCTATTCAATAATTCTATCGAATAAATTATGTAGGTTCAAACTTAACCGAAATATAAAAAGTTAATATAAATTTTCAATTTAACGACTTGTATGCAATTTATTATAGTTATATATTGAAATTAAAAAAAATAATAATAATTTATGCAAATTTTTATCAATTGAATGTTAAATAAATCATTAAATTAAAAGGTTTATTTAATTATTATGATAGGTTAGTTTCATTTATTATTCCACAATTTTATTGATATCATTGATATGAATAAATAAAAAAAAGTTTTTATCCGCACATTGCTCAGAATTTAAAATATTTTTGCATATTATCACGTTCCATCCCCTGCAGAATTCAAAAGTGATGCCTATGAAATTACATCACATTACATTCTTATATACCTCTACACAGTGGTTTCCAAGCTTATTTGGCCAAACACATCCTTTCTAGAAAAAAAGCGCCCCCTTTTAAGTTTTAAACAATTAAACAGAAAGATAAGATAAGATAAGATAAATTATAGTAACATTGAAATTATGTGTATCTATTTATTGAACTAAATAATTAGAGAGAGAATAGAAAAGTAAGCCTCCTTGATACGCTGAAACACCCACGAGGGGGTAATAGCGCCCTCTTTGGGGATCACTGATATTGCCTGATATATCTATCATATTAATGTCTTTTCAATAACACCGAAAATTAATTTTTAAAAATTCATAACAAGAAGTCGATTCATTTCTTTCAGAATTCTGTGTCTCGCTCGATTCGGTTGCCATGTGTGTAGACTTTTCGCCGCTCTGAGTGGTCAGAGCGTTGCCCGGGGTGCACCATCTTGGAGGTTGTCTACACTTCGCACCCCATTTCCGACAATGAATATAAAATTAATAATTCTATCAATTCAAACATACAAAGAATGATTATTTTATTTAAATTTTGATTTTAAGTTCTAAAATTCAAATAACATTTAAATTATTTAAGTTATTCTAAAAGTTCTCATTTTAATTTAATAAAATATTTAGATCATATTCTTAAATTATTTTTAATATATTCAAATTTAAGTGTAGGTTATAAATTATAATTACCTTAAAAAAAGTTTTTTAAAATTGAAAACACAAAATATTTAAACTGAATGACAGTTATCAAACAACTAACCTCCATTTCAATTTTTATGGTAGATTTTGGTACTAGAGAATCAATTCCACCTATTGTTAAAAAAGTGCAGCACGTTATAATGAACGAAACAAATGGGTTCCATATTATATAAATACAAGTTCCATAATACAACCACCTCCTCTACATATATGTATGTTTGATCAACAGCCCCTTGGAACTCACTAATCGTATAACAAATTAACAGGCCTGATATGCAGGTTGCATCAACGGTTGAGAAAGGCGCATTGATCGATTACAGCGCCGCCCTTGTTTACATTTGTTAATCACTATAGGTACATACAGATATCGACGTTGGTTTTCATCTTTTTTTGTTTAGAGGACTTCCTTTTAAAATATCCATGTCCCAGTTTGTTTTTTTCTTTCTTCTAAAATCCTTTATTATTAGTACATATGCATTAAATTATGTAATTAGTTACTCAGACCTGGCGGACTATATCGCACCTAAACTCTGTTCCTTGTACCTCCGAAATGATACATAGTAGTATTAATTTAGTTGCAAGTCGGTATGCAAAAGATTTTCATTCATTTTATTTCAATTAGTATATTAAAACATTATTTTTGATTTTTAATTATGATAAAATTTAAGATAATCTCTAAATTTAAAGACTTGAGACATTTTTAACGTTATTATAAAACTAACGATAAACTAAAAAATATTTACATTCATTCATAATATTATAATAATTTAAATGAATTGATTTATTTGTGTTTTTATTATAAAGTTCTTTTATTAATTTTTCATAATAAGATCATAATTATTTTCTTCCTTTAGAAGAAACTTAGCTAGGAAAATTATTAGTCGCAGCAAGCACATTTCTCGAAACAGTTTCTGCCCTGACTGATCACCACCATCCAACACCGATTCCCTCCAAATTTTTTCAAGTTCTCCTTTACCTTCAGTCTACCAACTGATGGTTTCTTATTTGCTCTTCCCATAACTAATTTTTCATTTTATTAATTTAGATACGTTTTAATTTAAACTGAATCATACGCTTTGCCAAAATTTTGAATAATTTGTGTACAGAAAGATTCAATGTTCCTTAGCGAGATTAAATTTTATCTAACGTTGTTCAATTTAGCCTTGAAACCGCATTGATATTCTTCTAAGATTAGAACAAACTAATAAATTGTCTCTTCTTCCAGCCCAATTCATTTATTTGCCCATCCATGTTACATGAGACATCTAAATTTCTTAATTTGGCTAGAACACTTTCCCTTTATTAAAAATTTAAAATAGAGAGAGAAAGAGAGAGAATTTCTAATTATATTCGAATTAATGTATATATTATTATTTTTATAAATTTATCAATATATATATATATATATAAGCATAAAAATAGCATTTTTATATATATTATGGAAATATAGAAAGTTATTTGTTTGAGCACATGGCAGAGTATATAAAAGATAACTTTCTAGAATTATTGTTTTTTTTAAAAAAAAAAAACCAGGGAAATAACCAGATGATATACCTCTTCGTTACCCAAGAGGGAGTGAGGACAATTTTGCCAAGTTGATTGGAGAGAATGATTGGCTTCGACATATTTTAGTCAGTCTTGATCGAGAATTGGAGAAGGAGACACGAACATTTTCCCTGGCAGGAAGGACATCATACACAACCCCTTTTTGAGAAATGTTGCTGCCCACTCGATGTTCCAGATAAATCCGCCGGACGACACTGAATTCTCAATTCCTTAACTACACAATATACCAACTGTGGTCGACCATTGGTAAATAATAATAATTTGCAATTGTGTAATATAAATTAAATTTCATTTAATTTATATTTCTATTTCTAAAGGTACCAGTCAATTTCATATAATTACTTGTTTTCTATTTTTGTAATATTAATTCTTCTATAATTTATTAAATACACATAATTTTTACCGACCGACGATAGTAAGGGAGGTATTGTTTTCACACCAAATTTCACATGTGGAGATTTTTACATATCTCCACGAATCATGCATTTTCTTAACAGAAAAAAGTATTTTTAGCATGATGTCTGTCCGTCCGTCCGTCCGTCCGTCCGTCCGTCCGTCCGTATAGATGTGTACAGCCTGAACGGCTCAACCGATTTTGATGAAATTTGGTATATTTACTTAATGCATCAGTGGGATAAATTGATCAACTTTTGGTGCAAATCCGGAAACCGGAAGTGGTCCGTACGTCCGTCCGTCCGTCCGTATAGATGTGTACAGCCTGAACGGCTCAACCGATTTTGATGAAATTTGGTATATTTACTTAATGCATCAGTGGGATGAATTGATCAACTTTTGGTGCAAATCCGGAAACCGGAAGTGGTAGTATTAGCGATCGACGATAGGAAGGGAAGGGTTATTTTCACACCAAATTTCACATAAGGAGATTTTTTTACATATCACCACGAAACATGCATTTTCTTAACAGAAAAAAGTATTTTTAGCATGATGTCTGTCCGTGCGTCCGTCCGTCCTTCCGTCTGTCCGTATAAATGTGTACAGCCTGAACGGCTCAACCGATTTTGATGAAATTTGGTATCTTTACTTAATGCATCAGTGGGATGAATGGATCAACTTTTGGTACAAATCCGGAAACCGGAAGTGGTAGTATTAGCGATCGACGATAAGAAGGGAAGGGTTATTTTCGCACCAAATTTCACATAAGGAGATTTTTTTACATATCACCACGAATGTATTGGTTTTATCATCGGGAAAAATCATCTTCATTATGTTTTTCTTAATTTAAAATTATAAGACGTCACCCAGCCCTTCATGACGTCACAGCCTCGGGTAACGCCGGCTACTTCAGCTATATATTATAAATAAAATAAAATTAAAAATATTTATGTTATATGCCTATCTGTTTTTTATTACATTAATAGATATCTTAAAATTATTTGAAATTGTTTCTGTAGCTGGAAATTAATTTACTTCAAACCGTCGGTCGGTTCGGACCTGGCCACAGGTCAACTTATTAGTTATAATTTAAATATGCATTTTTAATCTGAACCTATTCAATTTTATCATTTCCCATATCAACCGTCGCTGATTCAATAACCCTTTATTATTCTAAATTTATCCAGAGTGCTACCAAATTAATTTAAACTGATTTTCAACCCAATTTTTCTAATAAAAATACTTCACACACCCTCCAATATACGACAATATATATATATATATATATATACATTTATTTTAAATACATATTCTCAAATATAACTCCTATTTTAATATTATAATTAAATATACTATATATGTACAAATTTTAAAGTATTATAATTACACACTCATATGTATATCTGAATTTATAATAGCAAGGTGATTTAAATTTATCTATATACAACTTAATATTATTTTTTATTAATATTACATCCGTACAAAGGAATTTCTTAAACATAATAAATACAAAAAAAAACTAATAATAATTAATAAATTATAATAGAATAAAATAATTTGGTTTTTTAAAACAAATTTAAAAAATTTCACTCAATTTTGAAAAGGAACAAATTTCAAACAACTCCTTTATATTATTTGTTTAAAATAATCATATTTTAATTGATAAATCGAATATTTGGAATAAATTAAATAAAAATAATTGAAATGATGTTTGAATATTAGAAATTAAAATAAAAGTTTATATATATTATAAATATTCTTTGTATGAAAATTTCTAGAATTATAAATTTTATATTCATTGTCGGAAATAAATGTCCTCGTTTGAAGAGTGAATTGTATCATTCTCGACATTATACATATAAGAAAATGTAAGAAAAATTGACATTTTTTAAAATATTTTCTTTGAATAAGAAGTAAAATAAACTAAAAAAATATTGTAATTAATTAAAAGACTTTTTCGGTTTTTTAAATTCGGTTTATTTTATTTTAGAAATAGTTTTATTCATACCAAAGTTATTTAAACGCTTTTGCGGAGTTTATATTTTTTAAAATAAAATAAACCGAATTTAAAAAACCGAAAGTCTTTAAATAACTTTAGTATGGATACACAGTTTAATTAATTAAACTAAAAGAGATCATAAAAAAAGTTGCATATAAAGTTGTTCAGAATCATTCAAGGAACACCCCAAAGTAAGTTTCAACCACCTACCTCCTTTCGCCAGTCTTCTGTATAATTACCAAATTGTTTATAATAATCACAATTTGTGGGTCTCTGAGAAAAATGAAAATTTGAGATGATGGGGGAAGGTCTTCCGTTACACTCTGGAAAAATTAAGCTGAATCCTGAGAGATGGGTAAAGGCAAACAAATAATAAATAAATAATTATAAAATAAAATACTTTACTTTCTTATTTAAATGGTAATTTTGTTTAAATAAGACAAAAAAAATGATTTCTTTTAATATTTAAATTTTTTCTTTTGAATAATTAAAGTTAAATTATATATAAGATATACTTAATAAATTTTTCTTTTTTTTTTTTTATTTTTTTTAAATAAAAATAAAAAAATTATAAGTATTTATGTGTGTAAATGATTAACTGGAATTTTCTTACAACTAATAAATATTTGATATATAGAAATTATTAAAGGGTAATTGAAATGAAGTTTTTTCCTATTTTAAAAAGTCAAATAAAAATAAACCAAGTTTTGTTTGTGTTTGTGAAGAGAAGAGAAGAGAAACGTCAGGGGGGGGGGACGCCATGTGAATTCGATGATGATTTTTAGAGAAGTCCCGTAGATGGACGACGGCCTCAGAGATGTCCCTTCCGTGTAATAATAGGGCATCAAAGAGGTCTCAGTGGTTGCTACAGCACACTCATTCCCACTTCAGCTCAACCGATGACATCACTGATTGTCCTGGAGATCAGGCGATAAAATAAACGACATTCATCGGAGTGTTCCCTCCGCCGAGAAAAAATACACCTTTTTCGGTCGAAACTTAATTTCAGTTTAGTCAAGTATCTATTTTTGAATTTTCCCCTTGATTCAAAATTACAATATTTTTTCCACTATAACAGAGAATAAATTGTGATTTAGATATCTTAAATTCATAATGAATATAATTATAAAAAATATTTACAATATTTATAAAATTACCTGTAATAAAAAAAATCTGGAGTGTCTCCACTCGACTATCTAGCAAATTTGAATTGGATTAAATAACATATATTAATTCAAATTAAATTAAATTAATTATATAAATTATAAATTAAAATTAATAAATAATATTTATTAAATCAGCAAATAAATCAAGCTGAAATTCTATATATAGCAGTTTTATACAATTATTAATCATGTGGAAAATAATCAAACCAATATCTTTATTTTTACGGTCACATTAGAGGAAAAAAATCAAAACGTTGTAGGTAATGACCCTCTTCTGGTTGAGCTACATTTCTCAAAAGTTGATAGAAAACTATGAATTTTGAATAATTTCCGTATATCAAATTTCATGATTCTAGCTCAAACCGTTTTTCAGTAATCTTGGTTACATACGTACACACACACACACACATACACACACACAGAGAGACATTTTTCTCAACCTTAGTTTAGTGGAAATGATTCAGGAACCTTCAAAACGTATAAAAACATCAAAATCTCAACATCGAAAATTTTCGTGATCGCAATACTATCTCTGGCGAGATAGTACCTACTAAGTTGACCTGTGGCCAGGCGCAGAACCGACCGACGGTTTGAAGTAAATTAATTTCCAGCTACAGAAACAATTTCAAATAATTTTAATATATCTATTAATGTATTAATACTTTTTTCTGTTAAGAAAATGCATGATTCGTGGAGATATGTAAAAATCTCCATATGTGAAATTTTAAGTGGCACAAGGGAAAATATATATTATATAAGTGGCAACGGGTATAAATACCCGCCCCGCTTATAAGTGGCAGTCCCCGCAACGGGTACAAATACCCGCCCCGCTCATAGTGTGTTATTGAAAATATGTATATATAAAGTTGATCGATTTGGCCTAAACCCGCATTGATATTCTTCTATGCATATGGTCGTAATTTTATTAAAACAATATTGCTCGTCCCACTAATCTTATCTTATTATGCTAGCTAAAATTGTATATATATATATATATAGCCATGGGTTCTCAAAAACCGCTCTAACGATTTTTTTCAAATTCACACTAGACATAGTATTTATAAAGAAAAATTAAGTTTTATTGATCATATTTCTTGAAAAATACATCTTCATTATTTATTTCTTAATCAAAATTATATATGGATGACGTCACATGACATCCATTTTTATTTTTTAACTGAAATTGTATTAATATTTTTTTTTTATTTAAAATATTTTAAAATTTATTATTTAATTTCGAAATAAAATTAAAAATATTTATTTTTAATAAAATATATATACCTATGTAAAGAAAGATGCTTTCTTTAGTATTTGAAAATGCCGCGCTCGTCACGCTACTGGTGACTCACTTGATAAAATAATTAGAATATAGAACGTTCGAGATAAAATATTAATATAAATAAATTATATAGATTATTATAAATAATATTATAAATATATCGTGAACAAGGAAAGGGATAGTAAAATAACATTAATTGTCGTTTCTTTGTTTACAGGTGAGAATTGTATATATTGTAAATATTTGTAATTAAAAAATAATAAAAATTTGAAACTTTGTTTACAGAGAAACCAATAGATCTTATTATTTATCCTAAATAATAATTCACTTGTCTTATATATATATTTATTAATCTCTCTCAAAAAAACAACAACAAAACATATACTGCTTGCTAAGACAGTAAAATAATGTTATTTTTATAATCTAAATATATTAGTCCAGCGGGTAGAATGACTGTTTTGACGAGTGCGAGTGGTGTTCGAAGGGTCGAAGCTTGACGAGAGCATCGATATTTAAAAATAATAAATTTATTTTTTTTATCTATTATCGTGTTTATTTTTTAATAAATTACTATTTTATATTTATTTATTCATTGTTCTTTTATTTTATTTTATTAATTAAGTTTTAGATAGTTTTATAATTTTTAATATTTCTCTTCACTAAAATATTATTTAATATTTATTAATATTATTTATTTATTATTATTGAGTTCCCCAATTTTCGAGGCTGTGTGTGGTTCTTTGAGCAATTGTGATTTGCGTCTCTTGAGTAGATTGCTAGTCTCATCTCCGAGACGTGGATGTTCTTAGTTAGCCCCCCAACACGACAAGGTGACATCCATGGTGGGGCTTGCCGGAGGCAGCTGATGTTAAATTAAATTGAAAATTTTTGTTCTTAGTTGGAATCGAACTCCGACTTCTTGCGTGGAAAGTTGGTATCCTCGCTCTCGGCTACCCTGCCTCCCGGCTACCCTGCCTCCCAGCAACACAAGAGACCAAGCCACCGAAAAAATGGGCTGACTGCTGGGCGTACTCTTCCCAAAAAAAAAAAAAAAAGACCTGAGGATAGTGAAGAAGAACAGGCCTTAGGCCTATAATAGAAGAAGAAGAAGAAGAAGAGTTCCCCAAGTTCCATTCTATTTAATCAAATTGATGCAATGATGCAACATTTAATAATTGTAATATTGTAATAAATTTCTATCTTGAAAATTGTTACATATTATTTAGGATATTTTAAAAACAATTTCTTTCTTTAATTAATATTCATTTTTTCTATTTCTAAGTCAGATATATTTCCAAATATTAAGTAATTTTTGAAGTGAAAACTTCTTTAGAGGCGTTGAGCACTTTTGCGGGATGGGGAAAAAGTATAGAACTCGCGTGAGCGTGACAAACACCATGAAGCTAGCGCACATTACGTCTGCTTTCAAATTTCTTATAACAGAGCGCGAAATTTGAATTGTCATTAGAACTGTTTTATAAATTGTTATCTCTAACATATAAATATATATTTATTATGTAAAGTTCATTTCATATATACATATATAATAAAAAGTATAAAATGTTTTTAAATATTGCAATAAAAGCAAATAATGTCACACTTCCACATGTGTACATTACATTAGAGTTAAGAATAAATTTATGATTCGACATAATTTACAATATGTCAATCAACCTTCTTAAAATTAAGTGTCTTAGCAGGTAGACTCCTAGCAAGGGTCGTTCAATTGAAAATTATAAAGGTACACTTGTTAAATGTATATACTTGGAAATATTCTTTGTAAGAGAAAACAGTGTAATTTATTGTTTACAATTGCTATCAAACACTGACCCTTTTGAAGAGAAACTTTCAACATATGTCCGGGAAAAACCCTTCTTCATTTCATCCATCTCCCACCCCTACCTTCCTTATTTAGGTGATATAAAAGGAAAAACACAAGCAGCGACCACTAGCGACTAGAGAGAAGAGAGATATTTTTTAGAACAGACTGGAGTGTGTTCCAGTGCATTACCTTTCGGCCTTTGTATGATTGAATAAATTGTATCTTAAAACTCACGAATAAATTTCTTACTTTTCTAACTAATAAAAAAATTGCCTTTTATTCTTTACCCTTTAATTATCCATTAAACCCGTGGATAAGGTAAACACATAACTAGCATATTATATTGTAATATAAATTATAGATGAAAAATTTTGTACGGAAAAGAAATAAAAGAATATTATATTTTAATATATAAATTTATTATGTAAAGTTCATTTCATATATACATATATAATCAAAATTATACGAAATGAACTTCACATAATAAATATATATTTATATGTTAGAGATAACAATTTATAAAACAGTTCGTATTGCAATATTTTAAACAAAGTTGTGTATATATATATATAATAGGTTGGGGAAAAAGAAATCCATTATTTTTACGTGAACTTCAAGACTTTATTTAACATGTTTTGCATTGTCCGATTTAGGTCAAATATGCACCATTTTGTTCTATAATTTGTTGCCATTTTAATGGTAGCTTCATTATGCCTCTCTCATAAAAGTCTTGGTCCTTATTAGCGAAAAACTCCAGCAATTGATTTTCACACTCTTCCCTTGATGCCAATTTCTTATCACTAAAACACGCTTTGACCACGATCGCTTTCGCATAATGTTGTCGTATGTGACCCATTTCTCATCCCCAGTCACCATCCGTTTAAGAAATGGGTTGATTTCATTACGTTTGGCCAAGGCTTCGCAGATGGAAATTCGATCCATCATGTTTTTTGGTGTTAATTGGTGTGGCACCCAAACATCAAGCTTTTTTTTAAACCCAGCTTTGTGCAAATGGTTTAAAACTGTTTTGTGGTCGATCTTTAACTCCTGGGCGATGCTTCGACTACTAACATGCCGGTCCACTTCGATGATTTCAGTGACTTTGTCGACATTTTCGACGACGGGCCTGCCTATGCGAGGGGCATCCTTAACGTCAAAAATACCCGAACGGAATCGACGAAACCAAAATTGCGCGTAATTAGCTGTTACAGTATCGGGACCATAAACACTATTCACATTTTCAGCCGCCTGACTTGCATTTTCGCCCTTATCAAAGAAAAACTGTAAAATGTACCGAATTTTCTCTTTGTTGACTTCCATCTTTAACGGCGTGTAACTCAGAACTGAATGGACAAAACAAAAACCTGCAAACGAATTCTTTTAGTGCGAACTGTTACCTTGACAACGAGCATAAATTTGAAATTGTTTGATCGATAATTTACGAGATATCGATCACTACAGCCATCTACCGAAAAAATAATGGATTTCTTTTTCCCCAACCTAATATATAAATATAATTACAAATTTGTTTAAAATAATATATAAGTTATATATATATATACATGCATATGAAATTCATCTTTCTCGTGAAATAGCGCGAATTTCGTCTGTTTTAAAATTTCTTACGCAGAAGTTTTCACTTCTGTCGGCCAGTCCCACGACTGCCAATTTTGCTTTTTTAATTCCGAAAAGCTGCAAAGCACGTTTTTTGTCTTTAGTTTGTTTTATAACCACTTGGGGGCGCTAAACAGTTTTTCAAAAAACACTAGAAAAAAAATATATGTACCTATATATTATATATTGTCGTATATAAGAGGAAAAAAGGTGAGGTATTTTAGGAGAAAAAAATGGGTTATGAAATTAGTTTAATTATTTGGTAGCACTCTGGATTGAATTTTGAATCAAACAAGGGGTTATTGAATCCGCGTAGGTTGATATGGGAAATAATAAAATTGAATAGGTTCAATATGAAAAAATGCTTATTTAAAATTACAACTAAAATTATTTATTTACTAAGAATAGAAGAATTTATTTGATACAATTGATAATAATGAAATTAATAAGAAATTGAATAAATAAATAAATTGAATAATAGTACCGTAAAAAATTAAGAGGAGTATAAATTGAATGGAATTGAGTTCATAGAATAATTGCAATTATTTATATATATTAGTCGACTACTTAGCTGATGTTCAAATTAATAATGAGTTCGGGGAACACTGGGACTTCAAGTAAGATGATTCTTGGATATTTTCCTCAAGGTATCATGTCGTCATACCGGGGCAGGCAGCTCCACTCGATGATCCTTGTATTTTGTTCTCACTTAATCAGATGAAGTCGCTTCCCTTACACTTCATCCAAGAATGACCAAAAAATGTCTAAACATGTAAAAATAGTCATTCTCCCCTCCTATGCCACTTGGCAAAATTGTCCACCCTTCACTCCCTCTGGGGAACGAAAAGGATCTCTGGGTTTTTTCCTTGGGTGTTTTTTTAAAACAATAATTTTAGAAAGCTATCTTTTATACACTTTGCCATGTGTTCACACAAATAACTTTCTAAAATTCTGTATCTTAATATATCCAATATATAAGTATAAAAAAAGGCATTTTTATATTTATATATTACAATATTTATGTATTATTGAGGAGCACAAGTTCATTCATTTTAATCAGATTGATGCAAATGTGTAACATTTAATAATTGTAATAAATAATTAAAGAATTGTATATCAATATTTTTTAAAGGGTAGAGCGAGAGCTCAGTGTCCCAGGTATTAATATTACCAGCCAAATCCAATAATAATGAATCATTTTTTTTAACTTAAGTACCGAGCCGAGGCTCGGGGGGTCCCGGTACTTACAATACTTAATACACTTAATACACTAAATAAACTAACCAAATAATATAATATAATAGCAATAATAATGACTTTTAACTAATATTATAACTTTATATATGAAAATCTTTTTTTGACTTTTATTTTCTATTGATAATTCTATTTGACAATTGCACTTTTTATTCCATTTAATCCGATTTTGTTATTAAATGAAAGGGCGCTTGATATAAATTTATTAAAGGAAAGAAAGTATACTTTCTTTATATTTATACATAGTATAAATATTTATTAAAAACATATTTCTTTAAGGCAATCTGGAATGAATGAAAACAATTTCAAAAGTCGTTAACATCAAAAAATTTCATCATTTTGACATTCTTATGATGATAAATTACCTTTGATTTTTTTTTTTTTTTTTTTTTTTCATAAAATAAGTTAAAATTTTTATTATTAATAATAATATTATTTCGTAAATTTTCTTTTGAATATTTGTATGTTGTTGTTGTTGTTGTTATATGGATAATTAATTTTGCCCTTTTCTTTTGAAGAACATAGAATAAAAGTGATATACTTTTATAAAAGATTCTATATATTATTATACATTTTATCTGAACTTTTCATGAATGAGAATGCATTGAAGAAGAAAAAAAGTGAAAGGTATTACAAGAGAGAGAGAGAATATGATTAACGAGCGTTCAGTTTTTACAAAAAATACATACGATATTATAAACTTTATATTTTTTTAGTTAAAATTTAGTCTTGATGTCTTTCCTCCCCCTTTCAGTCAAATACGTAGGGGTCAATTAAGGATTTCATGCATCCATCCATTCATTCTTAACATTCTTAACATTCAACCTCAACGTCTCAACGATCTTTTGTCATCTTTTGTATCTCTTTTTTTTCTTTTTTTCTTTTTAAGGCAAATTAATCATCATCATCCTTCTTTATTGCGAAAATTACACTCTTCATCTTGAATATCACACAAGTTTCCTTTCTTTTTTTTTTTTTTTTTTATTACTTAATTACTTTTGTCAAGTGTAAAATGACACGTTTAATTAATTTTAAAATGAAAAATAAATGAAAGCTGGGAAAATTGTTAATATTAGCTACCTAATTTTAAGATACAACCTATACCTATACCTAAATAACATTTGTAATATTGTACATATGTGTTAGGATGGTACTGCTATAACTATTTACAATTTAATACAATTTACTATATAATTATTTGTCTATAACAGTGATTCATATTTATTAAATTTATAATAGGGTGACCCAGCCAGTAGTTGAACAAATAAAGCCAGTTTACCACGGATCCTGTTGTAAGTTCTATACTATTAGCCGTAAAACTAAGCTAATGGATTTTTAACAAAGCTTTATTATTGTAGTTATTAAAAAAAATATTAAACAGTGCTTAACTGAAAAATAAAGAGCAAAAAAAAATTCACAACATTTTTTATGATTTTATCCCAGTGGTTGAACAGACATGTCCAGTTTTTGAACGCTCGATATCCCAGTAATTGAACACCCGTTATTTCATAGTTTTTTTTTTTATTTTAAGTTTAGGTACACATCCAAAACGACTTAACAAATATCTAGGCCTATAGCTTGAGCACTCATAACACAATACAAGGCTGATTCACATTCCAAACATTGCTCAATGTTTAAATTATAATAATAATAATAACAATAATATATTTATTTATTTATTTATTTCAAACAAACACCAATCGGCAATATACACATAAGATACAAAATTAAAAATATTTTTAAAATTTTTTAAACTTTTGATACGAAATTGCTTTGGGACTCGAGTCCCGTTACTGCATACAGATTCCTGGTTTTACTTTACTTTACTTTAGGCGAGTCCGTTTGTCTTGAAAGTGTTGCTTGGATTGCACTAACATTCAATGCTGAAGGTGAGGCATCAAAATTATGATTAATTTCGGGCTCTTTTTCAATTCACTCAGACAAAAGGCCATTTGTCTGAGTTTCATTAAGACATTTGCTCCGAAGCCTTTTCCAAAACTGAAACACACAGTTCACGGGCCTCAATATTACCCTCCCACTCTTCCCCTGCACTTTTCTAAATTCTTCAGGCCTACCCTTGGGGAAGAGGGATTCAAGGTATAAAAGGGATTGAACATTCACAGTCTGGTTATCTTTGATGGCGGGCACCGTTCACCACTGTTCAATTACTGGAATTTGTGTATTTTAACAGTGCCATTAGTTGAACAGTCAGTTTAGAACTCTAAAAAATACAAAATATCTATACCTTAATATCATGCTTCAAAATGTAGTCCTTTAGCTTTAATTTAAGACCAATTCGGTAAAAATATCTCTAAAAATGACTAGGATGCACGTGGATTACTTTTACTTACCGTATTTTCAGTAGACTAGTCGTGAATGCAAATACAAGCAATTCATTTGAGAAAAAAAATAATATCTCTGAGTACTTAAGTCACGTGCAGCAGACGATAGGTGTTTCAGTTGTGACAACATAACAACTTAAAAATAAAATAAAATTTCACGTTCCAAGCATGTTTCCTCTTGAGATTTTGGCGGATTTTTGGTAATTTGTTCAACTACTGGAAGGGGTTCAACTACTGGCTGGGTCACCCTATATGTATTTATTTATTTATTTATTTATTTCAAGTAGAGAGAGAGAGAGAGAATGTCATAAGTGTATATAAGGCAGATGGTTTGGTTGGTTTACTGTTACAAGTTAATACAATTAGTATTAGTAGCAAGGAAAGTTCTCTTCCAGGGTGAATGGAAAGGAAAGATAGAAGAGGAAGAAGTGATCGTGACATGAAACCAACTAACGAGACCTCCCAAGAGATGGTCGGTCGGAAACGTGCCAGCTTGAAATTCTCTGATAGAATCAATGAATGAATGAATGAATGAATGAATACATATATAACAAATATACAACAACAGTAACAGTATAACATTAATTTTATCCCATTTAACATATTATACGTATAATAAATAGTATAGGCACAAATAAAATGGATATACTTATATATTTATTTATATATGATCATTTATTTTATTATTATTATTATTATTATTATTATTATTGTAGTTTTGTTATTGAATTGTTTAATTATCAATGGAAATTTTTAAAAGAAAACTTTATTTGCTAGACTTTTTATGTTTTATGTTGTCTTTATTATAAATAATTCTACAATTGATTTTTACTTTTTACTTATTACTTAATTAATTAATTAATTAAAATGGATAAATAAAATGTTAATATATATGGACGTACTGTATGTATGTATTGTTAAAGTAGATTATAGAGGATTATATATATATTCTTTGTATTCTACCGTATCTATAAGTAAGTCGTATGTTGTTATGTAGATGTGATACGCATGTGGATATGAATAGAAAATTTTTAGAAAAATTTCCTCTACTTGATTAATTCTAAGAATACGAGTAGTCGACATTTATGGGGACGTATAAGAAATAATACGAAAAGAAAATTTATCATTTTCTATGTTGAAATTGAAGTTGAAACAAAACAGATGGAAATGTCAGGCGACGCTTGTTGTTGTTGTTGTTGTTGTTGTTTCTTAACAACCCAAACGAGTCAGTACCGCAATAAAAGAAATATCTAATAATTTGATGTCAATAAAAGGTGTTGAATACAACAACTCGAACGTAGACTTTCTATGTGGTATACTCGTATCGGAGGGGGGGGGGGGGAATATAGTATAGTGGGTGGATGTGAAGGTGAATGGTTCGACATCAAGCCTTTGAATCTCGACTTTCGTATAGAAGCTTTACGAGACGCTCGTAAACCCGCCCCCGATAGCCTCGTTTTACGGTTAATAAAAAACACCGAAGGCATTCCAATCCCTTATATATTTTTTTTTTTTTTTTTTTTTTTGAATGAGAAGAAAAGGGAGGGAAGAAAATGGAATGAAAAAGGTTAGTTCCTGTTCTTGTTCCGTTTCTTATACGTATAAAACTTGACCCACCCCCACCCCCACCCCCACCCCCACCCCTTCTCTCTCTCTCTCTCTCTCTCACTCTCACTTCATCATACACACACACACACACACACACTTACTAAACTCACTCACCCTTTCCATTTATCTAAAACACCGGAACGTACAAAACGTTACATTCACCTTTTTTTATGATCAAATAGCCTCCTCCATTCCTCCATCCATTCTGGGGACGTCCACCTTTTTCAAGGGAAGAATTTGAAATATTCGTGGCATGCAAATTATCCTGATAAAATTCCACACATAATTCACATGTATATTTTCTTCTCCATCACTTGAACTCTTCTATCCTATCCTATCCTATCCTATCCTATCCACCATCATCAACACAACCACCTCCTCTTCTCTTTTTTTATAAATAAAAAAAATAGTAGTTA
Source organism: Labia minor (assembly GCA_963082975.1). Classification (NCBI taxonomy): domain Eukaryota; kingdom Metazoa; phylum Arthropoda; class Insecta; order Dermaptera; family Spongiphoridae; genus Labia; species Labia minor. The sequence goes on along the minus strand of OY720344.1, from coordinate 124,563,500 downwards.
GCTATCATAGCTATCATTAAAAAGTGAGAGTTATTCATATGTACTTAATTTTGTACCCTCATTTCTAATTAATTTATTAATCATCTAATCTCATTGAATTACTACACACACACACACACACACACACACACACACACATACGCTACACATACACCCACGCATATATAATTAATAAATATTAGAATAGAAATTTATTTGGAATTCAACTTAATCAATCAGTAAAAGATTAAATGTATAATATATATTTTGAATACTATTAATAAAACTATTTATTATATATAATATCAAATTTATTTTAATTGAATAGATTTATTAATCAATAGAAATTAAAAAAATTAAAATTAAATACTTAAATCAAATTTTTCTTTCCAACTAAATTTGAAAATAAAATAAATATTTTATGAATATAATATAAATATCAAACTAAAAGAATATAAATATAAATATTATTAAAATATAAATATTTATTAAATTCTTTATTATTATTATTTTTTTTTTTTTTTAATAATAATAAAATATGAATTTAAAAATTTTATTTCTTATAAATATCATTATAAAATTTATTTATGGAAAAAAAGGTAAAATATACACACATATTAACAATTTAAATTAAATTTTTTAATAAATTAATATATGTAGATGATATAATCGTGGTGGCTACTAGCGGAGCTTGGGTCGGTAGTTCGAGTTGTTTTGGTAGTCATGATGAGCCAAAATATATAATAATATATATTGATAAAGAGAGATGTTTAACAAAACAGAAATAATCATTATTATTATTATTATTAGTAATTAGTAATTAATTTTGTTTTGTAATTTCAAGTGTGTTAACCACAAGTGAAGTGTTTTTATTAAATTTTAATAAAGATTTTAGTTAATTGTTGAATATAAATTTTTAATAGTAATTAAATGATCTTCACAATGGAAAATAAATATAGAAAAATTTGAAAAATTAATACAATAAAGTACCTTTGAGCGCAATCTTTTTGTCAATATCATCGGAAAAATACAAGATATAGTATTCGAAGACCATCGATTGACTGAAAGAGATTGGGCACAGTGAGCAATATTTTTAATGTTAATTTGGGTTTCAAAAAACTATGTGCAAAATGGATGCCGCAAAAACCATTGCTAAAATAACTGAATTGAAGTACGAATAGTTACAACATCCAGCCTATTCGCCAGATTTAGCAACCCTCCGACTTCTGCCTCTTCCCACACCTCAAACAATATCTCCGCGGAAAACGATTTTCTTCAAACGAAGGAGTAATAGCTGCCGTGGAGGGATATTTTGTAGAGCTGCCGGAAAATCACTACAGTCAAGGGATTCATAAATTAAAAGACAGTTGGAATCAGTGTATTGAAGTTTTAGGGAAACTACGCTGAGAGAGAGAAAAATAAAGTCATTTTTACAAATAAAAATTGGTTTCTTCATTTCTTATTGAACAACCTATTATAAATATTATATTATAGATAGATATTTTGAATTTTATTATTATTATTATTTTTTTTTTTAAATTAATGAATAATTTAATGAATAGTAATAAAAATAATTATAAATTGTATTTTAGAATTGGCTAATTTGACTGATATTCGTAAATGTAGATTCAGTAAAGATGGCTTTGATTATCGCGGTACAATGGCAAGGACAGAATCCGGATTACGATGTGAATATTGGGCTGCCCTCAATCCACTTCATAAGGTAAATAAATAAGAGATTAATCAAATCTTCATTTTTAAAAACTATTTATCCTATTATTTGGATTATTAATGACGTCATGCGTTGACATCGATTGGTGACAAATAACAAATTGGATAAGAATTCAAATTGTGTTCTTTTATCAATAGGAAATTAACAAAAAACAACTATGATAATAATGTTCGACTCTCATTGGCTAAAGCGCATCACCATTCGTTATTAAAAAACCCAACGCCTGGTTCGGAGCAGCAGATCGCTTTTGACTGCTTTTGACCATCCACCAACAAACAACCGATATATTATCTATAATAAGAAAGATAATAAGTGCATGTTTGTTGTTGTGATATCTGAACTTGAATTTGTGTATAAATAAGATGTACAAAATATTATTATAATTAAATACAAAAGTGAAATGAATTAAAAGAGAAAATAATAATAATAATAATAATAATAATAATGAATACTATTTAGTAGTAACCCATAATTCTATATTTATTATTTTTAATATGGAAATGGTAAATATAAAATATTGAAACAGAGATGATAGAGATGATAGAGATTTTATTGAATAAAAATAATAAAAAAATATTTTAATGAATGATTTAATAACGATTATCTATATATTATGTTAAGACAAGATAATCCTTCAAAACAATTAACTATTTTTTATTTTATTATACATAAATCTACAAATAAATCAAAACAATCACATCAAACTATTATTATATTTATTATTAAAATAGCAATAGAGAATATCAATCAATCAATCAATCAATCAATATATTTATTTTTATTTAGATGGATCCTAAAATTATTGATAGTGATTTTCCAGAAGGATCAAGAAAAGAAGCCAAAAACTATTGCCGAAATCCAAGACATAGTTTTAAAAATCCATGGTGTTATACAATGTCCAAACAAGTTACAGATGAAAAATGTTTTATACCAATGTGTATGTTTCCAGGTAAATTCAATTCACATTCCAATTTATTATATTATTTATTTATTAATTGGTTTAAGTATACAATACTTTTAATATTATGAGATAAAGGCGCCATTGGGTGTGTGGGTTTCGAACCGGCCTCACATTCACATGGCACCGGGTTCAAGTCCCGGGCCTGGCAAGGGAATTTCCCTAGATGGGGTCTATGGGACGGAGTCAATCCAGCCTCCGGGAACAACCTTGGGGAATAGCTACTTGATAAAAAGTAGCGCCTCCGATCAAGAAAATCAAGGTAAAGGTGGAGAGGACCCGTTCTACTGATCATACGCGTAGGACACCTCATCATTGACATAACCGACTTGATAGGCGTTGTCCTTGCGTAGGACGTACAAAAGTCAGAGGTTTTTTTTTGTTTTTATGTACACACATATTTTTTTTCAATATGCACTTTTATTATTTTAATAATTTTCAAAATAATTTCACCACTCCTTCCTATGTGTGTGTGTGTGTGTGTGTGTGTGTGTGTGTGTGTATACGCGTATACTAATACTAATAAATACTATAAACACATGTCAATCTCTCGTTCCAAAAAACACACGAGAATATATAGAAAATAATTAATATTTATAGGTAGAATACTGCCTGTATTTATGCAGATGAAAGGGTATTTATTCATTATTTTATCAAAATGATTAACAAAGTAAATTAAAATTATAAATGGGAGACTTGGTCCATGATATTTAAAGATGATAAGAGTTTAAAGTTTAGACACTTTTCTATTTTGCATCGAAAATAAAAAAAAAAATCTAATCATTATAATCATTATAATAATGAATAATTTTGAATATTATTTATCGTAATTATTGACAAGTATAATTTTTATTTTTATTTTAATTCAAGTTTTCATTTCGATAGATAAGATGACTCATGATTGGTATTAGTACTTATAACATATAAATAAAGTAGTATCTCAAATTACAACTCAATGATTAAATATTATAATATGATTAAGTAACCTATTGAATTAACGTTACATTCTGTTAAGTTTCAGCATATTCATGCCACAAACATATCACAGAATGTGTGTATTGTATAGTACTCTGTAAACTCACTCTAGAAACGTAGAGCGTAAGAATATCAATTATCGAAGATTAATGAGGATTTACATTCAGCATGCATATTAAATCTTTAGGATAATTAGAAAGAAGGGCAGATTAATTACATTAAATCGACACAATAATAATAACAACAACAACAACAACAACAAACCTATTATAACTAATTGAAATATTCTCTTGAAATTATATATCTGATATAATTTAATTATAATTTTATAATACAATAGTACTGGACAAGCCGCGGATTAAATAAAATATTGTTCAGCCTGTCGGACCACCTGTGCCACTAGTGAAGGAGTTAAAAAAGAATTCTCAACTCTTTCACACGGGGAATAAAACAAATTATTTGGGAAAGGAACCCTTAAATATACTTCACCAAAGAGTGCAGTACGTTTGACTATTAGCGCTTAGGCGAATCGCCTTGAACATCCAAAATCGTAAAGCAATAACAAATTAAATTAATCAAATATCCGATGCTAACATATGGGTCTGCAAAGGAAAGATTAGGTTCACTTTTTCTAAATAAAAGAGAAATGTTCGTTGCCACGTTATAATATGTATTTAATCAAAGAAAAATTAATATAAGGTAAAAAAACTAAAATAAAATTAAAATATAAAAATAAAAGAAATAAATGCTGGCTAATACTCAGCTAAAACAATCAAATTACAAAAAATATAGTAATAATAATTGAAACACAGTGTCTCCACGTGTTTAACAACGAAATGGCGAATTTACACCTAAAAAGCGTGGAAAAGATATCCACTTCTAAAAAATACAAGTTATCAACCTGAAGTCTCAAATGCAAGTGAGGCAGATCTCCTAAAAAGCGTGGAAAAGATATCCACTTTAAAAATACAACTTCGCAACAAGGCGTTAATCCAGCAAGTAAGGTAGATCTCCTAAAAAGCGTGGAAAAGGAATCCACGTTCAAAATACAAGTTCTCAACACGAAGTCACACAAGCAAGTCGCCTCTGTTGTTTTTTGGAAAAACCATCAACAAAAGGGAGCACGGTGATTGGCTGTGAGGGGTCATGTGACCCCAACTGGTGGCGCCAAATAAGACACTAGCCGTCCATGTGTTAAATTAAATATTAAATTAAATATAAAATATATATAAAGATATATATATGAAAGAAAAAATTATAAAAATTATATAAAAATAAATTGACATTAAATAAATAAATCTAAATCAGAGAGAGGCGTTAACAAGTACATATATATATATATATATATATATATATATATATATATATATATATATTATATAAAAGATATAATAAGATAAAGATATAATAAATTTTAATAAAGTTTGTTTTTATTTTTTTAAAATTTTTTATAATTATTATTATTATTATTATTATTAAAAAGTTTTAGTATAATTATATTATTTGATAAAAAAAAAAAAAAAAAATAAATTGAAAATTTTGCTTAACTCTGTTTAGAATGTCGTGTTACTGGAGCTGGATTTGAATATTCTGGTAATATAGAGAAATCTGGTACAGAAATTGAATGTGTCAAATGGAATAAAAAACATTTGAATCCTGAAACTGGCAAACCTTCCAAATATGATAACGCGGTATGTTCAATAAATTATTATTCATTTATAAGGGAATTTTGTAAATTAAACCACATATTGATATTTGTTATTGTAAATTTATTCAAAAAATACAAACATATACACAACATTTCGATCGCTACTTCTGCAATCGTTATCAAGCGACTGCACTGTTCGAGTGTCCAGTGACAAGTGACGAATGATCCTTAATATAAGACCTAAGTCACCAACCAGATAATAAATAAATAATTAACACTAAAATCTTGTTTGTTTCTTAATAGTAAATAACGCTGGACAATCTCACTTTTTTATTTATAACGATAAATGTTAACTATCTCATAGACCATGAAATATTATAATAACTATACAATAATTTCGTAAGGAATTAACCCCATAATCCGAGGTTTCAATCGGTAGTATTTATCTGGATTGATATCCCTTTGAAGATTTAATGTTTTGAATGTTCCTATGTGAATTATAATTTTAGTTACAAAATAGATTAATATTACGTATTCAGTCTACTGATTAGTATTTGGAAAATCCTTTATTGTAGTTGTTTTAAATTGATTCTAATGCTAATATATATATATATCTCGTATATATATATATATACTAAATGAGAAATTTTGTGAAACTATAAAAAGAATTAAATTCATTTTCCAAACCATATATATATATGTATATATATACTCGTATATCATACAATAGCAAGAAATGTTTTCAATAATAATTTATTTTGAAATATTCATCTCTCAAAAGGGAATTTATAAAAAAAATATCTTTAAAAAAAAAAAAAACTTTTTCTACCACATAAATTCTATTACTATTATACAATTAACAACTTTTTTCATAAAAATCCTAAGGGAATTTATATAAAAAGAATATAAGTATTACTATTTTCAATCTCTCTCTCTCTCTCTCTCTCTCTCTCTCTCTCTTCCATTATCCTATTTACTTTTGTTTTTTAATTATATATATGAGTGTGTTTATTTAAAATAGTTATTCCCAGAAGGGTCCCGTAAAAAAGCTAAAAATTTTTGTCGTAATCCTGATTTTGATCCCGGTGGACCTTGGTGTTTTGTTGAAATTGATGAAGATATGTTATCGGGTGTGCTTAAGGCAACAGCTAAAACTCAAGACAAAGAAAATGAAGGAAAAGAACGAGAATTTAAAGAATATTGTCATCCACGATTTTGTCAAGAATTAGGTAATTAATCTTTTTCTTCTTTTATATATATTATTTATTTATCTTAAAAAAATTAACGTTTTATTTTTTTTTATCTCTATTAGTGCAAAAAATTTTTTTTTTTAATTTTTTTACTTATTGAAAATAAAATAAAAAATTTAGAAAATGAGTCCATATCTATTCTATGTTCATTCGATTATACATACTTAAATATATATTATATTATGCATAATAAAATCAATATATAAAAATTTTAATTCAAATTAATATAAAATATTAATTCTAACCAATTCACTATAGAATGATTAATATATTTATATAAGATATATGTATATAAGTTATTATTTATTGTATTATTCTCGTATATAATAATTAATCATTTAAATAGCATTTAAATTGATTATTTAATTAATTGTAAAAAGTATTTCAATTTATAATAATTTTTAATAAATTTAATAAAATCCATATTATAATTCTTAAATAATATTTTTAAATTATTATATTATTTTATTTGAATATTTCCAATCAATTATTATTTAAATCAGTGTTGTGCAACCCAGAGGGAATTCACACTAATCCGTAGTAGGCCCTTTGGTAATAATAATTTTTTTAATTTTTAATTTTTAATTTGTACAACTTTCTAATAATATGGCAACTCTGTAGTAAAATTGCTCTTTGACCAGTTCTTAACATTTTTTGTTACAAATCCAGCTCCTAAATTATTTTTGTAAGTCTCTTTGACAATATTCCTTCATGTGATATAAATATTTTTACTGTTTCCAGCTTCCAGATCTTTATTATAATTTGTATGACGAGTTGCTCATATCTGCATATTTTATTATTATGTCATCAAACAAACCAATAATACATCCCTCCTTCTTCTCTTTAGCAATTATCAATCAATTGGCTTCACAGTGCTCATATATATATATATATATATATATATATATATATTTTATTATTATTATCATGAATAATGGTGTTATTATTATATTAATATTTTGATTACTTTTTTTTTTCATTCCTCTTAAACGCAGCCATTAGTTGAATAGGATAGGAATTTATGTTAATTCAAGAAATTAATTCTTTTTATTTTAATCTCTGTTTAATCGCTCTTATCAAAAAAATTAAAAAAAAATTATAATAAAAATAAAAATAAAATTTAAAATAAAAAGTTTTTGTGTGTTTCCGTTTATGAATATTCATAGATTGTTATAAGGAATAGAATGAAGGATACTTAAGGATATTTATTGTAAATATCTCTTTCTCTTTTCTCTTCTCTTTTTCACTAATTATTATTATTATTATTATTATTAATAATATAATATTCTTTTGTATGTTTTTATTTTTTTATTAATAGAATGTGCCTGGTTTGGTAATGACTATATAAATGTTAGTAGTATTAGTAATAGTAGTAATACAACGGACAGTAGTAACAAAGGAAATATTTCTACAACAAATATTCCTAGAATTTCACAATTCACTTGGATACCAACGGAGCGTGTCTCCGAATTGATTTTTGCTGTAAAACTATGGGAGGCAGATTGGTGGCCAGACGCAGCCATTCGTATTATTCTTAGCCCATGGCCGATGGTCGATATATCAGGCTCACTGAGTCTACTCATCACCAATCGACAGAGTGGACTGGAATTTGGTGCCAAGGTAAGCGATTAGAATATTTAGTTTGGGGGGTGGGGGTGTGATTAATCCTAAAGACGGACGAGATTGATCAAATACTAATGGTACCTAACCGATTGCATTAAATAGAATTAAATCCAGTCTAATTAATACTCTCTCTCTCTCTCTCTCTCTCTACAAGACATTATCATTATTATACTTAGACAATTAATTATATTATACCATATATATATATATATATATTATATTGTAACGGTCAGAATTTCTGCCGGTGGTTTTGGCTCCTGCTACTCTGACGGTGCAACCCAAAACCATGGAGAGATTGATTCCCAAAAAGAGTGTGCAATGGAAACATCGAGCCGGAATCAAATTCTTGTACTGATAGCTTTTAAGTTGCGATTTCTCATTTTTGTTCTAAAACCAATCCTAGCTCAGGCCAGATTGGCTTATTTTGTATTATTTATCAAATCCAAGTCTTTTTTATTTGTGTTCCTTGTGTTATTATGCATTTCCATGAGTGTGTATATTCTTTTCTATTTATATTCTAGTTAAAAATTAATTTTATTCTTAAAAAATCTCCAAGTGATCAATTATTTACATTTGCACCTATCACATCATCTTCATCATCCTAATTAATATCAACTATTACTATTACTATAAATATATATATATATATATATAAGTGAGGGTTTTATTTAGAGATAAAAGAAGTGAGATGTAGTTTCTGTAATGAATAAAGATATTTATTTATATATGTACATTATTTTAAAGTGGCCAAGCTAGTACCTGTAATGAATAAAGAAACAAATCTCAAGTCTCTTGGTAGCGTAACTTGGTTAATTTTACAAGGTATAACAAAATAATAGTGGATAGGTGTTTCCTCGATGATTGCTTGTTTCTTTCTGTCCGTGTTTGGCTCTGTTCAATCCAACGCCCTCCCGTGGCCAAACCCGAAACTTACATCTCCCCCACAAAAGAAAGTACCGTCACATTATTTTGTAAAGGGTAAAAGATTTTTAATATGAAATAAGGAAAATTTTTTATTTTTTTTATTTTTTTCTATCTTATATATAGAGTTTGATATCCTTTCTATAACTCTGTAAGGCCCATCTCGAATTTTGTCTAGTTTGTCTCTATTTAATTTATTTCCTAATTCTACATAAACTAAGTCATTTTTCCTAAATGAATAATCCCTTCTTTTTTTATTTATTCTGAATCTGTTTTCTTCAGCTGACTTATTCGAGAATTTTAAAGCTTCTTTTCTATCATATTCCAGATCTCTTTCCTTGCTAAATTCTTCTGGTACTATCTCTGAATGTTTTCCAAGCAGTAAATATTCAGGAGAGAATCTGGTAGAACTGTGTGTTGTTCCATTATATTCTCTGACACATTCTTCTGCCAAAACAGCCCATCCTTTTCCTTTATTTTTAAAATCATTTTTCTTTATCCTCAGCCTATTTGTTAAAGACTGGTTTACACGTTCAACTAAACCATTTGACTCTGGACAATCAGTACATGTGAATATTAGTTTTATATTATTTTTAGTTAAAAATTTTTTAAAATCTTCCGAATTTATTCCAGGATACTGATCCGCCAACAGGTTATCTATTTGGTTCGAATAGTCAACCTTTTTTATAAGATTAATAAAATCTTTTGACGATTGAGTTGTTGATGTTAAAATGAAGACAAATCTTGAGAAATGATCAATTAGCACATGCATGTATCTTTTTTTTGTATATCTGTCTTTGAAACCCCCTATTGTATCCAGGGACATGATTTCAAAGGGTCTTGTTGCTGGACCAAAAATGGATGCTTTTCCCAGTAATCTCTCTCTTCTTGATTTATTTTCCAAACATGCCTTGCATTCTCTGCAATATTTTCTTATTAAAAAATCCATTCCTTTAAAATAGTAGTCGGGTCTAATTTTATTTAACATATGTTTTACCCCTATATGACCATAGTAGTTGTGAGTTAAATCTATTATTTTTTTTCCTAAGGACATAGATACAAAAATTCTTTTGTCATCATTTATTTTCTTTAAATAAACTCCTTTTTCATTTATAATGTTTTTAGAATTGTTTATTTCAGTGATATTTAAACTTTGGTCTGCCATTATTTGTTCTTGTGTTATTAAGTTTACCACTTTGATAACATCTTCATTATGCCAATCACTGAGGACTGGATTTCTGGAAAGGGCGTCGGCCTCAGTGTTCGTGCTGCCAGGAGCGTAAATGATTTCAAAGTCGTATTGGGAAAGATAAAGAATTAATTCACCAAGGGGCTCATCTGGTCTTGCATTTACTTTGAAATTTTCCAGGGGTTTGTGGTCTGTGATTACTGTAAATGGTTTATCTATTAGCCAGTATTGCCAGTGTTGTACCGCTTCCTTTATAGCTAAACACTCCAAATAAATAGCCTTTCTTTTCTTTTGTAGTGGAGTTAGTTTTTTTGAAAAGTAGGCTACTGGATGTAGGAATCCTTCATCATCTTTTTGCTTCAATATTGCACCGATTCCTTCCGTCGATCCATCCGTAAATATGTAACTCTTCTTATTTGGATTAAAAATTAATAATATTGGCGAGGTACATAAAAGCGTTTTTACTTTATCAAAAGCACTCTGACATTTGTCCGTCCATTCAAACTTTACATTTTTCCTTAGTAAATTATGAAGAGGTTCTAACAATTCTACGGATTTGTCTATATACTTATAATAAAAATTTATTTTACCGAGAAATTGGCGTACATTTTTCTTATCTTTTGGAATTTTGAAATCTTTTATTGCTATCAAGTTATCTTTTAAAGGTCTTATTTTGCCTTTTTTAATAATATGTCCTAAATATTTAATTTCATTTTTCGCGATATTGCATTTTGATAATTTCAGCTTAAAACCTTCTTCTTTCAACATTTTAAAAACTAATTTTAAATGTTCTAAATGTTTTTCAAAACTTTCGGAGAAAATAAGGATGTCGTCAATATAATTCATACAGAACGTATTTAAATTATTTCTCCTAATGGAATTAGCAAGAATTCTTTGAAAGATTCCAGATGAAGCTCGAAGTCCAAATGGGAGTACATTCCATTGAAAGTGGCCATTTTGTGTTACAAAGGCCGACTTTTCCCTATCTTTTCTTCTTAATGGTATAGACCAAAAGGCCGAATTAACATCTAAAGCCCTGAACCAGTTACAATTTCCTGCCTTTATCATTATATCATCAATTCTTGGGAAAGGATGAGACTCAGGCAATAAGACCCTGTTTAGACATGAATAATCGATACATAGGCGTGATTTTTTTCCTTCATCTTTCTTATAAGCCAATGTTACTGGAGCCGCGAAAGGCGAGCTTGATTCTTCAATTAGATTCATTTCTAAAAGTTTTTTTATTTGACTGTCTATTTCATTCTGTGTTGTGACAGAACATCTATAGGGTTTTTTATATATATATTGATAATCACGCAGTTTTATTTGAGCCTCTGTATCTTTTATCTTTCCTACATCGAATTTGTTTTTTGCAAATAATTCATTATTTTCTTTTAATAATAAAAATGTTTTATCTTTTTCTTTTGCATTTAAATGATTTAAATAGTGTCCATATTCTTCTAATTTTATATATTCGTCTATATTTATATTATACAATGTATTATTAAATATAATTTTATTTTTTTTATTAATATGGTTTAAGGAAAAATCATTTGTTAAAATTTTATTTTTAAATGAGTTTGAATTATTTTCTAATCCTTTAATATCTTTATTTTTATTTAATGGTATATTTTTAAAATTTATTCTTTGAAATATTTTTAATTCATTATTTTGACATAGTTTAAATTCCGTTATTAAATCTAATCCTAGAATCAATTCAAAGGAAAATTTATTATTATTAATACAGAATATATTTACTTGTTTTTCAATTAAACCTATTTTTAATTTTAAAGAAATTTGCCCCTCAACACGACAAAAACCAGCTAAGGTTTTGAATAAAATTTTATTGTGGTCCTTCAATTTGTCATTTAATCCTTTCACCACATTTAAATTGATGATTGATATATTAGAACCGGTGTCATAGATTCCTTTTAAATATCTATTCTTATTAATTATTACATTTAATTTGATCAGCTGGGTTTTATCGCAGGGCATAATTAGTTTTTTTTTATCAATTCATTAAATTGTTCTTCACCAAGCATTACTTTTGGGCGTGTTTTATTTTGAATATTCCTACATAGTTGCACTGGGTGAAATCTCTTAGAAAAACCTAGTTTTAAACATTCAGGACATTCAATTTTATTACTTTGTTTTATATTAATATTGTTTTTATTTAATGGAATATTCTCATATTTCTGCAATATACTTATGAGATCATCAGATTTCTTTATTTGAAATCTATCTAATTCATCTTGAATTTTTAATGGTAATCCAATGACAATTAAATTAATTTTAGTTTGTTCTGAGATATGAGGGTCCGAATCTATTAAAAGATTTTCTTTCTCAATGCAATAACTTATTATGGAGCCCCCTAGAAACTTAAAATTAAAAGCTTTTCTAACTTGGGACCATCCTCTCTTTTGAAAAGTTAATAAGATTGATTTTTTCCAATCTGCCCATAAATGTAGATTTTTTTTTAGATTTAATTCATACCAATTTTTAGCAATGTCTGCCAAAAAATATTTTAATGCTTGAATTTTTATTGTTTCATCTTGTAGCTCGAACCTCAAACATTCTTTTTCAAATTTTTCAATCCATACATCGACATCTTGGTTTTTGCCTAAAAATATTTCTAAATTGAATTTTTTTTCAATATCCTTTAATACGTGGATTGAATTATTTATATCAATGGTGTTATTCAAGTGAGTAAAATTAATAGAATTATTTAATTGCTCTTCAAGCAATTCGCCTTTAAAAATGAAATTATCATCATTGTCTAAATATAATTTCCTTATATCTTCATCTAGAGCCACCTTGGGGTTTCTGAAATTCCCGACCCTTGTCATACCTTTACAGGCTGCCTGAATAACGCTTAATTTCATCAGCTTAGAGTGATGAGATTCGTGACGGTACTTTTCAGGAAATAAGTAAGTCAGGGAAGAGCCCTCGGAACTGATAGCGTGGAAAGAACTCACCATAGCGCCATCAACTTGCTCCTTGACCATATGTATTATAACCTTCGCTGCCATCTCGGAAGACGCTCGATTTGTTTTATAAGTGAGGGTTTTATTTAGAGATAAAAGAAGTGAGATGTAGTTTCTGTAATGAATAAAGATATTTATTTATATATGTACATTATTTTAAAGTGGCCAAGCTAGTACCTGTAATGAATAAAGAAACAAATCTCAAGTCTCTTGGTAGCGTAACTTGGTTAATTTTACAAGGTATAACAAAATAATAGTGGATAGGTGTTTCCTCGATGATTGCTTGTTTCTTTCTGTCCGTGTTTGGCTCTGTTCAATCCAACGCCCTCCCGTGGCCAAACCCGAAACTTACATATATATACTAGCTGACCCAGTCTAAGGTTTTTATTATATGTATGTATGGACAAACCGAAACAAAATAAAATATTGTTGAGCCTGTCGGATCAACTGTGCCACTAGTGAAGGAGTTAAAAAAAAGAATTCTCAACTCTTTCACACGGGGAGTAAAATAAAAGCACCCTGAAATAAACTTCACCAAAGAGTGCCTATTAGTGCTTAGGCGATTCGCCTTGGAGAACCAAGATCAGAAAGAAACAGTAACAAATCAAATTAATCAAAATATCCGATGCTAACATATTGATCTGCAAAGGAAAAATTAGATTCACTTTTTTACAAATAAAAGAAAAATGTTCGTTGGCACGTTATAATATTTAATGAAAAGAAAATTAATATAAAATTAATAGGAGAGTATCCTTAAAATGTACAATTTAAACATAAAAATAAAAATGAATAAATGCTAGCTAATACTCAGCTAAAACAAAACAAGTTTATAAAAAAATAACAATAATAATAACAACAACTCAACACAGTTTACCAAGCACGTGGTCAACAAAAAATGGCGAATTCACAGCTAAAAAGCCAAGAGCATGTGAACAATATCAAGTCCAAAAAGCAAGTGAGAGATCACCTCTCCGAAGCTCAGAGGCAGAAGCCCTGAGCCCAACATCCACAAAAGGTAGCAAGAGGATTGGCTGTGAGGGGTCATGTGACCCTTTTCGCATAGTCAAATTACCTTCTGAATAGTCCAAGTGGTTGAATATAAATATCAAAAAAAAAATATATATATAAAAAGAAAAAACTTTTAAAATTATATAAAAATAAATTGACATTAAAATAAATAAATCTAAATCAGGGAGAGGCTTTAACAATGTATTTAAGAGGAACGTTAGGAGAACATCAGTCATGGGAAATACCATGCTTTTTTACATCGATGCCATTTGTAAAAAAAAAATAATAATATGGCGACTTCCAATCTGTGTTATGCTATTGAATTGACAGAGATCGAAAATGAATTAATTTTAAAAGTTACTATTATTTTTATTCAAGTTTGTAACAAATGAGTATATTACAAAGTTATTATTAAATAACATGTGATAGTTAAAATTATGAATGAGGTAGGTAGGACAGATAGTCTTAAATCTTTAGTAGATTAAATAATATTGTGACCACATTTTTACTATCTCGCCAGAGATAAATAATAGTATTGCGATCGCGAAAATTTTCAAAGGGTCCTTACCTACCAAGTGTTTTTCCTCTAAACTGCCTGTAAAAATAAAGATATATGTATGGTATTTTTTCATATGATTAAAAATTGTATAAAACTGGTATACCAATGTATACAAATCACGCGCCAACACGTGACGTGGTGCCATCAACAAAGAGCCAAACATGCGCTGGTTTAATAAATATTATTTATTAATTTTAATTTATAATTTATAATTAATGAAATTTAATTTCAATATAATATATTAGGTTGTTTAATCCAATTCTCAAATTGCGAGATAGTCAAGTGAAGACACTCCAGATTTTTTAAAAATATTTTATATATTATATACAGGTATATATATATATATATATATATATATATATATATATATATATATTTATTTATTCGCATTTTAATAAACATTTACAACTGAAATTATAATGAATTCCTAAAATGACAGAATTATTGATTTTTAATTATTAAATAAAAACAAAAAAATCAAATCAAATATATAAACAAAACACATGAATTAAATCATGCAAAATTTGAATAAATCATTTAATATTTAATCAAATGCTGAAGGGACGAATTACAAAACACATTTAAATTAAAAATAAAAATGAAATAAAATAAAATTGACTCTATAATGGTTATTTTAATTAATAAAAAAAATGAATGTATTCTATGTTTTTTTGTAAAACTTGAAAGATATTACTTAATATATATTAAAATTTTATTTTACAATTATTATCTAATTATTCAAAAATATATTTTGTTTCCTTATTTAATTATTTATTTAAAATTGTTATTATTATCTATTATTATTATTATTAGATAAATAAGCTGGAGTGTCTCCACTCGCTCTTTGTTGATGGATATTTGTAATGAATTATAATTAATATATTCCAAAGATGATGATGAGAGCATTAAAAAATGTAAAATAAAATCAATGATCCAAAAGTAGATAACGTAAAAGTCGTAAAAATCACATAATTTAATCCAAAAAAAAAAACAAAACATAAATAATTAATTAAAATATTCATTTTAGTATAAATTGTAGATAGAAAACAAATAAATAAAATTTCTAATTAAAAAGAATGAATAAAATACTTATTAGTGAAAATAAAAAGCAAAATGTGCAGCATCGTACACGTGACGGAAGTGAAACTTCTTAGAATCTAGAGAATAAGATAAATTTTAGTTGAGAGTGTGAGTGAGAGAGAAATAGAGAAAAATAAAGGGATCATTTCGAAAGACATATAACAGTATAAAATTTTCGTAACAAATATTCGCTTTATTATTATTATTATCTACTCTATCATCATATCTACATTGCCTGTACTATTGTCGGTTGGTGCTTCAATTGGTAATACTGATATTAATGGCTTGTGATAACTAAAATAAGATATATATGTTCGTGATTCGATATTTTCTATATAACGTGTAAAAACAGCATCTATTGTAGTTCCAGATTTTGTTGTTGATTCCTTGGGATCGTTATTTAGAAGCAGACCAAATGTTTCTCGAAGAAAGTTGATCAACGGCAACGAATCATCAGATCCAAAATTTACATTAAAATCTCCCCCGAGAATTAGAGGGATTTTATCTTCGCCTCGTTCAAGTGCATTAGCACCTGTGTGGCTATAAACCAGTAGTGAACGGTGTATGAAATAAATAATATCGTCTAAATTTTGGTCGTTATTTTTTTTCGGCATAGTGAAATCTGTGGAGTAGAGAAAAGCAGTTTTAAATGCAATAATAATTTTAAATTGATTTAGTAGTGTTAAAGTAATGTTGAGATTCGGATAAATAACGTGAATGGTCATCGACGCACATAACTGTATGTGTTGGCGTGTGAATCGCCGACCATGTTCACACACACAATTACATGCGTCGGTATGCGTGCACGCTGTATATTTGACTTGAGAATTTTAATTATTTCACGATATATATATATATATATAAATATCAATTTTTATATATGACTTACATGTATAGCAGCGATAGGTAGAAATATTTATCGATAGCTCAGAAGTAATATGCCTCTCTCACGTACTGATGCGTAAAATGCGTTATAGTTATCTGTGATGAATCACGATTTTTAATTCATTGACCCAGTAGAGGCTGAGAAATATTATTTTTGATAATATTTTAAATTTGAATATACTTACATATTAACGGATCAAGGATATTATCAATAATTTCACAAAAGTCACTTTCTTAGGTCAATCAGCTTATGCGGCCTTTCTTGTTTATGCCTAATTTAAAGTGGCCTCAACGTACTCGCGCGCATGCGCGTCATGGACTTTATAGCTCTTTCTCATTCTCACTCGTTATACCTATATCTTTTTTCTCGCTTGCGTTACGAAATCTCAATTTTTCAATTCACTCTCCATTCTCAACCAAATGTCAGGACGCCGCTAAAGAAGTTTCACTTCAAAAATTAATTCTGGTACTTTCTATACTAATACAAGCAGTTTTATACAATTTTTAATCATGCGGAAAAACTATCAAACATACCGTATTTCTTTATTTTTACGGTCACTTTAGAGGAAAAACAATCAAAACGTTGTAGGTAATGGTCCTCTTCCGGTTGAGCTACATTTCTCCAAAGTTGATAGAAAACTACGAATTTCGAATAATGCCCATGTACCAAATTTCATGATTCTAGCTCAAACCGTTTTTGCGTAATCTTGTCTACATACACACATACACACACAGAGAGAGAGAGATAGAGACATTTTTCTCAATCTTAGTAAAAATGTTTCAGGAACCTTCAAAACGTATAAAAACATCAAAATCTATATTAAATTTTAAATATATATAATAAAATCTGTTTAATAAAAAGAATAAATAATCGATATTATTTTAGGAGAATGAAATGAAGGAAACACGAAATTTATTTCCTGAAAAAGTGGATAATTGGACATGGTTTAATTTACGTTGGTTTCAAGGCTCTTTAGCGCTTCATCAGGGCCAAGATACATCAAAAGAACCAATTTTTTTAGTGGAATACCCGAAAGGGAAAGGAACCGTTCAAGATTTATCTCCCGGGCCATACAATTTTTATGCTGTAGAAACAAATGGCTTATTTTGGTCCACCGAGTCTTGTCTCAAAGGTAAATAATTATCTACATAATTACTATAGATATCCTTCTCCTATGTTCTACTCTTCTACTAACAAATTCCAGACCATTTTCAATTTTAATTATACACAGAATATTTGTATTTATTTATTTATTATTTTTTTTATAATTAATTGAATTACTAATAAAAAATAATAATTAATTGTCATTTATTTATTCATAAAATATATAGCAATTAATCTCTATCATCAAGTATTTTACTATTTAAACTACTACTAACTACTACATTATTAAAATAATTATTCAATAAGAGTTTTAATAAAATAATTTATTTATATACGTATATAGATTACCTATGGGAAATTTGTTATAAAAATACCATTTTCACATCACACAAATAACATACATAAATGTGGGTTTTTAATATAAATAATTAAAAAAAAAAAAAATTAATTGTAACATTTATATTAATTATATTTGAAATATAAAATATACCAAAACCCGCTAATACTATGCAATAAGAATTATTAAATTAATTATAATTTCAAATGAAAATTTGTTTCACATACAAATGTTGTTGTTGTTGTTCTTGGGTGGCCAAATCGAACATTGAATATTTCTGTACACAAATTATTTTGAATTTTGGCTAAACGTATGAATCAGTTTAAATTAAAACATATATATAAATTAATAAAATGAAAAATTAGTTATGGGGAGAGCATGTGAGTAATTAGTATCAGTTGGTAGACCAACCAAAGGCAATAAACGTGAACTTGAAGAAGTTGGGAGAGAATTAATTTTTTTTTTTTTTTTTATTTATTTATATTAAAATCCAACATTTATGGTATTTATAACAAGTTTCACATAGTAATGTAATTAAATAAATAGTAAAATACTGGCATTACAAAACTTGTGTGACTATAGAGAGAGATTAATTACTACTACTCTCTCTCTAAATACTACCTATGTATCACTTTCGGGGGCACAGAGGACAGAGGTGAAAGAGCACCGAAGGGACTTTGACAATACCTTTAGACTAGCTTTAGAAATAGATTAACAAACGAATTTATATAAATATATTATCGTTTTTGTATTATATTTTTATTTTTGTGTTAACGTAATTTTTATTTTTATCAACATTCTCCTTCTTTTAACTATTTTGTTTACTTTTAATCCCTCCTATCCATTTTCAATTACTTTTAAATAGTCCATTGATCTTTATCTTTTCGCCTGGAGTCTATTTTAACAATTTTTTTCTTTTTTTTTTGTATTATTTTTTTTTCTTGTTCATCTGTTATCAAATGCCTCTTTTTATTGTTGTTTGATATACAAGCTAACTGTAAAAGTTATTAAACAAGGAAATTATTTATCATTCATGGCCTTTGTTTTTCATTCCTTTTTTTACAATCGATGGTTTAAATTTTATCACTTGACATTACCATAAAGTCAAATTATTATTATTATTATTATTATTATTCTAGACGTCTAGTCTATTAATAATGGTATTCTTAAACAAAAAAATTTAATCGATGTAAATTTTTTATTTTTTAACTAGCTGCTCAGACCGCCTTGGGCGTTTTTCACACCCTACGGGGGCTCTGCCCTCTCTACCACTAATGTAATACGTAGTATTTGGTTAAAAGTTTGTATTTACAAAAGGTTTTCATCCCTTATGTTTCAATCAGTCAGTGGCGTACCTAAGGGGGGGGGGGTGCGGTCCGCTCCGGGCGGCACTTATCTTGGGGCGGCACTTTTTAAGATTTTGTTCGGCAAAATTATCTTCGTTCTACAATGAGTCAATTAAGACTACAAAATCTTGCAATATTGTCAATAGAACAAGAAATTACAAATAATATAAATTTTGGGAGCATTATACACGATTTTTCTAGTATGAAAGCTAGAAGAGTAAATATTATAAAAATATGTTTACGAGTGCATTCAAATATGTGTAAAAAAATTTACTGTGTATTAATTAATATTGATTAAATAACTTAATAATTTATTTATGTGTATTAATTTATAAAAACCACTATTTGATTGACTTATAATAAAAAGGGCGGCAAACTGGAGATCGCCCCGGGAGGCAAAAGTTCTAGGTACGTCACTGCAATCAGTAAATTACTTGTTTTTGTGTTCTTATTTAAAATATATTTTAATTTAATCAGTAAATTAATTATATATATTATTATTGTATATGCGATATCTATTTATCTATCTATCTCTGTGAATCTCCTGTACTCGAAAGTAATTGGCCGTAGCAACCACATTTCTCCAAGTATCCCTATCCGCAGTTATAACCATCTAACTCTTACCCTGTCCCATCTCTCTCACGTCCGTTCCTACATATTAAAAACATACGTGAAATTCCAATTATGAGACCAAAATTAAAATTATTTATTCATATAATATTAAAAATTAAAAGAAGTAATATAGTCGCAATAGAAATGTTTTCAGTGTGTTTAATAAGTTAAAAAGGCCAATATGATCAATTGAAATATTGTAAATATTAGAAAAATAAAAATAAAAATATAAATATCATAAACATTCTTTGTATTGTATTCTTTGCGCTGCTGAATGACAACATGTACATAACAAATTTTAAAAAAAATAATTTCTGCAGTTATTGATTAGATATTATTAAAATTTATAGCCTATATTAAAATAGAGATATTCAAGAATATTGTGATGTAATTTCATCGAAATCAGTTCAGCAGATTTTGAGTCTATAACGTCAAAATTTCCGGAGAGAATCCACTTCACAAATGCACTTTCTCAGCATTGCTGCTGGAAATCTTTCATCTATCTCTGAAATGGAGTGGAATTAGTCTCGGTTGATATCTCAAGATTTATTTGTTTAGAAACTTTCTCAAAATGTGACACGTCTGCAGAATGATTGCTCTTTGGCCTGTTCGAATTATGATATTCGATATTAAAAGTCCGGTCTGTTAAAATTGATTGATTTATTCGTTAAAACTGGGGGATCCCAATAAAGATGATGAGGGTCGTATTTGTAGTAGTGGAGTTTGTATTTGAGCCTTATTTGTTGTTGATGCATCAGTTTGTTGCTAGTTGGTTAGTTATGCATGGCTTGATTCACTCAGCCTACCACACTTTGTTCACATTCATTTTTAAAATATGCCGCTTAAAATTTCTTGTTCTTATAAGACTATCTTGGATTGCAATCCTAAACCGTTCTGTTCTTGAGATTTGCAAGAAGCATAGGTGAGAGATAAAAGACAAGTAGTTGTGGCGTTTGAATGTAAATACCTAAATTTTGTTTAAAGTTTTCGTATTGTCTTGTCTGGTTGATTGAAATCTGTGTCGATGAGAACCGAGATTGCTTATTTCATGCCAATTTCATGTTTAAAATCTTCGTTGTCAATTGTAAAGTTTTGTCAAATCAATCACCAATCACTCGAGTGTTTCGGAGTTTCTTTTTTATATTAATTATTGCACACTTGTCTAGAACAAAGAACATTTTGATATCTTTACTAAATTTTTCTACAGTTTGAAGAAGCAATTGAAGATCACAAGTGTTGTTGTGTGATTGTCCATTAATAAAAATTGTGAGATGTTCTCTTGGTTTCTACATATTATTCTATAGCCTTTCTTTTCAAGATTAAGTTGAGTTGTTAATGGGTTTATTGCCAGTCAAAACCATCAAGGTGCTCAAACTCTCCCATCCACCACGACAAGATAGAGAGACTAGAGGTGAAATTATGGTACCGGAATGGGTAACTCGGCTGTCTAAAGTGTGAAAGCCCCATGTTCAGGCTAGTAGAGCTAGTAGAGCTAGTAGAGCTTACCCCAAATACACAATAAAAAAAAAATACCATACTCTCCAAACATGGCACCATCTAATTACCTAGTATTTTTTTTTTTTTTTTAAGTTTTTTTCTAAAGTTACATTGAATATTTGATAATTATATAAAAAGTTTTACTGCATTGTATGAGTATGGTGAGATTTGATTCTCGATATTGTAATAATTTTCACAAGAAGAGAATGATGTAATTTTTGGGTTTTTTTTTTCTCGAGTGATCAAGAGTCATGGAATGCATTTTTGGTTTGATTGGATGGTGAATTTTTACTTACAGTGATTTGAGGCATCGAAGTATTTTGAGCGGCATATATAAGAATTTTTTAATTTTCTTTCAATCTTTTTATATTTATTGAAATTTCATTTATTGTAGAATGTGAAATGCATGTTACCACTCGTTTCGATTGGACACACTGGTATCAAATACGTAAAGCAAAAGCCTCCTGGGATATTCATTTTAATTTACGTGCAGCCAGGGACGCTGCTATTCAACTACGCGCAACACCTGTACACCCATATCCACATGTTTTGGTATGTTTAGTCTTTTGATTCTTTTCTTGGTCTTTAAAAAATAGATTTTTATATTTTTTTTTTTTAATTTCTTTAATTTCTATTAAATTATAAAAATTAATAACGTCAGTGACTGGTCAGGTGATTGGAGAAAAAGGAATTTATATATTGATTTTTATTTATTTATTAATTTATTAATTATTACAAATTAAAATAGAAAATATGAATTGAAAATAAAAATATATTTGAATTCTGAATGCATTAAAAAATAATTAATTTTGTTTAAATATATTTTGATTAAAAATAACTAAATGAATGTTGACCTTTAATATCTTATATTATACTAGCTGCTCAGAGCGCATTCGGCGCTCTTCACACCTTGACGGGGTCTCCGCCCCCTGTACCCCCGAGTGGTACATCGTATTTGGTTGAAAGTAGTAAAAGGTTTTCATCCATTTTGTTTCAATCCGTATATTACATAAAATATTAATTTCTTTTTGTGTTCTTATTTAAAATATATTTTAATTTAATGAGTAAATTAATTATATATATTATTATTATTGTATATGTTATATCTATCTATCTATGTGGCTCAAAGATACTCGAAAGTTCTTGGCCGCAACAACCACATTTCTCCAGGTGTCCCTATCCTGAGCCCACCTCTCTTACGTCCCTTCCTACGCGTCCTTGGTTTTCCAAGCGGACGTTTTCCAATCGGTCTCCCCACCAATATCTTTTTCTTCTCCCATTCAAGCCACGTGGCCTCCCTATCGCAGCTTTTTCCCTTTTATAACCTTAACTATTTCTAAAGATGCAGAGAGGCCATGCAATTTCTTGTTATGCATTCTCCCACATTCCCCGGTGTCCTCATCTTTCTTTGGCCCAAAAATGTAGGGAAGAATAATCCTATTCTCAAATACTCTGAATCTACTCTCATCTCCAAGGGTCATAGACCATGCCTCCCACCCATATAATGCAACAGGCAAAATAATTTTTTTATATATTCCCTTTGATAATAATTTTGATGAGATAAACCTCTTTATTGCAAGATAACAGGCGTTTCCCGATTGCAACCCCGATTTAAATTCTTCTCAAATATTATTATCCTTCGTGATTACATTCAATTTTTCAACATATTCAAATTCTACATTTTGTATCTTAAGATTTTGTATGTTAATACTGTTCCTCTTTGTTACTAAATATTTTTTCTTATCACTATTAATTTCAAACCTCCATTAATTTTTCCTCGCTATCTGTAATTGCAATTGCCGAATCTCCTATTATATTTAAGTCGTCTGGGTAACCTAATATTTTACAATTGATTTCCGTATCTTATTCTTTCTTTACTGCCTTCAAGACGAATTTGAAGATCAAAATTTGAAACAGTTTATGCTGATCTATATTGAGTCATGCGTATGTTTTACTGAAGTCTACAAATAATTAGTGAACAGAAATATTGAATTTGCGGTTTTGTTCCTAATATCTGTCATAATGAAAATATCTTAATTAATGTTGGTCGATTTGGCCTGAACCCGCAATGATATCTCCTAATATTTCCTCCACCTATGGTTCTTAAGTATTTTCTATGTTATAATATTCACTATTATACTATTATAATATTTCTTGATCATTAGATTTTGGTATTTTATTTTCATTGCTAGATTATTATTGAATATTTTTATTTATAATGAAACTTGAGAAAATGCAAAAATAGAGACTTGAGACAATTTATAAAAATTAACGTTATAAAACTATAGATAAATTAACAATATATACATTCATTAATTGTATTAATTTAAATTAATTGATTTATTTGTTTTTTATTATTAAGTTCATTTATTAATTTTTTAGATCATAGTTATTTTCCTCCCTTAAAAGAAACTTATCTAATTCTGTGGTGCTAGGGGATTTGAAAATTATTAGTCACAATATGAAGATTTCGCTTACAGTTTCTGTCATGTCCGACCTCCGTCCAACAGTTATTTCCCTCAGGTTTCTTGATTCTCTTAATCATGTGATCTATATATTTAATTTTTTTTGATTCATTGTAATAAAATTTAAACAAATAAAAATTTTCACTTTGTTAATTTATATAAATTTCAATTTACACTGATTGTGAGTGATACGCTTTGCCAATACTCTGAATAATTTGTGTATAGAAATATTGAATGTTCTTAGCGAGAGATTTTTTAACCTTTCACTCTTTCAAATAGAAAAGAAGAAATATTCAAATATATAGAAAGAATAAATAAAAATTAAGTTAATATAAATATGATCTAAATATTTTATTAAATTAATTAAAATGGGAACTTTTAGAATAAATGATTTAATTGAATTGATATTTAAATATTAGAATTTTTAAAATAAAAAGTGAAATATTATAATAATTCTTTAATTGGGAATCGCTATGATAATTCATTGTTTGAAATGATTCCGCTAGGCCGACAGTGAGCCGCGAGCTGCTCTTGAATGAACAACACGGAGAATTATATAAACTTTAAAAAATTAATTTCTGCGATTATTGATTCAATATTAATAAAATGTATAGCCTATGTTACTCTAGAGGTATATAAGAATATTGTGATGTAATTTCATAGAAATCGGTTCAGCCAATTCTGAGTCTATAAAATAGTAATTTTCCGGACAGACAGACAGACATGAAAAATTCTAAAGTCACTTTTGGATTCTAGAGGTCATGAAACGCGAAGATATGCAAAAAATTTTAAATTCTGACCAATGTGCAGACAAAAACCTTTTTTTATATATATAGATAGATTATACGTCTAGTTTTACATATAAGTTTCTCTCTTTTTTATTATTTTTTTTTTTTTTTTTTTTTTTTTTATTAAATCACAAATGATATAATTTCAACAACTTACAATTACTATTAATAAGTGTAAAATTAATAAGTAATTAATTAATTTTATTAAATTTAAATCTTTATTATTATTATTATTTTCTGAGTTAATGTTGCTGGAAAAACTTTACCAATCCCTTTCAGATCTTATTAAGGACTAGGCTCGGTCGATGTGTGAAGGGTGTTCACCCTGATTCGCAAAAATGTAGAATAATAAATAAATAAATAAATATACGTATAAAAAGATTAAATTCTTTTGTTTTAAATCAATTACATAAATAAATACAACTTAATTTAGCAAAAATAAAACATTTGAAATTTATTTAAATAATAATTATTATAAAATCAAAAGATAATAATAATATAATAATAATAATAATATGAGTATAATAATATAATCAAATATCTAAATATATTACTAGTGAAGGATATCGCATGTTATGATAGTAATGTTGAAATGTTGAAATTCAAATATTATTTTATTTATTTATTATTATTATATTAAGTAATTTAAAATTTAATTGAATTTTAAAATTCTCTTTCATACAATTAACATGAATTAGTTAATTAAAAACATTATTCAAACGATGAGTTTATTTATTCATTTATGGTATATTATATACTACCTATATAGTATAGGATAGGTATACTACAATAGATAGGGGAAGATTGCTATCGATGAACCACATAAAGCAAATTTATAATAAAATATAAAATTAATGAATAATATCTTTATTATCGATATATTATATGGTATACCTATAAGTAATTAATTAAAATAGAAAGATATTTCTAAATGTAGAAATAAAAGTATAGATATAGATATAAAATTCCCCCATATACTTTATAACAGTGATTCTCAATCTGTGGGGCGCGAGCATATCCAAGAGAAAATGTTATTAAAAAAAAATTGATTAAGTCAGTGAATATAAAGAGGCTCCCAAACAATTTTTTCGACTTTTTTTTTCAATATGGTTTTAAGAAAAAAAAAAAAGACTAAAATGTTTTCAAGGTTGAGGAACATTGCTTTATAAGATATATATAGTTATAATATAATTATTTTATTGGATCTAAGATATTATAATTACTAAAATAATAAAATCTATGAAAAAATATCAAAGATAAATAAATAAATCTAATAATCGTATATTTAGGCTATTTATTAAAAATAAGTAAGGAAGCACTAATAATATATATAAAAGTAATAACCATTTAATGATTAATTATATTAATAATCATTTAACCATGATAGCTACTTACTCTATTCTCCCCCTCCCCCTCCTTCACTCCCTCAATACTCAATAAAATATTAATTTAAAATTTAATCATATTCAATACATTCTTTATTTTCTATTGATATAATAATAATAATGATCTTCTAAACATATTTATAAAATATAATATACAATATCTATTTTCTACTCATAGTAGAGTATTAATTATTATCTTTTATCGCTATTCGCTATACTTAATTCTTTTCTATTGTCTATATTGTGTGAAAATATTATTTTTATTTCACAAAATTAAAATTATTTAATATATTTACTATTTTTATTATTTACATATAATATGGAATTAAATATGTTTTTTTATTTATTATATTTAATATTATTATAAAATCAAATGTATATTTTGTATTATATATATTATATTAGAATATTAATTAAAAGTACCTACTTACTTATTCATTTTTTTAATGAATTTTTGTAACAGATGTTTTAACTATCTTAATAACATTTTGCTAATTTCTTTAAAATAATCATTTTCTTATTAACTATTTTTTTTTCTTCATTTAATATTCATAATTTGAAATTTAATAAACAGTCAGATGTCACTTTTTTTTTCTTTTCTGTACTTTTCTTTTAAATATTTTCATCAACTTTTTACGCGTTACAAGTATTAATTACACATTTTGACACATTTTTCACTTTTTGATTTATTATAAATGAACAATAAGCAATAATAATAAGATAGAAACTTCTGAGTTAAAACAAACATTGTATTATTATTATTATTTTTATTATTATTATTATCCGATTTGATTGCGCTTTCTTAGCATTATTTATCAGTTGCGATTCTTCATTTTTTTTTCTCTTTCTAAAACCTACCCTAACTAACTCGAGCGAGTGTCGTTTATTTTATTATTGAAAGGGCAAGGGGATTTGAATTTGGAATAAATACCCGTGGAAAAAAGAAAGGGAAAAGGAAAAATAGATGAGTAAATTATAAATTAATATCATACTAAATTTTGACCGTGTGTATCACCATCGATATTTTATATAAAAATATGAAAAATTATAACTGGATAATAAAATTGGACTTTGTTACGGAAAATATTAACTAACTAATAATAATATAATAATAATAATTAATTCAAGAAAAGAAAATGGTAATTGGATTAAATAATAAAACATTGGATTGGGGTTGATTTTATATAATAAAACAAACGATTTAATCAAAAATTAAAAAAGTATAGTATCTAAAATGGAAAATTTAATCGAACAACTAAGAATTAATTATAATAATAATTTATGAGAAAATTATTATTAATATGAACAAAGAGAAATCGAACTGGTGGGGAAAAAAATAAAACCCCGTGTGAGAGAAAATTTAATGATTGAAATATTTATAAGAATGGAATCGGATCTTTATAATGATACATAAGCCCTTTATATAGTATAGTAATTAAATCTCAAGAGTAAGATTTACTTATACAGAAAAAAAAAAATTAATTTCAAATATTATAGCAAAAACTATAATGTTCTCCAATTATTATGGGAGGGTCAACTTATGTTCACTAGAAGGGGGCTAAAACAAGAGTGTCGTGTCTTGTCTTTGGCTGAATTATAAAAAATAAAAGTGGAGGTTTTATTCAAGTTTTCAAAATTACATAATTCATTACAGTACTTATATTATTTTAATGAAATTACAAAAATACTTATTAAAAACTTATTAATTGTATGATTAATTAATTTAATGTTTACTATCTCGCCAGACAAATAGTATTGCGATCACGAAAATTTTCAATGTGTCGAGATTTTGACCGTAAAAATAAAGATAACTCGTACGTTTGATAGTTTTTCACATGATTAAAAATTGTATAAAACTGCTGCTATTGATATAGAATTTCAGCTTGATTGAAATTACTGAAGTACCGGAATTAATTTTTTTAACACGACTGCAAATCACGTGCCACCACGTGACGTGGTGCCATCAGCAAAGAGCCAGCCAAACATGCGCTGATTTAATAAATATTATTGATTAATTTTAATTTATAATTTATATAATGAATGAAATTTTTAATTTAAATATAATATTATTATATGTTAATTAATCCAATTCAAATTTGAGAGATAGTCGAGTAGAGACATTCCAGAGATTTTTGTTTATTTTAGTTTTTCCTTCCTTATTCAAAGAATATTAAATACAAATCATTTGTAATTCACCTTGTAAAAAGTAATTGAAGTATATAAAGTATTTATAGTATAACGATACGAGTTTATGAATACTTATGAAAAATAATATTATAATCCTAATTAATAAATTATTATATTCTTAGAGAAAGTTTATTAAACGAATAAATATTTATTATCAATTAATAATATATTTATAATTAAAAAGGGATTATTAGTGGGTAGATACAATATATAATAATTGTTAATTACCTGTTAGAACGTTTTCACTCAGCCATTATGGATGGCTTGTGGCGTCTTTTCTTATTCACTGTGTTCAATGAATACTAAAATAGAAATTCTTTTATTTTCTTTTATTTTATATATTTTAATTTATTTTAATATTCTTTTTCAAAGAATTGGCCGAGTCGCTTATCGCTTTTCAATGCAATCCTATAAACAATCGAATTCTTCTGGCTGTGCCCGTTTCTCTCCTGCATTTATAAAATATATAATATCTATTATTTATGTTTTTCATTAGAAAAAGATAATCAATCTATTTAGATAAATAATTTATCAAGGTGTACATATTTTTTTTTTTTTTAAATTAAATTAGAAACAATTTTTTATTTTATATTATGTTGTTATATATTATAGTACCGGGACCCCGAGCCTCGGCTCGGTACTTAAGTTAAAAAAAATGATTCATTATTATTGGGTTTGGCTGATAATATTAATACCTGGGATACCGAGCTGTCGCTCGAAAAAATGTTTAGACATTATTATAGACATTTTCATTCTGTAAATTAAATAATTTTATTTCATTTAAATAAATATCTATTTTTAAATAATTTTTCTCTCTACATTATTTATCTAATTCTGACAATATATTAAGATCACACCGGGACCCCGAGCCTCGGCTAGGTAATTAAGTTAAAAAAAAATAATTCATTATTATATTGGGTTTGGCTGGTAATATTAATACTTGGGACACCGAGCTGATATACAATTCTTTAATTATTTATTACAATTATTAAATGTTGCATCATTGCATGGAACTTGGGGTCCTCAATAATACATAAATATGTATACCGGGACCCCGAGCCTCGGCTCGGTACTTAAGTTAAAAAAAATGATTCATTATTATTGGATTTGGCTGGTAATATTAATACCTTGGACACCGAGCTCGCTCTACCCTTTAAAAAATATTGATATACAATTCTTTAATTATTTATTACAATTATTAAATGTATTAAATAATATTTTATTGAAAAAATATTAAAAATTATAAAACTATCTAAAACTTAATTAATAAAAGAACAATGAATAAATAAATCACGAAAATAGATAAAAAAAAATGCACGCGGCGAGTTTCGATCCTTCGAACTCGGGGAGTAAAAACAATTGTTCTTACCACTGGTCTATGATATTTTGATAATTACAAAGATATTTTTACCATCTTTCAAAGACATTTATTTGTTTTTGTTGTTTTTTTTTTGAGAGAGATTAATAAATATATATATATTTTATTAAAAATAAATATTTTTAATTTTATTTCGAAATTAAATAATGAATTTTAAAATATTTTAAATATAAAAAAATGTTAATACAATATCATTTAAAAAAAAAAGCGGGAGTCAACCAACTGTATTTTATTTTGTTGTTTTTTTTTTTGAGAGAGATTAATAAATATATATATATATATATATATATTTTATTAAAAATAAATATTTTTAATTTTATTTCGAAATTAAATAATAAATTTTAAAATATTTTAAATTTTAAAAAAAATATTAATACAATATCTTTTAAAAAAATGCGGGAGTAAAATTTCAAAATGGATGCCATTGACGTCACACCCATATATAATTTTCAATTAAGAAATTAATAATGAAGCTGTAAGTTTCAAGAGATGTGATCAATAAAACTCAATTTTTCTTTATAAATACTATATCTAGTGTGAATTTGAAAAAAATCGTTAGAGCGGTTTTTGAGAACCAATGGTTATAGATAGATATATAGATATATACAATTTTAGCTAGCATAATAAGATGAGATTATGAAGGCCTCGGACCCTCTCCATATATATATATATATATATATATATATTCATATATGTATCTTATCTTACTAGCAAAAATGCTAATATTTTGAAATATTAAATTGCTGTAAGAAAACTGGCATTATTGGAAATTTCTAGTATGTATTCTATTAACTCATGAGAAATGTAGCTCATCCGGAAGAGGACCATTACCTACCACGTTTTCATTTTTTTTTCCTCTAAACTGACCGTAAAAATAAAGATATATATTTTTCATAGTTTATCACGTGACTAAAAATTGTATAAAACTGGTATATTGGTATAGAATTAATTTTTTTAACACGACTGCAAATAACGCGCAGCACGTGACGTTGTGCCTTCAACAAAGAGGTGGTTTAATAAATATTATTGATTAATTTTAATTTATAATTTATATAATTAATTAAATTTAATTTAAATATAATATATGTGAATTAATCCAATTCAAATTTGCGAGATTGTCGAGTGGAGAGAGACACTCCAAATTTTTTAAATAAAATATAATATAGAACCAAAAAGAGTGGCAAATTAGAAATTTGCCAAAACATGTTCGGGCTAGTTGAATTTATAGCAAATTTAAAAAACTTACCCAATTTTTTAAAAAAAAAAAAAAAAATTTAAAACATTAATATAATATACATATAATTTTTGCTAGTTAAGATAAGATAAGATAGGATACATGGTTAATTGTAAAAATCTTCTAAAACGTGTTGATATCGATTATCCCATAACTTTGTATATTACTGTTGTTGATACGATTATTATTATTTCCACAATCCATCCTGGCCACAATTTCTCTCCTGTTGACCACTAAAAGACTTGTTGCATCTTTATTACATGTTTCTTTTGTATATCTATGGTCCGCACATAATTTAATTTACAATTAATTTTTTAAAATCATTTGACTCAAAATTCAACAACATCCACAGTTTCATATCTTATTTTTGTTTTTTATATTTTAAAATTATATTATAAATTAATACGTAAAAATATGTTACTATTGGAAATGAAAAACAAAAATTAAATTTAACAACATCTCAGCCTCTTTTATTGAACCATTTACTCTGCACTGGATAAACGTTACTTACTCTGTATATATATATATATATATATATATATATATATATATTTAAATGTACATATATAATATAATATACATTAATGATGACACACTTGATAAATTTTGAATAGAATTATTATTCACCATTTAATTGAATTGTACTAAAAATGAATGAATAGAGATGATTGAGAATTTTATTCCTGTCTCTATAATACTATATTATATATAATACTTTTTGTGGCCTATGATGTTGATGATGTTGATGATGATGATGATGATGATGAACAAACCAACTAATTGTATAAGCTAACATGGGCTTATCTAATAAAATTTCAATTTCTCATTTTCTCTCTTTCTCTCTCTCTCTTTTCCTTTCTCTTTCTCTTAATAGCACTTTGATCAATTTGAATGAAAATTTCTATCTCTCAAATGATAATATATATAAGACATTCAATTATCATATTAATGTCACAATATAATTGCTTTCCAGCTTGTCTCAATCTTAACAAGTTTATGTGTGTGTGTGTGTGTGTGTGTGTGGGTGGGTGTATATAAGAGAGAGAGAGAGAGAGAGAGAGAGTGATAAGAAAATTAAATTTCATCTTTATAATAAATGAATTATTAATTAATATGATTATAAAAAATTCAAATTTTCATTTTTTTATTTTTTGTCTTTTTATAGCCCTTCTTTTTTTCGAATCATTAATATTTTTTGTTTGTTTGTTATTTTTTGTCAAATTTGCATAATTGGTTATTCTTCTTCTTTTTCTTCTTCTTCTTCTTCTTCTACCTTTATATCATAAAAATATTAATATTTTAAATTATTTATTTTAAAATTCTACTCTCGGAACTCCTAGTAGGTACCTTGTCTTTCTTTCTTTCTCTCTCTCTCTCTCTCTCTCTCTCACTCTGTATATATTCGCCTCACAGAGAACAGGAGATCACGACACTGACTAGTGTTCTGGTTTAAAATGGCTACTCCCCAAAACTTAGGTATACAAAAACACAAATATCTTCGATTTTCACCCGAAAACCATCATCAACAGAAAAGGATCCCTTAGATCAAAAGCATAAAATAGTACTCCCATACGTAAAAGGTATCACCCATTTTTAAGACCCACATGAAACTCTCGAACCAAATCCGAACTTGCAAAGGCATAGTCTGATTCCCTGCTCAGACTGCCCGAGACAGGAGAATACAAAATAAGAATTTATGAGCTATGAGCTGTCTTTAAGGAGGAGATATTATATCCAGGCTCACACACACACACACACACACACACATCTTTAACCAAGCACAACCACAACGCCTTTCGTACCGATACGATCCTGTACAACACCCGGAGTCAATCCAGAACAATTTTGTGTTTTTCTTCCCCAAAGAATGACTTGATTTTTTCGTATTTTTTTTTTTTTTTTGTTTAATTAGAATTTATTATTTATTCAAAAAATTTTACTTTTACAGACAATTAATGATATAAATAAAAAACACAATTGTTTATTTAGATAAAAGTTAATTTTAAATTTAATGTATAAAATCATTTAGTATTAAGTAAGTGAATTAAATTCAGTTTTTGAAAATTGCATTTTTCCAAGTCAATTAATTTTAGAATATAAATGCAATTTAATAATAAATATAATTTTTTTAATTTTTATTTTAAAGTTTAATTTTTTAATTTATAAAAAGAAAAGAAAAACTTTCTCATTTATCTCAATTATTTCAAGATAATAAAAAACAAATTAATTTTTTTATTTTTTTAAAATTTTTTTTATATTATTGATTTATTTTCCTGACCAGAATTCGTTCATGTTGGATTCAACCTCATTTAAACGGTCCAGATTGCAACCATTACCAAGAAAAAATTCCCCTCTTTCCCCCCCCCCCCTCAAATTTCTATTCCCCTTATCCCCATCTTTTTCAAAAAAATCATTACAATATATATATATATTTCCTCTGAATTTTAATTTTGAATTTAATTTTGAATTTATTGATTAGAAGCCGTTCAGTTTAATCTAAATATAAGATTTATAATTTATAATTTATAATTTATAATAACCAAACGAAGAATGATGTACTCATACGAACAAAATGTATTTCGTATTAAAGGGGATTTTCGTAGTGAATTGGAATGATCTAAATCTAAAGGAATCTTTCTAAATGATTTATCAAAAAACAAAATTTTTTTAAAATAATAATGGCATAAATTATTCTTTAAAATAAGTTAAATTGAATTTTAAAAGAAATATTAATATTAAGAGGGCCTAAATAATTTTTTATTTTAAGGTCGTATTTAATAAAAGTCTTTAAAAAAAAAAAGAAGAAGAAATCCACAATCAATGATTATATCTCTCTTTCTTTCTCACTCTTTTAGTTCTCTTTCTTGGCTTATTCATTCCAATTCTTCTTCTCCTTCTTTAGACTAAACCCCGAACAAATACCAAACCCCCCACAACACACACACACACACACACACACACACACTGTGATTTTCTGGATAACAATCAACATCTATCTATTCGCGTTTAAATTAGATACCACTTTCGGTTCTTTTCCAGGGCAACGGGCACCCATACACTCCAATTTTATTTTCCGCTTCGTTTCTCTTACAAAGAATAAATTTATCAACAATTCTCTATTCGATTCTAAGCCCAATTTATACTTAACTAATCTTTTGTTTTAATTTTATTTTTGAACGTATAAGTAAATATCTTTATAATTTTGGAATAATAATATAAAACTTGACAAAATTAAAATTTATTAAGTTTGTCTAATTATAGAAAAAAAAAGAAAAAGAAAATTGCACTTACAATATAAATTTATATTATAATATATATTTGCATTTAGTATT
The DNA here is from genome assembly GCA_963082975.1 of Labia minor. Lineage (NCBI taxonomy): Eukaryota > Metazoa > Arthropoda > Insecta > Dermaptera > Spongiphoridae > Labia > Labia minor. Next base: position 124,529,043 of record OY720344.1, on the reverse strand, counting down.
CCTTCTTGTTGATTAAATTAGAATTATTTATTAAAATATTAATTATTATCATTATTATATAATCTAGATGTTATATTCATAAGATTCGATCATTTATCATTTATGCAAGTACAATAAATGATCAATGGAAGAAACGTTTGAAATTAATATTGGACGATGATTTTAAAATATGTATAAATATCCTACTATATAATAATTAATAATATATAAGAAATTTATTTATTCAATTTTATTTATTTTTTTTAATTTAATTGTTATTTTTAGTTCTTTTATAATATTATGCACATTTATCAATCTGTTTAGTCTTTACTAGTTTTTTAATATTTTTCTTAAAGTTTTTCTTATACTAAAACGTTATTTTATATTTTTTTTTTTTTATTTTAAATATATTTACAATCAGTTCATATAAAAGAATTCATTCATTCAGACACTTACATTTTACATTCATACATCGTTCATACAAAATGATTTAGCGTTGTCTTCCAATTTGATGATCTCTCAAGTAGAATTTATTCGTCCAATCGTTTTGCTTCGATTGATCTTCTGTGTACAATAAATGAAATTTTTTTTTTTAATCTTCTTTTAGTTAGACTTTAATAGTAGTAGTAGTAGTAGTAGTAGGTTGATAGCCAATGAATGGGTTTGTATGATTTTCCAATTTGGAAATATATTTTTCATATGTTTTGAGTATGACTTCCCTGACCGATGAAATTTATAATTAAAATATGTAATCATCATTTCCATACGAGTATTTTCATTTGTTAAAATAAGTAAATCCCATTAGAAGTTTATTTTAGGTTATTTTTTATTTTATTTTTTTTGCCATTTATATATATCTTATATATAATTAATATATAAGTATATTTTTATGAAAGATTTTATCTTTTCAAAAATTATTTTTATCATGTAGGTACTTATAATTATAATTTCAAAACTTTTAATAAAAATAATAAAAGCATAATTTATATAAAATTTAATTATTATTTAATGAACAAACTAGAAAAAAGAGAAAAAGTATTTTAAAGATTTTTTTTATGTATTCCATTAGTAGAGGTGGAGGAGTGTATCTTAAATATTATATAATATATACTCATAAATTTATTTAAGAATATGACAAACAGAAAAAAAAAAAAAAAAAATATAAAGAAACAATTTGAACAACAATTTTTTTGAATACTTTTTTGACACTGATGATGATGATGATGATGATGATGATGATGATGATGATGATGTTAAGTTTGACTGAATAGAAACTTAATATAATAATAATAATAATAATAATAATAATAATGATAATAATAATAATATGAACTGCTTTTTATTCATTTACCTAAGCAATACTTTTTGATAATAAAGAAAAATCAATAAAACATTCATTTTTAGGTTGGTTGTAAATATTATACAAAAACGAAAGATTCGAAAATATATATATATATGCCCCTTGAATTTAGACAACCACTTATTCATTCATGCTTTGTTGTTTTGTATGTAATGTTAATCAACTCCTATTTATCTCTTTCCTTTATATGTTATCATTGGTAGACTTCACAACCTATTAACATATCACTTTATATATATATACAGCATATATTGAATGAAATTATTGTTTCAAAATTCGAATACTTTCTTTCTCTAAAAAAAAAAATAATCAACCTTGAGAAGTGAAAGAGATAATTTCAGTTTTTTAAATAAACACATCTGTTTTTTGAGATTTTTAGTTGTAATGTTTATTCATTTGTTTTTGTTTTGTTTTTTTAGTTATAAAGTTTTAATTTTATACTGAAATTAAGTAAATCATGTATTCTAGATTGTACTCCAAGATGTGAATAATATGACATTAATTCAATATAAACATTCGGCAACGGATCAGTATACAACCCTTGGCTCAGAGGATGAGGAAGATGTCCTCTCAGAATATCAATTTCATGAATTTCTAATCAGGTAAAATAAACAAGTTGTTTGCCTTATATTTAAGGAACTTTTTCTCTCTCAATAAAATTTGAATTTCTTAAATATTTGTAAATAAGGAAGAGATTTCTCTTTTTTTTTCACAACTTTTACATTTATTTAAAATTAACTTTAACGTTTTAGAATCCTGCATCTTTATATATATATATATATATATATATATATATATATATATATATATAGGCATAAAAATGTCTTTAAATAAAGGAATGTCATTAAGATGCTATAAATAAACATTTCTAACAAATATTGAAAACTTCACGTTTGTCCATTTAGTAGGCGTAACAATGTAATTCAAAGAGGGATATTGTGTCATGTTTTCCATCTTTTCAAGTGAAAATAAATTACATGGTATATATTTCTTATAATTTGGTAGAATTGACTATTGGTCATCCGAGTGTAGTAAAGGGGATGAGTACGAATTGGAAAAATAGGCCAACACAGCAATTGACCAATTGGCTGGCCTATTATGAAAGTAGACAAGGTTATGTCATATGATCTCTAGCAAAGATACAGACAGCTAAACTCACCTTTAAATACCAAAAAATAAATAAAAAATAAAATTCTAACAAAAAATTGTATATGTACCAGTAATTAATTGAAGTAAGAATACAATTTGCTACATATAAAAAAAAATATAATTATTTTCAAAATCTTAATTGTAAATTTGATTGATTAATGAATTTTATAATACCTTCTTATATATTATACTGATTGAAATAAAATAAATGAAAATCTACATCTACACATACCGATTTTCAATCAAATATTATGTATCACTTTGGAGATTCAGAGAGCAGAGCCCCTCCCCTCTGTCCATTATATTATATAAAGCATTATAATTAATTCTTGGTGATATTTATTTATTTATTTATTTATTTTTTTTATATCCATCGTCAAACAAGTATCGATAGATGATGATATGATATGATTAAATAAGAGTATTTAAGAGTATTCTGATTTAATCTGAATAATAATTGTATCCGCTTGATACATCGACTATAGAGGCTTGTAAGACCTAAAAAATAATAGAAAGCTATTGTTCCTGAAAATTGAAAGTGGGAGGAAATGGAAGGGGATGAATCCTTAATATATATTAATCCGGCTCGAAGGACCAAAAAAATTTAATGATGTATCCGCTTGATACATCGACTATAGAGGCTTGTAAGACCTAAAAAAATAATAGAAAGCTATTGTTCCTGAAAATTGAAAGTGGGAGGAAATGGAATGGGATGAATCCTTAATATATATTAATTTTGCTCGAAGGCTAAAAAGAGGAATTAATAAAATTACGATAGCAACCTCTTCACTTCTATCGCACCTGGAAATTTAAATGGACTGTATTAAAGGTCTATGTTTAATATATTAAGAATTTGGGATTGAAAAAAGCTCGCTAAATAAACACTATAATCAACTTTTATAATCTTTAATTAAATTAAAATTAGGTTCAATGTAAATGGATTAATTATATTTAGGGTCACCTAAATATTTTTCATATATCAACTTAAATCTAAATTTTAAGTCTAAAATTAATATAGTTCAAAGTGTTCATAAGTGCACTTATCTGACCACCGGGAATTGAAATAAATGGGAGTTTACGCGGCCGTTCGCTGCCTGGATGTCTTCTCTGCTGGTTTCGCAATTGATCCAACGATCAATTGGCTCTGGACCCTCCTCGAGTCGAATGGACCACCACGGATCCAAAAGTAGAGATGTTTGCCCCCTCGGAACAAATTCTGGAGCACAGCTGCAGTCTGTAGCCGCGTTGACGATCCCAAAAGCACCGCGTTCGAGTCGTAAATTCGAACGGGTCGCACAGGCGTCGGTGGGCCAAAAAGCCCCAGTAAGCAGTGGACGAGCAGATAAAAACAACAGGCAGCAGCGACAGACAAAGGCAATAGCACTCGGGCGACAGGTACAACAGCAGCGGGGGCTTCAGAGAGCTCGGCCTGTCTTTTTATATGTAGATAGTAAGGGAGGGGGGTGGTCAACCTCATGAATTTATGACAATAACAATTAAATATTTAAAACTATAAATTAAATTAACTTAAAAATATTAAACTACATTATATAATTAATTAACACTAATATTTATAAATATTAAATTAATTACTATTTAAACTTAGTCAGAGGGCGGGAATTCAAATTTATTTGAATTCAGGTTCCATGCGGAAACAATAATCAATTGAGTTGAGCTAATTTTAAATTTGTAATGTGACATTTTCCTGGACCCGGCAAACAGACAAGACAAATTCTCAATTCATATTTCGATTCTCCAGGTAATGAAAAATGACAAAAACTTTTCAATTCTGAGCAATGCAGAGTGCAGATAAATACCTTTTAAATATTTAAATAGATATTATATAGCACGTGTATATTTTACTCGTATATACCTGACACAATGAAACGTAAAGAATTTCTTGTTTCAAGTACTTACTTACATTATCAGTAACTTTTCTCTCTCTCTCTCTCTGTCTGTCTCTTTTTCCCCCTCTACCTATCTAACTCATGTATATATATACACCCACACTCACACACACACACACATAATTATATAAAGATCTCTTTTGGTAGAACCCTACCATACCAATACCAACCAAGAACGTTTCTCTTCAACTCACAAGTAAAGTAAAGTAAAGTAAAGTAAAGTATTTGCTCCCTATTCAAAGCTGCTTGCTGAAAATGAAGTAGAATGCGCTTTTGAAAAGAGTTTTACTCATCTTTTGATAATCTTTTGTTTATTAAACGCAGGCTAATTAATGATATTCCATAAATGAAAAATAATATCGCATTCATTAGAATTTAAAAAAGGAAAAAAAAGGAAAAGATTAACAAGATGTTTTTTTTTATTATAGAAAAATAGAAAAATATTTTTCTTGATTTTTTTATATGCATACACCATACAGTATATGCTATTGAGTTTTAAATAAGAAATAGAAATAATAAAAAACGTTAAAAGAAATTTAAATAAATAAATTAAAATATTTTATATTTTAACAAAATATTAGATTAAAAATGTGTCTTTTTTAAAGAAAAAAAAAGGAATTCTCTTTATTCTTTCCTTTCATAATGAAGATTGGTTAATAAATATATAATGTACGAGTATAATTATACATTTTTCATATCATACGTACTTTACTTTAAAAAACAACAACAACAAATATTAGATAGTAAAGTATGATATAATTATAGTTATAGAGTATTTACATTCACAATTTCTTCTTCTTCTCTCTCTCTCTCTCTCTCTCTTATTTTTAAGTATATTTGGTGAAAAAATGGATATTTCTATAACCAAAGAGGGTGGTATGCAGCTTATATTACGTGCATCTGATTATGTATTTCGAAGATGTCGTTGGTTTTCAATTGGTTCCAAAAATACACTCGCCTATTGGACGTTCAATTGCAAGCCAAAAGGTATACAAATTTATTTATTTATTGATTTAAAATTTATAATACCTATTGATTAATTACTATTCATTACTGTTCATATTATTTCGATTTTTAAAAATACAAATTAGTTACAATATTATCTCTAATTCATTTATTGATTTTTATCAATTTTATTATTTATTTATTTGTTTATATATTTCATAAATGTGAAAAGTGATTTTAATATTTAATTTTTATAAAAATATATATCAACGTTTATGATTTTGTAAATTAATTATGTATTATTAATTATTATTATAAAAAGAGTTTATTTTTTTTTTTAAATATATTATTACTTATTTTATTTCATTTTGTTTTGTTCTTTTAAATCTTTAATTATTTATTTTTATTGATGAAAATAGGATAATGATGATAGATATCTTTTATAGATGAACTTAATTTACCAGCGCCGTATGATCCAGAATGTGTATCCCATCGTACTGGAACCCATACAAATTTTGTTGGAAAATTAAGCCGAAGCGGTAATGGACTTCCGTGTCTTCCATGGATAAGTCCACGAATACCGGAGATTTTTCATTCCGAGGCTCTTTACAAGGTAGACACACTACCTTTCTATTTTGTTTTTTTTTCTTTTTTTTTTTTAAAAAAAAAAAAAAAAAAAAAGCAATAAATCAGCATTTTGCTTGATTGCTAGATGAATAAAAATGTTATTATATTGTAATAAAAACATAAAATGTTTTTAAAAAAGAAAAATGATGTGTTGAGTTTTCGTATTAATATCCTACCCCCTTCATCCTATTCATCCTATTCATCTCATTCATTCATCGCTTCATCCATCCATTATCTTTTTTTACCTCTTAGACAGATGCTTTAAAGAAAACAAAAAAGAAATAAAAGAAAAGAAAAAACTTAAATGTGATTGTCAAAGTTTGAGTTTGTCTTTTTAGAATTAATAAAATTGATATTGATTATATATATATAGAACTATAGAACTATAGAACTATAGAACTATAGAATTAGAAATGTTGTTGTTATTATTATAATATCATCATTTGATCTTATAATTCTTTTTTTAACTTTTTTTTTTATATTTATGTGTCGGAGAAGGTGAGATGATGACTAGAAAAATGGTAATACAAATTGCATTTGTTGTGTTGTTGTCATGGACTACCCTTGCATTGCTTGCTTGCTTGGTTTTATTTATAACCTCGGCGAAAGCTGTGTAACGGTATGTTTATGATTTGTCCAATGAGCCCGTTGCGACTATACATTTTTTTTTGTTTTTTTTTTTTTTTTTGTTAACTCTCATTGAAGATAAATGAAAGAAAAAGTCAGTGATTAAAGAGTTTGTGTTTTTTTATTTCCATCAACAAGTTTTTATTTTTTTTTTTTTTTTTTTTTTTTTCAGTTGATGAATTTGCTTGTTTTGTTGTTGTTGTTGTTGTTTATATTTATATATTATATATTAAATATTTATTTATAAGTTAATTAAATTAAAATTTAATAAGTTTATTTTATTATTATAATAATTGAATCTATACTCTTCTTTATATAATATGTTATGTTAGCATATTTTTAAAAAATACTAATTTGGAATTTATATATATATTACATATAAAATACAAATTAATATTTTTTAGTTGGATGGTTCAAGATTGAAGGCACGGGATTATTGTCGTAATTTGGATAATAGTACTAGTGGCCTTTGGTGTTTTGTCGAGGAGATAACTTTAAAATCACAACCTACAACGATCGTTAAGCAAGAATGTAGGCCACAAATTTGTCAAAGCTCGGGTTAGTAATGTTCTACATTACGATGACATTATAAAAAAAATGTTTCATTTCATACTCATTAGACCATTTGTTCCGTTTGTCTGTTTGTCTGTCTGTAGTGTTTTTAAAATAAATATTCATTACTCTACAATTTATAGTTAATAGTTTTCTTTATAAAATAAAAATAATAAATAATTTGGTTTTATTTTATTTTTTAGAATGTATAAAAGCAGGCACAGGAAATGATTATTGTGGAACAGTTAGCATTACAAGATCACAAAGAACTTGTCAAAGTTGGTCATCCAATGGAACCCATCAGGTAAATCATTATTGTTAACATTACTATATGTAAAATGTTATTGATTATATTGATATTAGTATCATTTAAGCAATTTTTTTTTGGGGGGGAGGGGAAAGATCTGGCGAGTATGGCGACTTTTACAAATTATTTTAATATGTCTTTTCTTTATTTTAATACATGTTGTGATCTATTATACTTTTTTTTTTATCTTATTATTACAAGTATTTGTATCAATGTAATAGGTCATTTCTTGAAAAACCAGAAATTATTTTTTTAATATAAAATCTATAAGAAATAATTATATTAGTGTGTGTGTTGTTATATTTCATAAAAACTATTTTCCATTAAATTATAAGATATATAAAAAAATGAAATAATTATAATTTAAATTTAGAAGAGGCTTGAAAACATGTCTGCCGTTTGATTCTTTCCATAACTCTAAATATGAATTTTGTTATGGTTTTAGATACCAAAAGAAGATCTTGACGATGAAAAATTTCCTGAATTGGATATTGTAAAGGCAGAGAATTTTTGTCGTAATCCAAGTAAAAATATTGGCGGTCTTTGGTGTGTTACAACAGATCCAATGGTATACTCTGATTTATGTGATATCACTGATTGTGATAAACCAGGTATCATATTCATAATGTGTGCAGTTACAATATAGAAATGAAAAGACACGATGTATAACACAATTATTAGATTAGATATTAGATTGATTACATAAGAAATATTTATTATATTAGTACTCTGTGTGAAAGTAAATATAGTACAATTTTATTTATTATTTATCCTTATGATATGGTATGGTATTGTATTTTGTATTTTTCATTATTATTATTATTATTATTATTATTATTATTATTATTGTTTAATTACAATTTTAACTTAACTTTCCCAGTATTTTTTTTTTTCTGGAAACTATTCACCTATCCCTACCTATAGATATGTTAGAGGCTTAGACTAGGTCTAAATGGGATAGGAATTCATCCTGGCCCATAATAGTAGTAGTAGTAGTAGTAGTAGTAGTAGTAGTAGTAGTAAATCGGCCCCTACCCTACCCCGAAGTAATGCTAACGCGGTCCCAGAGTAGAGGGGTTTTTAGTGGTTACGTCACACACACACACGCAGTAATATTAGTATACAATATACAATAAATAAACAGCATAGAATTGAATATTATCAGCAATCTGCTGAGTATTTTTCTTAAGCCTAAAGCTTCTTGGTGCCTGCCTACCTACCTACAATAAAATTCGAACTTGCCAGGTTGAAGGGTATCAACAAGACCCAATATTGTAATTCCTATATTGTAGGATCATTGAACATCGACTCACAAATTGAATATACGTTCCTTTCTTTTGGAGCTCGTCTTGATGGGATGGGATTGGATACAGCCGACCGAGCACAGCAGACCAAGGATAGTCCAGTTTATCCGACCTTTCAGGTCATTCCCAAAGACGACCTATTTTGGCCATTGATGAAATTTGTCACTGAATTTTCGTCATTGTTTATTTGGTAATTTGACCGCAACAAACTCTCCGACTTTTGTTTGGTTTCCAAACCTTTTCTTTATTTTCTTCAGATTATTACGCACTCCAATCTAATTCACACTTTCCGGATGGATAAAACCTCAGCGCTTCTTTCAGATGATGACTCCGAAATCTTTCGTTTCCTTGTGGCCTTCTTCTTTTTTACAGCTTCCTTTTCCTTTCTAGCATCTTCCTTCTTCTCTTCTTCTTCTTCTTCTTCTTCTTTCTCTCTTCCATTTTCTCTACTTTTCTTTTCTTCATCTCTACGTTTTTGGTTGTATATGAAGAAATTCATCCATAAACTTTGTCAGGCTTATAGAACAATTATTTTATTCTTTTTAGTCGATGAGAAAAACGTTATTTTTTATAAAATTGTTTTTATATTTATATATTATTATTATGCGATATAATGATTGGTCCCCGGGCCAAAGGACTGTAAATAGTAGGGCCAGAGATGGGCAAATTTTCTTGCCACTAATTAAATAATTTTTGCAATTACAAACACACGTTGTTGATAAAAATTCACTCTGCTCCATGACAGTTGTGGGCATCCGTGAACTCCATTGACAGCATAATCATAGTTAATAGCACAATTTTTATAATATTTTTTTTTTTTTTTTTGGTCGATTCACTTATTCAATCTCTTATTATTTGTGTTTTAGTTGATAGGGGGCCAATGACTGCCTCGGGGCCAACGACTGTATTCTTTACCCTAGTAGTAGAGTAATAGTACTATTAGTAATCGTCATTTATTTATTTATTTTGATAGCTGATTGATAGTTGATAGTGTCCCTCACATTGAATCATTTGATATTAGAGAGTGATTTCATTATCATTATAAAATAATACTTTCAAAGATTGATCTAATTATTATTATTATTATTATTATTATTATTATTATTATTATTATTATTATGTATCTATTATAGAGTTTATATAATTGATTTTTAATCTGTTTGAAATTATCAGAGGCCAGAATTTAATTGATATTCAATTACAATTTCAAAACTGACCAAGATAATATTACTCAATGGAATCAGATTACAAATGGGAATATAATAATCTGAATAACATTAATAACAACAATAATAATGTTTATTAATATAATATAATATAATATACCTATTGTAGATATATAGGGGAGAGAGAGAGAGCAGCTCATCATGAAACAAGTTTATATTATTTTGCCCTAAATTTTAAATTAAACCTTAAAATTTGCAGATATAGGCAAAAGGCATCAGAGCAGATTAGAATTTATTATGATTTTTATTTTTATAAAATGCCTAATAACTTTCATTAGCATTTTAATAAGTTTTAAAAGTGAATTTAATTGAAAATATTTTAAAATCAAAGGAAAGGTACTTTAATGAAATTTAAAATGTTTTCTTTAAAATTAATGTATAATAATTATTGTGGTATTAAGTTTAACAGTATGAATTTCTAACGTATATAAATTTGTAAATGATCCACCTTGGAACAAATACAACATATGCCAATATTAACTTTTGTTTAAATATTTATTTTTTTTTTATTTTAATCTACCTAACCTGGTTGTTATTATATTAATAGATATTATATTTCCTGTTTTAAGAATGTTTTAGTCTTAACTAATTTTGATAAGAATTATTAAAGAAATAATATTATTTTCTAATATTTTTACCATTTTACTTCTATTTTGTTAATCACTTTAAATAATTTTCTTTTCTTGAAAAAACAACAAATGTAATTTATTTAATTTGAACTTTTCACATTTACATTTTACTGAAGAAGAAATGAGCAACTATGTAAAGGGTAGTACACCTAAATTTTTTTTAATATTTCTATGATCTCTCTGAATTATGTGAATTATGTAAAATACACTTTCCCACTGATATATGGCTTAACAATTAACGCCACTATTAACATTTTTTTCAGGTCTGGATTTAAGCAAAAATCACCTACTATAAGTACTAGTAAGTAGGATTGTGCTCTCACTTACCTACACTCACTCGTTATTCATTAACAAGTAATATTATTCGATTTTTCATTCAACTATAATAATTTATTTGTATTTTAAATACACATAATGAACCACTATATTTCTTAGTATATAAACAAATCAATAACACTTCATCTTTTTTTGTTTTTGTTTTTAACTTGAAAATAAACACTTATAATATTAAAAAAAAAGGAAAAATAACCTTAAATTTCTATCGTTTTCGTAACTCTTTGATATAAAAAGTATTTAAAGAGGAAAAGTGTAGTAGGGTGCACATTTGTTTGTTGGAGTTAAAAAGTAAGACAGACAGACGATAGCAAAAAAAGAAGAAGAAAGAGGAGAAGAAAAAAAATCAAATTTTGAGAAGAGTAAGTAAGAAGTAAAATCAAAGTGTGGGTGTAGAATGAATGGGAATGGTTTGGTGAAGGGAAGAGAAAGGCGACAGTCTGAGTGTGTGTGTGTGGGGGGGGGGGGGGGGTTAAGGAAGGTATGAGTGATGTAAAGCATAGGTTCTTAAACTTATGTACTCCACGGACCCCCACTTGAAAAAATTTTTTTTGACGGACCCCCATCACAACTTTAGGTACTTTTCGTCATTTTATTAATTAATTTCTGGCTTACGATCTCATAAGGACAAGGATATATGATGAATATTTCTAACAGTGATTGGTGAATAACGATTTTTTTGCATATTGTAGAACACATTTTATTAGAAATTATAATATTGAAGAAAGAAAATACAAACATTGTCATAGCAACAAATCTCACAAATTATAATGGGTACTTACATTAAATTCATATAAATATTTTATAATTTTTTTCAGAAAATATTAAATAAGAAATATTTTAAAAAATAACTGCATCTATCTCATTAAATATAACTTACATATTTAATGAGATGTATGCAGTTGTTTTCTTGAAACAAGAATCTCAATATCTGGCTTAATATTGGAAACTTTTAATCTAAGATCCGGCTCTACATTTAATTTGTTTCTATATTTAGACTTAATATAAAATAGTACCGAAAAAGCTTGTTCGCATAAATATGTTGTGCAGAATGGAATCAAGTGTTGAAGTGCTTTATTTGCAAGCGCAGGATAATCTGACCTGAGAAGTAACCAAAAGTTGCTCAATTCAGTTTTGTTAAATTTTAGTTTATAAGTTGTATCACATGATAATTCCACGAGAATATCTTGTTCAGGTGCAGATAAATGTTTAGCATTTGTAATTTCCATATTAAATGGATCTCTGATCCAGTTATTGCAAGGATCAGGAGTAGAAAAATACTTCCTGAAGTTGCTTTTCAAAGTAATTAAATGTTCAACAAATAATTGACGCGTTTGATTAAGCAATTTTTCACTGGAGCTTTCTATGAAATCATTGAGAGTTGGAAAAGACTCATATACACCGTTCTGGATGCGTTTCGACCACAAGTCGATTTTTTTAATCATTGCTTCTATTTTATCTTCAACTTTAAATATATTTACAACAGTACCTTGCAGGCTCAAATTAAGTTCGTTCAATTTTGTAAAAATATCAGTCAAGTAAGCCACCTTAGCTAACCAGATAAAATCATTGAAACATTCGGTCAGTTCAAAATGCGCATCTATTAAAAACAATCGTATTTCATCTCGAAGCTCAAAAAGGCGAATGAGTACTTTCCCGCGGGACAACCAACGTACATCTGTATGTAATAATAAATGTGTATGTTGACTACCCATTTCCTCACACAAAATTTTAAAAACTCTGGAATTAAGTGGACGAGCCTTAATGAAATTGACAATTTTAACTACTTCGTCTAATGTTCTTTTCAAATCTGGTGACATATTTTTGGCTGCTAATGATTCTCTGTGAATGCAGCAATGATTCCAAACAACCTGAGGCGCAACATTTTTAATAAGAGCAATCAATCCAGTTCTTGTACCTGACATTGCACGAGCACCATCAGTGCAAATTCCAACACATTTTGGCCACTCTATTTCATTTTCGGTTATAAAATTATTCAAACTGTTAAATATGTCATTAGCTGTCGTTCGTGAAGGTAGTGAATCACAAAACAATACATCTTCTTGTATTTGATTTTCAAACTCATATCTAATGAAAGCTAACAAATTGGCATTATTAGTGACATCAGTACTTTCATCCAATTGTAATGAGTAATAGTGACTTTTGCGCACTCTCGATATTAATTCTTCTTTTATATTACATGACATGTCTTCAATCCTATTCTTAACCGTATCATTTGATAATGAAATCAAATTTATATCGTTTGCTGCTTTAGTTCCTAACATTATATTTGTAATTACTTTTGTAGCAGGAAGAATTAATTGCTCTGCTATATTATGCGGCTTTCCTGCTTTAGCAATAAGTAGAGCTACTTCATATGATGCCATTACTGCTTTCTTACTCATACCACCAGATCCCGTCTTTACCATCAATTTCTGACTTGAATTAAGTTCTTCTTTTTTCATTTTAAAAAATTCGATAGACTTACTAACATGCTCGCTGTGCTTTGTTTGTAAATGACGTCTGAGATTAGCAGGTTTCATACTTTCATTGGATAAACTTTCCTGACATAGAACGCAGACTGGTCTTTCCACATCATTGTTGCAAATATAAGTAAATCCAAATGATAAATAATCATCCGAATATTTTCTAGTTTTGCGTTTCTTGGTAGAGTTTGCTGTTGATGCCTCATCATCTGATTCTTTCCGTTTCTGTGTTGAACCAGTTTGTAGCCAACGATCCATTTTATGGAGTAATTTATTAACATTGAACTACAATAATATAAATATAATATAAATATAATATAAATATAACGAATTATTATTTACTAGCTATGTTTTAATATGATTTTAAATGAATGTTTTAATATCATTTTAAATGAATGTTTTAAATCATTTTAATAAATGTTTTAAATCATTTTAAATAAATGATTTAATATCATTTTAAATGAATATTAATTTATATAATAAATATATTTCGTAATTTGATTCTAAAATATTATTAATTTCGTAATTTGATTCTAAAATATTATTAATTTCGTAATTTGATTCTAAAATATTATTAAAATAAATATTTTTTATTCATAAAACTAACTTATACTTACTCTCAAAAACAGCCTTTCTGGGAAATTGCAAAATGTGTTTAGTGTTTTTATAAAATAATGATCATGCAAATTACACTAAAAATTAAAAAAAATTATTAGCTATAATAAACTATTATTAGCTATAATTTAATTATAATTAATTAAATTAATAAAAATAATTTAAAGATACAACTCGTTGAGAAATGAACTTATAATTAACATTAATAAAAATAATTTAAAGATACAACTCGTTGAGAAATGAACTTATAATTAACATTTGCTTTAAAACTGTTTAAAACCCCAGAGTGGACGCTGACAATTTGGGTTTTTCCGGGTAAGACTGTCCCCTCCCCTGGTTTTCCCCAATAACAAAGTGAAAGAAAATTCCCTTATATGCCTCCCCTTCCGAGCCCCTAAGAGGGGTTATTTTAAAGGAACAATCGAAAAATGATTTTAAATGAATGAATGGATGAAAATTCAAATTTTATATATAGTTTTTTATATATGTTTATTTATTCACAAAAAATTAATTGACATAATTATCAATTTAATAAAATAAAATAGTATTATTAATAGTATTAAATTATAGCCGTAATTCTCTAGGAGGATATAGTTAAACAATGAACTTTAAATATTTATATATGTATATATTTTTACGATGATTTTTTTCCGAGGACCGCGGACCCCCAGTAAAGGCTTCGCGGACCCCCAGGGGTCCGCGGACCACAGTTTAAGAACCACTGATGTAAAGTAAAAGTGAAAGAGAAATATGGTAGAAGGAGGTGTCTTTTAACCTACCATCGAACGAAAAATGGTCAGATTTACTAACAAAGTTTTATATATATATATATATAATATTCTTTCTAACAGACAGACATCAAAAATATAACGATTCTTAAGAGACCCTAGCAGCACTCTCCCGACCCGCGCGCCTGGTCTATTTCCATCCCCTCATCTGTATAAGTTTTATTGTAAATAAACTGCAACATTTTATCAAAGGTTTTGTTTCTTTAAACTTACGCTTTCCCCGCACCCACAGGACCATAAACATTGGAGATAAACAATATTAAAACATTATGTTATTATTAGTGTATAATATGAGCTATTGACAAATAATCGGAAATTATATAAAAAATTTATACATTTGATTAGAAAATAGTTGGTATTTTTTTCAATTTTTTCAAAAAACATTTTAAATGTATTCAAATTTATTGATTTTATGCCTATAAATTTAGTTGATTTGAATAATAATAATAATAATAATTTTAAATAATTATTCATTTATGGAAAATGAATGAGTCAATAATCTCTATATCTTATCTTATTATGCTAGCTAAAATTGTATATATCTATCTATATATCTATAACCATTGGTTCTCAAAAACCGCTCTAACGATTTTTTTCAAATTCACACTAGATATAGTATTTATAAAGAAAAATTGAGTTTTATTGATCACATCTCTTGAAACTTACAGCTTCATTATTAATTTCTTAATTAAAAATTATATATGGGTGTGACGTCATCAATTTTACTCCCGCCTTTTTTTAAAAGATATTGTATTAATATTTTTTTTATATTTAAAATATTTTAAAATAAAATAAATTTCGAAATAAAATTAAAAATATTTATTTTTAATAAAATATATATATATATATTTATTAATCTCTCTCAAAAAAAATAACAACAAAATAAAATTCATTATTTAATTTCGAAATAAAATTAAAAATATTTATTTTTAATAAAATATATATATATTTATTAATCTCTCTCAAAAAATAACAACAAAACAAATAAATGTCTTTGAAAGATGGTAAAAATATCTTTGTAATTATCAAAATATCATAGACCAGTGGTAAGAACAATTGTTTTTACTCCTCGAGTTCGAAGGATCGAAACTCGCCGCGTGCATTTTTTTTTTATCTATTTTCGTGATTTATTTATTCATTGTTCTTTTATTAATTAAGTTTTAGATAGTTTTATAATTTTTAATATTTTTTCAATAAAATATTATTTAATACATTTAATAATTGTAATAAATAATTAAAGAATTGTATATCAATATTTTTTAAAGGGTAGAGCGAGCTCGGTGTCCCAGGTATTAATATTACCAGCCAAATCCAATAATAATGAATCATTTTTTTTAACTTAAGTACCGAGCCGAAGCTCGGGGTCCCGGTATACATATTTATGTATTATCGAGGACCCCAAGTTCCATGCAATGATGCAACATTTAATAATTGTAATCAATAATTAAAGAATTGTATATCAGCTCGGTGTCCCAAGTATTAATATTACCAGCCAAACCCAATATAATAATGAATTATTTTTTTTTAACTTAATTACCTAGCCGAGGCTCGGGGTCCCGGTGTGATCTTAATATATTGTCAGAATTAGATAAATAATGTAGAGAGAAAAATTATTTAAAAATAGATATTTATTTAAATGAAATAAAATTATTTAATTTACAGAATGAAAATGTCTATAATAATGTCTAAACATTTTTTCGAGCGACAGCTCGGTATCCCAGGTATTAATATTACCAGCCAAACCCAATAATAATGAATCATTTTTTTTAACTTAAGTACCGAGCCGAGGCTCGGGGTCCCGGTACTTTATATTATATGTAATAAAAATGAATGTATATAAATTTATATTATATATATATATATGGTTTATTTATATATTTATACATTTCTTAAATCACATCACAAATTTTACCTCACATAGCAGAAATTTCTCTATAAATAACACTATAAATTACTTGGAATCTAAATCTCAGAGGTCTAAGAGTGAAATAAAAGTTGAAATCACCAACTCACAAATGAAGACCTCTACCGGCTTCCGGCTGTACTCTTTTCAACTACGCTGACCGGATGATGAATAAATGGAATTCAAAATGGCGTCACACTGACAGTTCTCCTTTCCCCTCTCATATTTTAATTCTTCATTTTTTAAATTAATATTGATTTAATCATTTTTTTTATAATATTTAAAATATATTTTAAAATGTTTAGTTCGTTTTTAATTATAATTTCGAAAAAAAATTAAAAGTATTTATTTAAATAATATTTTAAAATTATGAATTATACTTATATAAGTTTCTCCCATTCAAAAAAATTCATAAAGTTATCAGCATAATAACAAATAAGAAATTGATTCATATTTTCTATGTATTATATAAATATTGCTCGGTAGATTTACAAAAAATTTTCACATATTAATCTAGTCTGGCAAACATTGTAAATCCATATACAATTATGTTTCGGTCTTTCTCTTTCTGATCTTGAAAATTGTCAACATATTATTTATTAGTCAATATCTTTTTTAAACAATTTCTTGTTAATTGTTGAATAAATCTGATCTACATCTATAATAATAAAAGCAAGTGTAATGTGTCTGCCTGTCTGCCTATCTGCCTGTCTGTCTGACCGAGTCTCCAGCCAAATCTATCGCACGCAGGGACCGGGAATTTTTTACACGGAAGCACAAAGGGGCTGGCCACCAGACCTCGAGGCCCGATTTTCGATTTTTGAATTAGATAAATTTTAAAAAAATTATAAAGAATAATTAATTAAAAATAGTTTAGTTACCATACTAGATCATAGAGGCGCTGGTGGCGATAATTTGGCGGTAATTTAAATTCTGAGCAATGTGCAGATAAAAATCTTTTTATATATCTATTGATATTTACAATATCTCAATTGATCTTATTGGCCTTTTAAACTTTGAAAACATTCACATTACGGCTATAATTTAATACTATTAATTTTTAAGATTATGTGAGTAAATTATTTTAATTAAGAAAATTTGATCTCATAATTGGATTTTCACGTAAGATTTTAATATATAATATATTTTTTAATATTATTTTTATAGTAGTTAAGTGTTATGCTAATTTTATATTTTATTTTTTAATTAGTATCAGAGAGAATAATATTTGCAAAGAATTTAAATCGAGGTTGCAATCTGATTTATTTTTTAATTAGTATCAGAGAGAATAATATTTGCAAAAATTTAAATCGAGGTTGCAATCTGGAAATTATTATCAAAGGGGATCAAAATTATTAAATTATTAATTGTATTATATGGGTGGGAGGCATGGTCTATAACCCTGGGAGATGAGAGTTGATTCAGAGTATTTGAGAATAGGATTCTTCCCAGCATTTATGGGCCAAAGAAAGATGAGGACACCGGGGAATGGCGGAGACTGCATAACAAGGAATTGCATGACCTCTATGTCTATCTCTAGATATAGTTAGGGTTATAAAAGCGAGAAGGCTAGGATCGGCAGGGTACATGACTAGAATGGGAGAGGAAAAATATATTGGTGGGGAGTTCGATTGGAAAACGTCCGTTTGGAAGACCAATTGGGAACAGGGTGGACAATGTAGGAAGGAACGTGAGAGAGATGGGACAGGTTAGGAGTTAGATGGTTATAGCTCAGAATAGGGACACTCGGGGGGGGTATAGGGGGCGGAGCCCCCGTCTAGGTGTGGAGAGGGCCGAAGGCGCTCGAAGCAGCTAGTATAATAATAATATTAAATTATATTATATTATATTTAATTAAAATGAGAACTTTTAAAATAAATTATATTAAATCATTTAAATGACAATTGATTGATTATTATAAATAAAAATAAAGAATTAATATATTTGTATAATTTTATTTATGAATTGCTAGAATTAATATTAATAATTTTAAATTCATTGTGTCGAACACATAAATGTAGAGATAGATTCCCAGACCCGAGATAATATGAGGTTTGAATGTACATCGGGGAGCGTTTAATAACCAAGATTAAATAAACTATTGCTTAAAAAAATGGTTATTAAGTTGAATCTAAAAATATAAATGGGCTTCCACAAAATCTCGTTGGACTTAAAGTAGGCTACCCCGACATACTCTTAAGGAACTTAGATCCTCCATCACTGTGTAATACTGTGTAATATGTACATATGTACATATGTACATATGTACTAGGGTACTAGAGTACTAGGCTATGGACTATGGATTATGAGGAGAATCCTGCCAAATGCATTAGAAGTAATTGTATCGTATTAACAGTAAAGGGGGGCTAGCATATTCGATCACTATTAACAAGTGTAAGGGTCAATTTATCAAGATTTGCAGAATTGATTTAAGATCCACACATGATTCTCCCACCAGTTTCCAGAGTTGGTTCACCTAAAAATTTGTTCATCTTGGCTGAACATAATGAAATTCCAAATATAGTTTATATAAGTGTAGTAAACCCAAACACATCAAACAATGAGGATGTTACACAAACAAAAAAGTATCACATTTAAAATTTGTTAATATCCTTAATATTTTTAAATTAATAAATATTTTAATAAATTGGTATTTTTCTAATGTAAACTCACTGTTACATAAATTTATTTATTTCTTTTCCGTGCAATAGTGGGTACTTTAGCTAGTATATTATAAAAGAATAGAAAAAATAATAACTTACAAAATATTCCTTGACTATGTTATTATTTACAATAGTATAAATATTATATATCCCTATCTATCATAAATAAATATTATACTAATAGTTAATATAAAGTTGATATTGGAAAAATAATAAATAATAATAATAATAATAATAATAATAATATTCAAGTGAACATATCAGCGTGGTGGATATTTATATTATTTTTTTTTAATATCAAAGTAAGAAATAAAAATAAAAAAAAAAAAAATTGTAAAATGTTAAACAAATATTAAAGTAATTGATTTTTTTTTAGCTGAAAGTACTGTGATTATACGGACTTCAGAAGAAAATCGATTTATTTATATAACACCAGAATTTCGAGATCGTGGATTTCGTTTTTGGATAAAAGCATGGAATCCAAGAATGTTAGATGGTTTAACGATTGAATTATTCCCATATGATCATCTACGTGGTAATAAAAAATCTTATCGTTTAGATATTGGAGCTGAAGATAATGAAAAAATAAATTTCTATTATATATCAAATGGTAAATAGTTATTTAACTGTGTGTAAACATTTCATACATATTTCAATGTAAAACGTAAAACTACGTATTTATACATTAATATAATAATTTATACAAATTAATATTTATTTCATGTTTTCAAAACTATTTACAATAAGTAGTTGATAATTTAGAGATTTTTATAATATATATATTTACATAAGTTTAAAAAAAAAGAAACATTTTTCTTTTGTTTTTTAATTGCCAGAACCAAATGGATTTGATCGATTTGTTTTAAGGTGAAAAAAAATTATTAAAAAAGAAAACAATGCCCCATTTAATTCCAATTGGTAAATGGGCAGGATTTTGGTTACGTCCACGTTCAGGTGATGTTGAGTTTGGTTTAGCTGGAATACGTCAACCGTTATTTGATTGGGAAGATGATGATAATAATCTTGCATACAGTTTTAAGCCAGCATTTTTAAATTATAGAACATACTCAGGTGGCGAACTTGGAGTACATTTTCCACCAACAGATTGTCATACTGAACGTACAGCAACACCAAGGTAACGTGATTATTTTATTTATTATTATTATTATTATTATTATTATTCTCCCTATATATAGGTACATACTTATATAATATGTATTCTTTTAAAATCTGTAAATTACAATTATAAAAATTATTAACAAAAATGTCTCTCTCTTTCTCTCTCTCTCTCTCTCTCTCTATTTATTGTTTAATTTTATCAAAAAATTATTCTTATTTCCTCTTTATTTTCTTAACGATTCCTTTTAAAATATCTTTTCTCTTTTCTCTAACCTGCTTCTTTTTCAAAAATATTATTATTATTATTATTATTATTATTATTATATATTATTATTTGTTTAATTAATATAATATAATGCAAGAAATTTCTATTATTATTAAATCTCTTAAGAAGAAATCATTCTCCATCACCTGATTATTCTGTTTTTGTTAATTGAGGGATGCTAAATAAAAGAATTTTTATGTCTCAATTGAAATTTATATTTATTTGATAGAAAATCGAATATATTAGAAAAATAATATGTATATATAAGAAATTGCAATTTTTTTTCTTGATTTGACTCTTGAATATATTTTCGATTTTTCATTCAATATGGCTCTAAAAAAAAAAAAAATTTCACCCTTGAACATAATTTTTTTTTTTTTTACAAATGTCCCGGTTTGGTGTTTCCGAAATATGGTCACCCTAGCATTAGTTTGTTATCCATCTTTTCCAAACTATTTGAGAAAGTCCTTCTAAAGCGACTAGGACCCTTCATGGAAAAAAGTGTTATCCCTGACCATCAATGTGGATTTAGAGAAGGACATGAGACAATATAACAGGTGGACGTTGCAAGTGAGGCCTTTGAGAGGGGGTATTACTGCTCGGTTGTCTTCTTCTTCTTCTTCTTCTTCTTCTTCTTCTCGAAAAGGCCTTTGATAGGGTTTGCTAGCAAAGATTAATGAAATCTTCCCTACTATTTATTCAAGAGTCCTTGCCTCTTTCCTAGGGGGGAGATCATTCAGGGTGGCCTTGGGGGGGGGGGGAGGGGTTGTCTAACCAAGAATCAATATTGGTATTTTGGGGTGTTCTTGGTTGTGGGTAATCTTGGATGATGTAGGGTTTCGAATCAAACATGAGAGATAATAATTTTATTGAAAATGGTTTAATAATATATTAATTTAAAAAAATTTATAAAAGTATCAAAAACTAATTATAATAAAGGTGAACAATGAAAATTCACTTTCACCTGTAAATCAACAAAAAGGAAAAAAGGGAGATGATTTGGTACAAAATGAAGATCTTAGCTGACTGTACGAGGATAGTAAATCGGATTCATCCTTCAGAGTAAAAGATTGTTTACACTCAAATGCAAAATATCTACAACACAAAAAATGTATATTATTTAAATATTAAATATTATCTTGATAAAAGTTTTTCTACATTATAATCTTACATTCTTTTCTGTGTTTAAGTTTATTTTATAAAGTAACTTTTTCTTATTTTATTTATATTTTATTATTAATATTTTTTTTTTATTTGAAATGAGATGTTGAGAGAAAAAGAGTGATAGAAAAAAAACATGAAATATAGGAAGGATACTTTGAGAGTGAAGAAGAAGAAGATAAAAGAAAAAGAAAAAGATTAATATTCCTCTCCATGAAGTTTGTAAAGTTGAACATATATAAAATGTGTTTTGTGTTTTGTTGTGACAATGAAATGTTTTGTCAATGAAATTAAAAAAATTGTATTATAAATTTTTCCAAAGTCTCTCTCTCTCTCTCTCTCTCTATAATATAATAATTAAAAATATATTATATAGACTTGAAGTTTTTATTGTAAAACATAAATTGATTGATTTATTTATTTTAGATAAACTAGATAGAATATTTTATATTATAGTCTGCCTATCTGCTCGAAATATTAGGTATGAGGTAATTGTTTACAAAAGGGGAAGCTTCTCAGAGATTTGCAATGAAACTTTCTCTTCTAGTTTACGAGATAAAAATTATAAACTACGAGGGTCGTTCGGAAAGTAACCTCCGGTTGATTAAAAAAATACACCAAGCAAGTTAAATAAAAATATTTTAATATATAGGTACATCTTTGCACTATTTTTCGATTGAGGCATGCTATCATATCTCTTCACAAGCTTTGAAATTCCTTCTGCGCTGGAAGCCGAGCCATTTCTGCATGTGCCTGAAGAGGTGATAATCACTTGGCGTCGATTTTCACCAGCTTTTGCATCAACTGTCTGAACGAGTTCATCAATGACCAATGATGGCCTACCACTCCTCTCTTCATCATAAACGTACCCATTCACGGACAACTCCTTCACTCATAACTCTTGGTCCGTACACGGCACAAAGCTCATTATGAATAGCTGCTGCAGAATATCCTTTGGCTGTAAAAAACCTTATAACAGCTGGCACTTCACATTTGGCGGTGTTTTCTCTATTGCAGCACACATTTCACAAACTGACACAAAAACTAAACTAGAGCAGGTACAATGTTCACTCGACCACGGCTTGATGCCGACTGACCTGCCGAGTGCGTGAATGCAAAGATGGCGTCGCTACTCCCCACCCACTACCCGCACTGTGACCGATCGGAGGTTACTTTCTGAATAGCCCTCGTAGTTTAGAATGAGCAGCCATTTAATAAATAATGTTTTATTGACTACGCGTAATTCACTAATTAAATTATTCACTTATTCATTAATTTTCGGTTTTTTCCGGTTCGGTTTAGATATAGGAAAATTAACCTATATCTAAACCGAACTGAAAAAAAAAACAGAAAATTAGTGGAGCCCTTTGGGATTTATATGCAAATTTTAATATTTTTTATCTCATAAACTAGAAGAGATCGAGAAATATTGAATAATAAAAGTTTCTTTGGAATTAGAAAACGAATCAACTGGCAAAGTTTCATGCAAATCCCTGAAGCTTCCCCTTTTGTAAACAATTACCTTGAATGAATATAATATATGTACATATATGACTGTGAGCCAATTTTACTCGTATTATTATGATTATCTTTTGCATCTTCTCTCTCTTTTAAAGTATTCATCTATCTATATCATATACCTTACTCATCTATTGGAATAATTGTATCTATTCGTGGGATAATATTTTAATGTTTCTATCTTTCAATTAAAAAATATTTTGTGAGATTTAATGAAACCAAAAATGAAATAAAATAAAAGATTAAATTTTTCTTTTGATTTTTATATTTTTTATTATTTTAATTACATCACAGATATATTATATTGTGTCTAGTTCTAGTTTATATCTCACTGGTGTGTAAATTGTTTAAATAGATATGTTTGTTTTTTTTATATTTATTTATTTATTATTTCCCTTAGGATCCACGGAGACAAACATAATAAATGTAATAATTCATAGTAAATTGACCAAACCATTTATATATTTCATTTAATAAATTAATAATATTACATTTAAAAAAAACATATTATAATAAATAATATTTTGTGTTCTAGGCCAATGAATCTTTATCCAATTGGTTTATGGAGAAATAAAGAAGATGGTCCATTTAATAATATAACATTTAAAATACGTGGATTTGCAGATATGAAAATACCATTAATAACATATCCAGGTAAATTTTATTATTTATTTTGTATTAAATATTAACTAGAATTCATAATATACCTACATATACGTAAGCCTATAGTAAGTAGGTAGGTATATTGATTTAATAAAATGTTTACATTTATAAAAAAATCAAATTTGATTTTATTATTATTATATTTAACTATTGATAAAAATATTTATAGAAGTAACTAGTAATTAATTGATTGCCATTTCAAATTAAAATTATTTTAATTCATATTTAAATTCACTCTACAAATCAACATTTATTCAATGAATATAGAATATGAAGATTAATTATATTAATTAATTAAGAGGATTCAATTAAATCTAATTGATTTATTATTGAAAATTATTATCTCACTTACCCCTTGAAAATATTAATAAAATATAAAATTAAAAAATTTTTTATAATATTAAATTTAATAAATGATCCTTTTTTTATTTATAACGGAATTTTGTAAATTAAACCACATATTGATATTTGTTATTGTAAATTTATTCAAAAAATACAAAAATATACACAACGTTTCGATTGCTACTTCTGCAATCGTTATCAAGCGTCTGCACAATCGAAACGTGTATATTTTTGTATTTTTTGAATAAATTTACAATAACAAATATCAATATCTTTTTTTAATTAATAATTAAATTACAATCATTAAATAAGTTAGCAAATCAACAAATGAATGAAATCAACATCTTTATAAGGTATTACTTAAAATATAAGAATTAATTTATTATTATTATTATTATTAATATTATTATTATTATTATAGGTGTTGAAAAATTTTATGGTATAGAAATTAGAGATAATAATTTATATTTAACTTCTTTTAAAAATTTTGGTAATAATTCAACTATAGTTGGTGGATCTGTATTTCCATCACCAATATTTACTAATGATCGTTGGACTGATCTTTCTATAAGGTAAAATATTATTATATTTATATATATATATATATAAATCTCATGTCACTAATCACTCTCGAAACCACAGAACTGATTTCAATAAAGTTTTTTAGATATTGAGTTTTTGGTCCAACTTGAAATATAGGAGAGTTTTTTTATATCGATTGGTGGCCGTCAATTTCTTTTATAATTGGGAATTTAATATTTTGTAGGTATAAAAAAATGGTTGAATTCATTTTCAACTTTGATAAGTTGGCAGTAAATAGCAATAAGAGTTTCGCATTATAAACTGAAATTAATAATATCTATATATTTAATACAACAGTGTCCGTCTGTACGCAAAATACTCCAGAGCCTAAATACAAGGAGTAGGGTAAGCAAATTTTTCTGAGGTGAAGGGTACCTCAAATGATGAAAAATAAAAAAGAAATTAGAATCTTAGGTAACTCCTGAGCTAAGCTGCGGGTGTTCCATTTTCCAGAAATATATATAAAGGAGAGTGTTTGTTTGTATGTATATAATTTGTTTACTTTTTTGTTGTCATAGAAACAGATATATATATATATATATATATAATTAGAACCTCTCTCTCTCCCTCTATTTAAAATTTTAAATAAGCGGGAGTGTCCTCCCCTAGACTTTCCCGCATATAAATAGGTATAAAGAGTTGTGAATGAATATTTAGAATGTGTAAACTTGGTATTGATAAAGAGCCAGTTCGTATTAGTTTATTGGTGTCAAATTTGATATTTGGTAACATTTATATATATATATATATATATATATATATAGAATAAAGTGCTACTTCCTGTTAACTGATATTTTAAATGTAAAAAAAACAGATATGGATATAATATAAATATTTTTAATTTTATTTTATTTATAATATATAAGGGCTGGCTGTGACGTCATGAAGTGCTGGGTGACGTCATATAATTTTAAATTAAGAAAAAACTAATGAAGATGATTTTTCTCGAGGATAAAACCAATACAAAGTGCATAACACGTGGAGATATGTCCTCACGTGAAATTTGATATGAAAATAACCCTTCACTTCCTCTCTTCGATCGGCAATACTAGCACTTCCGGTTTCCGGATTTGCACCAAAAGTTGATCCATTCATCATACTGATGCATTAAGTAAATATACCAAATTTCATCAAAATCCGTTGAGCCGTTCAAGCTGTACACATCTATACGAAGGACGGACGGACAGACATCATGCTAAAAATACTTTTTTCTGTTAAGAAAATGCATGATTCGTGGAGATATGTACCTAAAAATATCCACAGGTGAAATTTGGTGTGAAAACAATACCTCTCTTACTATCGTCGGTCGGTAAAAAGGAAACGCTACTTGTATAGGTAAAATGTCACTTCCGGTAGTCAGATCATGATGAAATTTGGTATCTGAATTTTTTTCATATTTTTAAATCTATATACAAAATAGGAAGCAAATATCTCGAAGCAAACTGGTACTTTACTTGAAAGGTAAACGCAACCAGTGTAGGCAAAGTACCACTTCCGGTTAACCGATTTTGACGAAATTTTGATAGAAATCTACAAACTGTGAATAATATCGGTATACCAAATTTCGAAGTCCTAGCTTGATTAGTTTTTGAGTAAATTTGCTTACAGACATTACATACATACATACATACATACATACATACATACATACATACATACATACATACATACATACATACATACATACATACATACATACATACATACATACATACATACATACATACATACATACATACATACATACATACATACATACATACATACATACATACATACATACATACATACATACATACACACACACAGACATAATTCGAAAAATGGTATTTTCCGACTCAGGGAGGTCTAAAACGTCAAGATCTATCGAAATCTCGAAGTCGAAATTTTTGACGATTCCAATACTTCCCTTATACGAAGTATGCGGGAAAGTAAAAATGGAGTGTTCTAGCCAAATTAAGAAATTTAAATGCCTTATGCAACATTGATAGGTAAATGAATTGGACTGGAAGAGGAGACATGTGATTAGAGAAATTGGGGAAGAATCAACCGAAATGTAATTAAACAAAAAAATTCAAGAATTATGATACCGATACGACTTACATACAATTAACATACAAAATGTAGAATTTGAAAAAGTATAAATATTTAAATACTCAAAATCTCTAATCAGTTCTCTCTTGGCTGTCGAGTAAGACGGATCAATTCTAATCCGCTCTCCTCTAAGTCAACTATTTTTATATAATTCGATAGAAATAGTCTATTTTTATATAAATTTTATACAAATATATAAATTTATATGAAGAATTTTTTTTTTTTTTTTTTTTTGCTTTTTTCTCTTCTACATATAAATTACTTTTAATAGCTATGTTTTTGTTAGGATACAGAGAGAGAAAAACTTGAACGTTTCTTATCAATCAATAGTGAATTATCCAGTGTTACACCATGGTGTTCCCAGGACAGAATGAGGTTCTTAACCCCTTCGCCAAAAAGGGCTTACCCAGAAGTCCACCAGGAGGACCCAAGGAGATACCACCCATTCTTGATGCTGACTGCGTTCGTGCCAGCCCACTAGCTACAGAAAACAAGTTTGTGTCTGCACCTAGTACGAGTCATTTTTCTTTACCTCTGGAGAGACACCGGTCTTCCTCCTTAAATGAAGTTAGTGAAAACACCGTGTCCAGACACACTGATCCTCTACTTTCATTTGAAAGTATATCTACTTCAGAGTCCAGTATTTCTACGCCAAACACTGAGTGGTCAGTGATCGACTCAAGAAAAAGGACGTTACAAGCCTCTAACTCGCCTCCCCAAAAAACCCTTAAACAATCCAAACTCGAAAGTTACTGGCTTAATAAGCCATCCCCGCTTCCCACAGCTAACCAATTTGAAATTCTACGTACAGAGGAGAGTAGCCCCTCCCCACCTACAATCATAAACTCCAAACCAAAACCACCTCCAATTTTTGTCGTTGGGGTTCAACTCATACAACCACTTAGAGCTTTACTCAATAATATTGTCCCAGGTTCATATACTCTAAAATGCACCAGAGCTGAGGAGGTTAAAATTCAACCCAGCTGCCCGGAAAGTTATAGAAAAATAATCAAAGCCCTCAAAGATAAAAACACCAACTTTCACACTTACCAACTAAAGGAAGAGAGACCCTATAGAGTTATATTGAGAAACATTCACCCCTCCACTAATACTCAAGAAATAAAGGATGCTCTACTGGAACTGGGACACGAAGCAAATAATATCTCGAACATCCGGCATAGATCTACAAAAGTCGGACTACCACTCTTCTCCATAGACCTAAAACTCAAGAGCAACAACAAACTCATATATGGGATAAAAAATATTTTAAACACCATCGTCATCTTTGAACCTCCTTACCCCAAGCGAGACATCGTGCAATGTCACCGATGCCAACAATTCGGGCATACCAAGAACTTTTGCTTCCGTTCCCCTAAATGTGTTCGGTGCGGAAACAGCCACGACTCAAAAATGTGTCCTAAAGGAGTCAATGCTCCAGCCATTAAATGCGCTAATTGTGGTAACAACCATCCAGCTAATTACAGGGGATGTAGCGCTTATAAAGATCTCAAACAAAAGATGTATCCTACTCTCAGAAGCAAGGTCCCCGCGAATACTCTCAATCCCGTAACCAACACAGAAATCACCCCCAATAACAACAACTCTCCATCAAACCCATCTCCAACATACGCCCAGATAACCCAATCTAGGCACCAAACTGTACCAAAGGACCAGGACATCCAAGATATTACCCTATCGAATTTCCTGTCGGAATTTAAGACAATGTTCAATCAACTGATTCACCAAAATAGTATGATTTTAAGCATGCTTACCTCCGTAGTTAATAAGCTTACAAAATGAACAAGTTCATTAGAATTGCCCAGTGGAACGCCAATGGCCTCCCAGCAAGAAAGGACGAAGTAGTTCTATTCCTCAACATGAACAAGATAGATATACTCCTGGTTTCCGAAACCCATTTCACTACAAAAACCCACTTCACGGTCCCCAACTACAACACTTATTGCACCAACCACCCGGATGGTAAAGCCCACGGCGGGGCCGCAGTCATAATAAAGAGTACATTAACTCACCATGTGATGTCCTATCATGCACAAGACTTCTTGCAATCCACTGCAGTTCAAGTTAAGTTGGACGGTAAATCAATCAATATCGTCGCCATCTACTGTCCCCCCAAACATCGCCTAACTAATGAAGCTCTAACTCCAATATTTAAATCCTTTGGCAACAACTTCATTTCTGGAGGAGACTTCAACGCGAAACACACCAACTGGGGCTCCAGGTTGACAACATCTAAAGGCCGCGTTCTGAACAAGATAATAGAAGACTTGAATCTCTATCATCTATCAAGCCGCAGTCCTACCTACTGGCCTTCAGATCCCAACAAAACACCAGACCTTCTGGACTTCTTTATCACCAAAGGCATCTCCTCCAATTACATTGAAGTTAAACCCAGTTATGACCTATCCTCGGACCACTCACCAATCATCGCAACTATCAGCTCCGTCATATCTCTCAAGCCTAAAAAATTCAGCCTTACCAACAAGAACACCGATTGGGATAATTTCCGCAACACTATAGACACAACCCTGATCCCAAACATTAAAATTAAAACGACTGAAGATCTGGACAAAGCCATTAACTTTTTCTCCAACACCATCATCTCTGCAGCAAACTCTTCCACCCCTATAATTACCAATAATTCCCCCGTGCTCCCTAATATCCCTCTTGAACTTAAGAAGCTTATCGCTCTAAAACGCAGGGCTAGATCCAAATGGCACAGAACCCACAACATACACGACAAGAACCTACTCAATAACATCACAAACAGGCTTAAATCTCTAATGAACAAATTTAATAACGAGTCATTTAGAAACTACACCGCAAACCTCTCATATAAAGACTACTCCCTTTGGAGAGCTACGAAACGAATTAAAAGACCAACATCTCCTTCCCACCCTATCTGGTCTGAAGAATTCTCCTGCTGGGCTAGAACAGACAAGGAAAAGACCAACACCTTCGCGTCTCATCTCTCCAAAAGCTTCCAGTCATTCTCTACTCATATAGATTACGAAGTCAAAAATTTTTTGGATTCTCCCTTTCAAATGTCCCTACCTATTAAAGGTTTTAAACCCGAAGAAGTGTACAAAGTGATTAAACATCTAAAATCCAAAAAATCTCCCGGACACGACCTCATCACTACTGATGCCCTAAAAAATCTTCCCAAAGCTGGTATAAGATTCTTAACGACCATCTTCAACTCCATCCTCAGACTTTCTTACTGGCCCAAACAACTCAAACTGGCACAAATCATACTCATCCCCAAACCTGGCAAACCTCCTAACAAAGTTAACTCCTATCGACCAATCAGCCTCCTCCCCATCATTTCCAAGGTCATGGAAAAGCTTATCTTCATGAGAATAAAGGAAAACGACCTAATGAAGTGGCTACCTGATCATCAATTTGGCTTCAGGCAACAGCATTCTACCATTCAACAATGCCACAGGCTCGTGGATGTGATTGGGAGAGCCTTGGAGGATGGGAAGTATTGCCCCGCCGTCTTCCTCGATATTAGTCAGGCCTTCGACAAGGTATGGCACGACGGATTATTATTCAAAATCAAGACCAATATGCCTTACCACTACTTCACACTCCTCAAGTCATACCTTTCGGATAGGTTCTTCCAAGTAAAATTTAATGAAGAACTCTCCGAAACCCATCCCATCCTCTCTGGAGTTCCCCAAGGTAGCATCCTGGGCCCATTTCTATACCTCCTTTACTCCTCAGACTTTCCTACCTCCCCTGATTGTCACCTCGCTACATTCGCAGACGACACCGCCATTCTGTCACCTAACACAAACCTCTCCAGCGCTTGTGCTGGTCTACAATCATACATAAATCTTGCCTCCGAGTGGCTTGACAAATGGAGAATGAGAGTTAACTGCGACAAGTCCAGCCACGTCACCTTCACGCTGAAACACCAAAGAGAGAACCACCTAATCTACATAAATAATAAAGCCATTCCGCAAAACAACAGCGTTAAATATCTGGGAATCCATCTAGACTCCAAACTCAACTGGAAAGAACACATCAAGAAAAAGAGGCAAGAAATGGATATAAAAATACGAAAGATGTACTGGCTTATCGGTAGAAACTCCAAACTATCCCTCGAAAACAAAGTCTTAATATACAAGGCAATTATAAAACCTATATGGACGTATGGCTTAGAACTATGGGGTTGCTCGGCAAAAACTAACATTGATGTGATCCAGCGATTCCAGTCCAAATACCTTCGCATCATCACCAACGCACCTTGGTATGTTTCGAATAAATCAATCCACAAAGACCTCAACATCCCTACAATTCCAGAAACAATTTTCTCCAAAACCCAATCACACTACGGGAGACTTTCCCACCACCCCAACTGCTTGTTAGATACCCTAAATATGGTCATTACAAATAGAAGACTCAAGAGGAAATGGCCCCAGGACATACTCCGAGTCTAGATATTAACACTACGGTGAGCCCCACTGGGGGCCCTCACCTTGTACATATATTCCCTCCCCCTCCCTCGCCCCTCGTCCATCCCCATCTCCTCACACCTCCACGTTAATATATGTTGACACTCCTTCTGCCCATAGAATTCACATAATGATTGTAATGATGATTGTGATGATTGTAATTCTGATCGCAGAATAAAGAATTAAAAAAAAAAAAAAAAATCTCTAATCACGAAGGATAATAATATTCGAGAAGAATTTAAATCGACATTGTAATTGAGTAACGCCTGTTATTATGCAGTAAATGGGCTTATCTCATCAAAGAGGATCAAAATTAAAATATATAAAACAATTATTTTTCATGTTGATCGATGACTAGGGTGACCATATTTCGAAAACACCAAACCGGGACAAACGGTATACCTTTTTTTTTAGAACTAAATTGAAAAAATTTTGAAAAAAAATTACGAAATGTCATAAATATTGAAAAAACGGGACAGTAGGGTGTCCCGAAGACATTTTTCGGAAAAACGGGACGTTTGGTCACCCTATCGATGACTCTGGGAGACGAGAGTAGATTTAGAGTATTTGTGAGATTAATATTGTTCGCAGCATTTATAGGCCAAAAGAAGATGAGGTCACAGGGGGATGGCGGAGATGTCATAACGAGAAATCATGTCCAGATATAGTTAAGGTTATAAAATCGAGAAGGCTGGGATGGGAAGGGGACGTGGTTGGAATTGGAGAAACTAGAAATTGGGAGAAACCGATTGGGAAACATCCGGTGGAAGACCAAGGACCAAGGTGGGTGGACAATGAATGAAGTGACATGGGAGAGATGGGACAGGGTAGGATTTGGTTTTAGCTCAGGATAGGGACGCTTAGAGAAATGTGGATGCTGCGGCTAAGAACTTTCGCAAACTGTAGAGACACAGAGTTATCATAGATAAATATAACATATACAATAATAATATATAATTAATTTACTGATTAAATTAAAATATATTTTACAAGAAAACAAATACATGTCTTAACTACTTATACTGATTGAAACAAAATGGATGAAAACCTTTTACATACAGACTTTCAACCAAATACTATGTATCACTCGGGGGTACAGGGGGCGGAGCCCCCGTCTAGGTGTGAAGAGCGCCTGGAAGGCGCTCGGAGCAGCTAGTTACAAATTAATATTAAACTATTTAATATTTATTATTAATAATCTTCATTACTTTGTAAATTATTTTAAATTATTACCGACCGACGATAGTAAGGGAGGTATTGTTTTCACACCAAATTTCACATGTGGAGATTTTTACATATCTCCACGAATCATGCATTTTCTTAACAGAAAAAAGTATTTTTAGCATGATGTCTCTCCGTCCGTCCGTCCGTCCGTCCGTCTGTCCGTATAGATGTGTACAGCCTGAACGGCTCAACCGATTTTGATGAAATTTGGTATATTTACTTAATGCATCAGTGGGATGAATTGATCAACTTTTGGTGCAAATCCGGAAACCGGAAGTGGTAGTATTAGCGATCGACGATAGGAAGGGAAGGGTTATTTTCACACCAAATTTCACATGAGGAGATTTTTTTATATATCACCACGAATCATGCACTTTGTATTGGTTTTATCCTCGAGAAAAATCATCTTTATTAGTTTTTTTCTTAATTTAAAATTATATGACGTCATCCAGCCATTAATGACGTCACACCCTGGTCTTGCATATATATATTATAAATAAAATAAAATTAAAAATGTTTATATTTATTATTTATGTATGCCTATCTGTTTTTTATTACATTAATAGATATATTAAAATTATTTGAAATTGTTTCTGTAGCTGGAAATTAATTTACTTCAAACCGTCGGTCGGTTCGGACCTGGCCACAGGTCAACTTATTATTTATTAAATTAATAATATTTATATTATTTTTAAATATTATTTTAAATTTAAACAACATGTGTATTAATTAATTAATTAATTAACTTTTTTCTGTTATATTGAGTTGATGTGAGATCCAAAAGGATAAACCGAAAGGGGATGTAACAATAAAATATTAAAATTATTATTAATTTTATTTTAAAATCTCTGGCACCAATAAAATTATATCAAACTATCAAATATAAGTAAATGAATTTTAACAATAATAATAATCACATAGAATATTGTTCAGAGTGTCCTGCTAACAAGATACGATAGTATATCGTATGATTGCACTTATCCGAGTTCGCAGCAGGATTGTTGAGCGAAAATGTTTGTTTATGTATAGCAGAGACCTTCTCTAATAGATGGTGCACTCAATACTATCTTCTCTCATCACCTTTTATATGAGTTCAAAACAATATAAAGGGTTTGTAGAGGGGAGACAGAGGCCTTTCTCTCTACATTATTTTTTTATTCTCATTGTTGTGTATATTATTTTAAATTGATTAATACAAATTAATTATAATACGTAAAATTCTTAAAAATTAATATAAAATTTTTTATTAAATTTTGTCGATTTTTAAATACGAGGACAGATAAATAAGTCCGTGACTTTTTGAATTTTCTGTCTCTTAAATGAAATGACAACACTGCTCCTGTCAGCAGAAAACCATCAGCTGACCCCTGTCGAAATTTGAACCAGCTGAATCTTTTAGTTTTTGTTTGACATCCTTTAATAGCCGACTATCTCGTGATTGGAGAAGAAAATGGAAAAAAGTGAATTTTTCATGTGCTCATTAAGCATTATTTTTTGCGGAAAAAACATCACTAAAACTGACTCCGCGCCATCTATTTCAATGGTTGTTCAAGAAGTTGTTTACGGAATTTCACTGTAGCCGTTCTGGACGCCCAGTTAGTTAAAGTCTCTATACCCGAAACAATTGAAATAATTCACGATATAGTGATGGCCGATTGGAGATAGAAAGTTAGAGAGATTGTGGAAGCCAAAGGCATCTCAAATGACTCAGTGGTTTCCATTTTGAATGATCACTTGGGTCAGAGATAACCACAAACGCAATCGTGTGACAACTTCGCAGGAGTGTTTCGAGTTGTTTAACCGCAATGTGCCTTTTCGTAACCCCGTGGATGAAGCGTGGATCCACCTCAACACACCCGAGACCAAACAACATGACTATTTCTTGTTTTCAAACCTGAAAAATTGTTCGGTGGAAAGAGATTGGACTTTAACAATGAAATCATCTCACAAACAAATACATATTTTGGTGTCCTCGATAATCTTAGTTTTTGGAATGGATAAAAAAAAAATTGGAAAAACCTTGGTCGAAGGGTATAGAGAGCTCAAATTATCAAAGATTAAGTTGAAAAATAAAATAATTGTTTATTCCAAGATCTGAGTTTCATTCAAAAAGTCACGGATTTATTGATCTTCCCTCGTAAACAAACGCTAAATATCAACGACGCAGCAATTACAATTAATATTCGTTGAGTAGTGCCATATTTACTTCGGCTGAGTAAAACATTCAATGTTGAGTTGTGTAGTTCGGTGAAGAGTATTTAATACTGTGCTGTGTTTCAAATTCAAAATATTAACGTGACCGCGAAATACGATCTAAGAATATAATTGGCTGTTGCCTTTATATCATCTGGTATCATAGTCACTTTATTGGTTGATTGGAAAACAGTTTAATCAGTATTTAAGCTGTCATTAAATATTCAAAATAATCCAGACACAATGTGCAATATAAAAAAAACATTCGTCTATGTCCACGATACTGAAACAATGCAAAAGTTATCATTTATGGTAGATGCAATATGGCACACAAACATTCTCTTGAGACGTTGAACAGAACACTTAAAAATATTTCTGAAAATCTTCAGCACTTTATTCCTCTTTCGAATATAGATCCCATCCCTAACACTTACAATCAATATATTCATACCTTATAATAATTAACAACCAAAATATTCACTAAAATATTTTATAGTTCAAAACAATGTTTGCCGGTTCAGCTAGTACCATATCAATATATATATTGTAATATATAAATACATATAAAAATGCCTTTTTTTATGCTTATATATTGGATGTATTATGATACTGAAATATAGAAAGTAATTTGTTTGAGCACATGGGGCAGAGTGTATAAAAGGTGACTTTCTAAAATTGATTGTTTTAAAAAGAACCCAAATGATATACCTCTTCGTTACCCCAAAAGGGAGAGAGGGGTGGACAATTTTGCCAAGTGGCATAGAAGGGGAGAATGACCATTTTTACATGTTTAGACATTTTTTGGTCATTCTTGGATGGAGTGTAAGGGAAGCGACTTCATCTGACTAAGTGAGAACAAATACAAGGATCATCCAGTGTGCGAGAAAGCTGTGCCTGCCCTGATATGACGACATGATACCTTGGGGAAAATATCCAAGAATCATCTTACTTGAAGTCCCAGTGTTCCCCGAACTCATTATTAATTTGAATAACAGCTAAGTAGTCGACTATTATCTATAAATAATTGCAATTATTCTATGAACTCAATTCCATTCAATTTATACTCCTCTTAATTTTTTACGGTACCATTAAATTTATTCAATTTCTTATTAATTTTATTATTATCTCTTGTATCAAATAAATTCTTCTATTCTTAGTAAATAAATAATTTTTGGTTGTAATTTGAATAAGCATTTTTGATTGAACCTATTCAATTTTATTATTTCCCATATCAACCTACGCGGAT
The DNA here is from genome assembly GCA_963082975.1 of Labia minor. NCBI lineage: Eukaryota > Metazoa > Arthropoda > Insecta > Dermaptera > Spongiphoridae > Labia > Labia minor. The sequence continues at coordinate 124,492,758 of OY720344.1, read as the reverse complement.
TCAATATAACCCCTTGTTTTATGCAAAATTCAATCCAGAGTGCTACCTATTAATTAAACTAATTTTAAACCCATTTTGTCTCTTATAAAATACCTCACCCCTTATATCTTATACACGACAATATATATATATATATATATATATATATATCGAAACAAATTGTCATTAAATAGATTTCAATAAGTTTGTATTTTATTTAATATATTTTTATTATATTTTGTCGTTATTTTTTATTTTTATACTTTTAATTCGAGTTTATTTTAGATTAATGTGTAAATGTTAGTTTAAAAATCTAAACATCAAATGAAATGGATATGCAATTACACAAACAAAAAAAAAGACCATTTAGTTAAAATATACATCAAACAAAAGTATTACGTTTAATATATCGCATTTATGTATATAAATAAATATATATATATATATTATTTAGTTTGAATTTAAACTCAATTAATTAATTCATGAGGGAATCATCAATTTTATTTGAATTAAATGAATATCTATATTTATAATAAAAATAGAAAGATAGATAGCTTATATTTAGTAATTATATTTACTAATACTAATATCTATCTATCTAATTTATTATTTATTATTTAGTATATAAGTGGTATTTTTATTATAAAACTTATATATATATTTAATTATATATATATATATATTGAAGTGTTATTTTGGGGCAGTAAGGTATAAAAATAAAAAAAAAAAAAATTTTATAAAAAAAGGTTGAACATTTTTATTTAAATTTTAAGTGAGTGTAAAGATATATAAAAAAAGGTTAGACGGATGAATATTGGATATAATGGTCGCAACAAGGTGTATAATGGTAGCCAAAAGGTGTATTGGTAGCACTTTGGAATAGTAAACCCAGCTTCAGGGTGTGTTTCTTTCTGGAAGGGTGGAGAATTCTATGTAAGCGATGTGACGAGAACAGATGATTCCTGGCGAAGGCGGCTTGGACAGGTGGTCCCGGGGAGAAACAGCGCTGGACCGGGTGATATTGGGATTCGGTCCGATCCTGTAGACACCCCATCGACCAATTACCGATGTCGTCAGCCCATGGGTCCTGGACTCTGCTTCACCTGTCGCCTCTCCTTCAGAACTCTCTCTCTGGACTCTCTTTCCTGAACTCGTTGTCGACTGCCCGCAAACACTAGCCGCAGGCTAGCTTTTCCCCCCCCCCCCTTTCTTCATTTCTCCTCGCAGACATCCAATCAAATTGTTCGGTATGGACCCAAATCGAGGAAGGTTTTATTTGACCCCGGCTTAGAAGAATTTCTAGCAACACTTTATTTCCACACTTAATTCCTTTTAATCAACTTTTTCTTAAAAAAAAACTATTTTAAAATCGTTTAACAAGGAATTTTATGCAAATAGAATTTCACACACACACAAGAACCACCATTCACTAAAATTCACTACAATATATATATGATCAACTAATTGGTTTAGCAAGCCCTTTAAATTTTGCAATTGCTAACAAATATAAATAAAATAAAAAATCTTTTTAATAACACACTTTTATTTAAATGAACTAAAAAGGAGAAAATAATCTCTCCATACACACCACAATTTCCTTACAATTAATCTTATCTAAAAAAAAAAAATGAAAGCGTGGGCGCCAAACATATATGGTATATATGTTTTTAAAGCCAATCCATTTCCTTCAACAGTTTGCCAAATAAGAACTTGCAAAAAATCACCTTGACTGAACATGAAATGTCTATACGTAAAAAAGTATTAAAAATAGAAAGAACCCACCCTGGATACGGCATGATTAGGCGGAAAATGATAAAAGAACTACCGAAGTGTGCCTTAGAGTTTAGCATTTCAATATTTAATGGAGTTATATGTCTGGGATACTTTCCAAATGACTGGAAATTTGCAAAAATAATCACCTGTCAAGTCTCTAGAGGAAGTTCGTTTGTTTGTTCTTCTGCAAACTATTTGATACTCTCGTTGAGATTACAGCTGTTCCTGACAAAAAATGCCATAATTGTAGAACACCAGTTCTGATTCATAAAGGGAGCAAGTCCATAGAATTGTGAACGTAATTAATGACACCTTTACAGTTCTCACAACTGTAATAGTTCTGCTGTCGTTTTAGACGTTTCTAAAGCTTTTGATAAAGTGTGATATTCTCGTAAAAATAAATATGATCTTCTCATCTATATATTCAAGGGTCCTTGACTCTTATCTGAAGGGGGGTACTATTAGGGTGACCCTAAGAGACTGTGTGAGGTTCGCTCGGAACTGCCACAGGGCAGTGTTGTATGTATTTGATTTACACAGGAGACTTACCATCGACTAAAGACATTACCTTTGCTATATTTGCAGACGATACCACTATTCTGACTAAACTTAAACCTTGGTTGAAACAAATAGAGAATGGTAGTTAATGAAGACAAATCTACACTTAATAAAAACAAACCTGTCACTGTGTATAATAGTGTTTCACAATTCCATTCTCTAATGTTCTCTAATGTGACAAAGTAAAATACTTTAGAATTGAATTAGAGAGATGATAAACGTGGAAGACTCATAAATTACATTCGACAACAAACACTTAATTTGCAACTCAATAATAAAACTAGTGTATCCAATTGAAATAAATTGCAACGGACCTAAAACAATATTTTGCGTATAATAAACAACACATCTCGAAACGTACCAGTTAGACAGTTTAACACAGAGACCTTAAAGTCTCTACAAAAGAGCAAGTAAAGAAATCTATCAGTCTATCTCTATATCTAAACCTCAAAAGCCAACTAACTATTCACTAAAGAGTAAATATTACGTACGTAGACTTAAACGACTCACGGGGGTGTCCTCCATTTTCTCCTTTCCTACTCAAGAAATATCCTTCTTTTAGGTTTACATCAATTCCTTTTATCTCTAACATCATCCTCCATTTATTTTAACACCCAATCGGTCACATAGCTGAGACGAGCAAAAAATCGCTATTGTAAATATGTAAATTATTCTGAATATCAATCAATCAAACAATTTATTGATGCCCTTAACAGGGCAGTTGTAAAAATTGGAAAAAAATAAAAAAAACTTTTGTAACGAACAGCGTACTTTGTTTCTCCATTACGGGGGGAACGATGCCAAACCAGCGACGAGCTCAGCCATATTATACTACACTTTTAAATAAAATATAAAAATAAAATTTCATATTAGGTACTTATCTTATCTGCATTAGTTTAAGCATGATAAGCAACTTTTATATTTATTATATATACATACCCTATTTACATTAAAAGAATAAAAAAGTTTTAATTTAAAAAAAAAAAAAAAAAATTTCAAGTTTTATCTTTAATTTTTTTTTTTTTCTTTTCTTTAAAAAGACAGAATGTATCCAGATCAGTTCTTATTTTGATTTATATTCAGGCTCATACATGTCCATTTTTACAATTTATTGAAGCGACTCAACACCCATATATAATGCGGATATAGATCAACTCGTACAAATTTATATGCTAATAAAAAAAAAATATAGAGATAAAATACGAATTTTTTGTTAATTATATACCTATTTCATAAATCATATATATATATAACTACCATAATAATGATAATATAAATATTTATATTATATAGACAATAATATATATATATATATATATATATATATATATATGTAGATATAAATAAATAAATAGATAATAAATAGATGGGATGGGGAAATACTAGACTAGATATTGTGCAAGTTTGTGGGTGGGTGAATTGAAAGCACTGATGATCAGACGGAGAGGGGTTCATGGTTTATGAATATTGGAGAGGCCGTACGCTTGGAATTCGAGATGATAATATGATAATATAATAAGGTAAATGATATAAATGATAATTTAAAATATTATCAATCTCTCTTTCTTTCTGACTCCTCTAGAAAACTACATTTATTCTCAAAATGTTAAATGTTTAAATAGATAGATACATATATCTTGGATTTCTTTTAGTTTTACTGAAGAAGAATATAAAATAAGTGTGGATTCGAATATTGTACTCGAATATAAAAGTCCTTATCCAATTTTGAATTATTTTTTTTCTGTTATAATTAATAAGACAGAAGTTACATGGACTGCAAATTGTGATCCACTTGGTATAACATTTATTTATTTTATTTATATGTAGGTACCTATTTATTTTTTAATTAATATTTGAAAAATTAAATTAAAAAGTTTTTTAATTATTATCTATAAAGATTAATTGAATGAAATTGTATTTAAATAATTTGTGAGATTTAAATAAAGTTTATAATTATTTATTTTTTATTATATTAATTTGAGATAAATTAAAACAAAAAATTTGTAATATTATTCATATTCTTTTAATTAATTTATTTTCTTTTTATTTGCTTGATTTCTCTCCCTCATTAATTATTTATTATATCGTATATATGGTATGAGTGTAAGACTGCAGTGTAATCACATGGTATATGTAAATGTAATAGTTTCAATTTGAAGTTTTACCATATTTTATTATTTAATTTTCTTTTTTTTTTTTTTTTCTTTTTTTAAATTACATAATATTATTTACCGCATAATATGATATCATTATCACTAAAATAAAAAGTAACAACAAAAATGAAATGTTGAACCTATGAATTATTTATAATAAATGTGAGTAGATATTCATACATCTATTTAAAATGAGATAACAAAGAGTTTGTAGTGTGTAGAACAGTGATTCTCAATCATTTTTTACCGCGGCACACTTTTAACAGTTTAAAAATTTGGCGGCACTCAAAGAAAAAGATAAGTGTAAAAGTTTACCCTATTGAAAAAAAGTGGTCCAAAAAATGTTTTACCATTTGTTTTTTAGAACCAAATTGAAAAAATTTAGAAAAAAAAGTCTTTACATTTGTAAAATTTGGCGGCACATTTTTGAAAATCTCACGGCAAATAGGTTGAGAATCACTGGTGTAGAATATACTAAGTATATATATATTTTTATATGATACCTAAGACAAATTATTTATTTATTTATATTAATTTCTGTATACTCAATTGCGTAGTTTCTATTTTCCTCTTATGATTATTATTATTCATTTAATTTTCAAATTTTATTAATTAATCCGAATTAGAAATGATTTATTAATGAATAATTAAATTTGAATAATTTAAAAAACAAATTGTTCCTTCTCTCTCACAGATGAGCGAATAAATAATTAGTTAAGGTGTGGTCGTGTAGTACAATGATGGTGGTCATTTTGGTTTATTATGGTTGTTATGGTTGTCTATTGCTCTAAAAATTATGTGAAATAATAAAAAGCTAAGCTTGCCAAATGGTAAATATGTATATATTTAGTATCTGTGTAACACAGGATAATAATATTCAGCTAATAAATTATAAATTTCATTTCAATATTACACACACACACACAATAATTTTAATAAATATTATATTAATAGGTATAACAGGTGTCATCATTACTTAGGTTGTATGTATACTATCTAATAAATGTAAATATTGTAGTAGTATAATTATAAGTATTTTTTATTAAATATATTATATTATATTATATATATTTCCATAATGATAGACATTGATGGACCACCGCGTGATGGTGGATGGGCTGCATGGAGCAAATGGCAATGTAGTACAACATGTGGTGGTGGTAATGGAATACAAACACGCACCTGTACAAAACCAACACCAAATATGTTAGGTGAACCATGTTCAGGTGAAGATGCATTTGTTGGTCAATGCAATATGTTCCAATGTGGTCATCTATCACCTGGTAAATTATAATTTATTCTTTTAATCCAATTAATTTCTCTATAAATTGTATTTTAATATAAAAATACATTCTAAAATCGTACATTCCAGATTTTGTTAGTGAATTAAAAATATTTAATTCTCAATTGAACTTACAATTAGACAAATTATTAATTAATTCTCTCCGTTTTGAATTGTTGATTGAAAATGTTGTATGTATTTTAGAATTATTTTTGTATTAAAAACTAATAAATAGATATAACATACATAATTGTACCTATATATAATAATATGTTGCTATACTATAATAATAATAATAATAATACCTTATATATAATATATACTTACTCTTAGTCATATTACATACGCGAGTATAATAAATACCCTGTTAGATTAAATTAAAATAATTACATACCTTGTATAATACCGTATTGGAAAAATAACAAAAGGTAGATATTATAATTAAAAAAAAATATTTACTGAACTTTATTAAATTTCCTTTTATTATAATTTTTTTTTTTTTTTTTTAATTTTATTCATTCTATTTTTATTTTTCTCTTATTTCTTTTATACTTATAATATTTAAAAGTAAATCTAATATAAATTTCTCTTTTCAAGTGTATTTAATAAAAAATAATCCCTAAAGAAAAGCGTGAGTTTTGTTCTTTATATAAAAAAAAATAATAAATAAAAAAAGCGAGTGTGTGTATATGAGAGAGAGAGAGAGAGAGAAAGACACCTCTTGTTAACTTATATATATATAAATGAGAAAGTTAGTGGCTCGGAGATTTAGAAACTCTCTCCTGACTGGTTATATGAGTGTTTACTCTGTTGCAAAAGAAGACGCCTCACTGATGGCGTCAGCCCGATGTCCGCGCCTTGGATCGGATCCAATACCATCAACACAATCATAGATATATTTTTTCCACACATATAAATTTATAAATCAATTATGTTAAGTTGATAAATTTATTTCAATGGGCTTGCATATATATATATATATATATTTTGATCAACGACATCTTTTGGTTAAGATGAGAAGTAACATTGCAAACAAACTAACCTAATAATTAAATTCGATGGGTTTGATATTTCTTTACATAAAATAGCAGTTTTCCAGTATTATTGAGTTATTCAGTGTATCATGGAACGCTAAAAATTACATTTTCAACATCCATTTAATTTATACTAATTTTAATAAATGAGTCAAGTCGTTTATTTATTTTTAAAATATCTTTATAAATAAATAATTATTAGTGTCGTTAGTAAATTATTATTAAATATGTGCTTATTTCATGTCATGAATAAAATATTACATGATAACGGTAATTGGATACTCAAAATATATTATAATATTTGTTTTATTTTCATATATAATTATAAGTATATATCTACCTGAAATATATAAATAAATAAATAAATATTGTTAATATTTATCATTTTTTATAAATTTTTAGATACGGTGGCATTAATTAAACATCGATTGCAAACACTTCATTTTAGTATAATTGTTGATGAGAATCAACCATTAGAAATTAAATGTGATGAAGAATTAGTGTCGTTAGTAAAAAAACAATCACCAGAAGCTAAAATAAATTGGACATTGAATGGTGCAGTTATACTTGAAGCCGATGAACGATTTCAAATCTATAAGCCAGAAATATTAAGTAAAATACTTAAATTTATTTTATTAAATATAAACAGAGTGCCCAATAGAAAGAAAACTAGATGACAACTCAGACATATTACATATTATCATATAGACAAAAACAAAAATCCAAAACTTTTTATAGGTTTAAAAATAATGGATCAAAACAAAAATATATTTATGAAAAATTTAGTAGCTCGACAATTGGGAATGACACTCCTGGCTGGTTGTAGAGTGTTGGGTCGTGTCTAGGCTTGTCTAGGCTTTGCTGTCGGAGAGGGAAGATAAGATGGGGCTGCGAAGTCTCAATCTGCCTACTCTTCATAACCGGAAAGAGAAAGAGAAGGAAGGGAAAGAAAAGGTGTATATGGTGTGCTCTTAGTTGACTTAGGGGCTCTCTTATATACGCCTAGGGCCCCGATCGGGAATATTTGGAAGGCACCAAGGAGCCTTTCCGCAAAATGACGAGAAGGCCCCTCCAGCGTTTTACTCGAAAGGGCGTATATACGTTAGTATTAATGGAAAAATTACCCAGTGCTTTTGGGCACAAGATTCAATTCTCATATATATATATAATAAATTCGTCTCTTTTTCATTAGGTTTAGGGAAGAAATCTATAATAATATTGCAAATATGTATAATTAATTTATATTAAAAATGTAAATAAATAAATATTTTTACAGAGAAAATAAATTTATTTAAAGTTATATCAAACCCTAAACATTCTTATACGCCTATATATAATATATGTATATGGTAATTCGATGATTTTGTAGTTGTTGTTTTTCATTTTAATTTTAATTTAACTGTATCCAATTTATTATTTTTTTCTTTCTATTTCTCTTGACCTATCCACACACACACACACACTTTCTAAAAAACTGCCATTCCCTTTCTCAACACACACAGACATACACACACGAGTACTTTCTTCTCATGGGTCTCATTCCATATTCATTTATCATATCATAAATATAAATGTGGTTGAAAAGTCTCAAGAGAAGCCAGCAAAATCAAATAAGACGTCTTTCGCTTCTCTCCACCAATGGGAATACCCATTTAGTTAATAAAATATTCAAACTTATCCTCCGCAAGAGTTGGGGAATGAGAGAAGGGAGTGACTCTTGGGTTGAGTATATATTGGATCTTAATCCTTAATCTATTTAGATGATGAAGCAGATATTATTATTGGTTATAAATGGTTTTCATTTTTCTATAAATTCCTTATTAATTTCTTATAATATTTTTCATTGAAAATAATAATCGAGAAATATTTATAATGCTACTTAATCTCTCGTTTATTTATCGAATAGTTGTACACCAAAATTCCGTCCACCTTTTTCGATGTGTGACCCTGTATTATAGTTATTTAAATAAATTTTAACAAATGATCTATTTTCTCTCTTTTTTCTCAATAATTATTTATAATTAAATAAATAATAAACATAAAACATAATAAATCTATGCAATTGATTAAAATTTATTTAATTATGTTATTGTTAGAAACAGAGGAAGCTAAAGCCTGGCATGGTGGTGTATATGTATGTTTATTACATCGAATAATAGGAAGACGTGCTGCATTACGTGTAATTACTGTTGGTGTTAAACCTAAAGGGCCAACTCATAGAGAAAGAAAAGACGAATTATTACGTTTGACTTGTGATGCCTCGGTTCTTGGTATACTTTATCGCGATCTTAAAGTTAGTTGGGAACATGATGGTGTCATGGCTCTTGATTATGGCACTACAACACCATCCATGGTAACATTTTTTCTTTCTTTTTATTTAATTAAATAAAAAAAATAATATAAATTATTATTATTATTATTAATTTAAAGGCGTGACGGCATTCAAGGCCATTAACGCCATTCTGTTTCAAATAATGGTTCTGGTATCAACTAGTACTTCCCTCAACGGATTGGAAAAAAAAAATACCAGTGCGTACCTTAGATTATCCTGATTGATTTTTTATATGAAATATTTTTTGGAAATTTCGTGTTTACGGGAGAAAAATTAATATAATTTGCATATAAATTGGGGGTGGGGGCCATGTTATAGTATGACTTATGAACACAAGAGGGCGACACCTTCACCTTGCCCAGTAGATATTTGAATTTAAATATATATTAACACAATTTTTTTCAATTAGTGATAATTGCAAAATTTGCCTAAACATTTATAAAAATAAATATACATATGAAATATGTTTTTTTATTTATTTTTAATATTAAAAAATATTTAATTTGTGATTAATTATATATAAAAAGATCAACTATCAAATAGATTCAAACTTTTATTTTCTTAGATTAGGTTATAATTAAATATTATTTATATTATTTAATAATTATTATTTTTCTATTTATTAAGGATGTCTTTTAAAAAATTGTAATTAACATTCAGCATTCTTTTGGTGTTTCTTAGATTTAGACTAAAGTCATTTAAACGCTTTTTCGGTTTTTTAAATTCGGTTTATTTTATTTTAGAAAAAGTTAAATTCATACTAAAGCCATTCAAAATAAGTTGACCTGTGGCCAGGTCCGAACCGACCGACGGTTTGAAGTAAATTAATTTCCAGCTACAGAAACAATTTCAAATAATTTTAATATATCTATTAATGTAATAAAAAACAGATAGGCATACATAAATAATAAATATAAACATTTTTAATTTTATTTTATTTATAATATATATATGCAAGACCAGGGTGTGACGTCATTAATGGCTGGATGACGTCATATAATTTTAAATTAAGAAAAAAACTAATAAAGATGATTTTTCTCGAGGATAAAACCAATACAAAGTGCATGATTCGTGGTGATATATAAAAAAATCTCCTCATGTGAAATTTGGTGTGAAAATAACCCTTCCCTTCCTATCGTCGATCGCTAATACTACCACTTCCGGTTTCCGGATTTGCACCAAAAGTTGATCAATTCATCCCACTGATGCATTAAGTAAATATACCAAATTTCATCAAAATCGGTTGAGCCGTTCAGGCTGTACACATCTATACGGACAGACGGACGGACAGACATGCTAAAAATACTTTTTTATGTTAAGAAAATGCATGATTCGTGGAGATATGTAAAAATCTCCACATGTGAAATTTGGTGTGAAAACAATACCTCCCTTACTATCGTCGGTCGGTAAAAATTATTTTAATTGCGCTTTCTACTGGGCAAAGCAAACACAATGGTGAAGGCCGCGCCATCTCTTGACCTAAAGTCAAGTTTGGGTGAAGGTCGCGCCTTCTTGGGGATAATCATCTCTATCTCGGAACCACGGATGTACATAATTACTCAAATAATATTGACATTGTTTAAAGAAAAATTTCATCCATATCTGACATTTTTATATAGGTAAATTATAAAATCAATAAATAAATATTACCAAAAATATAGGACTGGCTGTAAATGGGCCATCCCGACTTAAAGACTAAAATAAATCAATTTAAATTAAAGCTATATTTTCTATTATAGATTGTTAATCATCAGCAGCATAAGTATATCTTTTAATGTTTTATTTTCAAGTTTATGCTTTTCCCTATACTTTTTATAAATAGGGCATTCAAATAAAATATGTTTTATTCTAATTTTTTTATCACATGTTGCACACCAGGAGGGTCCTCTATTTAGAATATGTCCATGTTTAAAGAATCAATGTCCCAATCTTAGTCGATTTAAAATTTTCCTTTTTAAATTTGTTTTAGTAGTGATTTAATTGAATCTTTGATCTCTCTGAGTTTTTATTAATTTTATTGCTGCCAATTATTTTTTTCATCATTTTACTAATTCATTTTTTATAAAATTTTGTAAGTCTTCAAATGGGTTCATTTGGAACAAATAATAAATCAATCATAAGATTATAAATAGATCTGACGAATAAAGTGGATGTATAGTAATTAAATTATTATTATCATATTAAATGTTTTTTAATAATATTTATTAATTATTATTTTTATTATGATATTTGTATTTATTAAAAATTATTTTCTTTATATATTTATATATGAACAAAACCAAAGGTAGATGAATTGAAAATTGTTAAGTTGACAAAAGAACATAAAGGTGAATGGCGATGTCTGGTGCGACAACCCGATTTACGTTTTGTTTGGACCACATCAATTTATTCTATTGAAGGTAAATAAATAGTTTATAGAATAGATATTATATTATTATGAGGAATGGTGAGAGAACAAAGAAAATTAAATAAATACTCGCCTATACAGATGTTGAAATTTACAGATTATTTAATTTTAGTATTACCAGCTGCAACATTTTACACACATTTAATGGAAGATAAATTAACAGGCTGGTTATTTGGTTTGATGGGTAGTGAAGCTGGAGCAAAAGGACTCTTTCATGCTATCATTATTATTGTATCAATTTTAGTTATTTCTGCAGTATGTTTATATGCGTAAGTCATGTTTTTATTAAAATTATAATATATTTATTATTATTATTATTTGAAATTATTATTTTAAATAATTCAAATAAAAAAAATTATTTAATTTTTTCTAGATATCTTGAAAGAAAACGAAAACAAATGGTAACAAAATTAAGAAAAAAATAAATTTAAGTTAAATTTAAATATTATAAAAAAAATTAGAATTTAACTATTAATATTATTTAATAGCTTCTGCCATATCTGTATTATTAACAATGTGATTTGTTATTGTTGTTGTAAGTGATGGTATTATATTATAAAAAATGGTTTATTCACTACTATTATTTACACTTTATTATTATTATTAATAATTTTTTACACTTACTCAGCACTTTTTGGTGCTGGTAAACTATCACCTATCCCCTATCCCGAATATTCTAGTGTTATTATGGAATTAGGCTCGAACTATGCGGAAAGGGAATACAATCTGATCCACATGTTCCCTCGTTGGTTCTAAATTAAAGAACTTTTGAAAGATGTGGCACGTCTGGAAGCGTATTTCTCTTTGCCCCGTCTTGAAAATGTTATGACTCTATCCTAGTTTCTCAATATTTTAATTCAAGTTGATGGAAAGAAGTCTTTACACGGACATTACCAATGGACATATCTGGACCTGCTCAAGTTTTCATTTGGATTTTAATTGGATAGTCAATTCCTCATACTGATTATGGGATCGATTTATAATATAGTGGGATAGGATGATTAACTATGCCATATATAATTACCAGTTGCTGATGGACCAGCTTCGTCAATTGATTATACCTATTTAGTTAATGGTTCTCTACTAGTCTCTTCTCTCACAAATCCTTCCCCATTTTTTAGTTAGGGTCAATTTAGTTTAGGCTTATTCTCACCGTCAAAAGCATCGACTATCACAGGTGGGATATGTTGGTTTTAAGATATATTTATCATAATTCCTTGTCCTTATCACTCGGTTCTAAATAGCCATCTTTGGTTCTTGGCCTGGACACCCAAATGGAAGTCTTGTGCTTGAAACCGAGTTTTCATCTTTCCTAACATGTAATTCAAGATGCCCACCAGATCGCAATGCAAGCGCCCGCCAGATAGCAGGCCAATTTTAAATTCAAAAATTGTGATTTTAGATATGTAAATTACATAAAAAAAAATTGGTACTGGTATCATCTAGTACTTCCCTCAACGGATTGGAAAAAAAATATACCAGTGCGTACCTTAGATTATCCTGATTGATTTTTTATATGAAATATTTTTTGGAAATTTCGTATTTACGGGATAAAAATTAATATAATTTGCATATAAATTGGTGGTGGGGGGGGGCCATGTTTTGACAGTTATAGTATGACTTATGATCACAAGAGGACGACACCTTCACCTTGCCTAGTAGATATTTGAATTTAAATATATATTAACACAATTTTTTTTAATTAGTGATAATTGCAAAATTTGCCTAAACATTTATAAAAATAAATATACATATGAAATATGTTTTTATTTATTTTTAATATTAAAAAATATTTAATTTGTGATTAATTATATATAAAAAGATCAACTATCAAATAGATTCAAACTTTTATTTTAATTGCGCTATCTACTGGGCAAAGTAAACACAATGGTGAAGGTCGAGTCATCTCTTGACCTAAAGCCAAGCTTGGGTGAAGGTCGCGTCCTCTTGGGGACAATCATTTCTATCTCGGAACCACGGATGTACATAATTACCAAAAAAAATTATATAATTTTCAGTTAAGTGAAAAATTATTTATTTGGATATAAAACCAACATTTTCCTGAAAAAAGTATAATTGATTACTGAGATGTTTTAGTTTTAATTCTGAATAAATAATTTTTCACTTAACTGAAAATTATACAATTTTTTAATTCCTAATATTTCTTCTAAATAAAAAAAAATAAATAAAAAAAGCGGACTAGGCTCGGTTTGAATTAGGTTTAAATTAGTTGTAGATGGAGCAAAACGCGGTTTCAAAAATTAACATTGAGTGTCCTGATAACGGATGATCTATGGTTTTTGGTTTCATAATCATACGTATGTTCTGTGATAATCATGTTTAATTTTTAAGATTTGCACCAGCGCCCGCTCCAGGGCCGGCTTACCCAAACATTTAACCGAGGTGGCAAATCTAAAGGTCGTTATTGACATAAAATATTGAAGGTAATTGTTCAGTTTAAAAGGCCAAAAGTTTAAATCCAATAAAAGTAAAAATATTATAATTTTTTTTTTTCGTAGGTAAAATTGGTAAAATTCTGTAAAATAATTATTGTAAATATCTTACTCGTCTTAAACTTTTGCTCTGACTAAAAAAATTTTTTGTTTAATGGGGTGGTAATTTGTCTTTTTGTCCGGGACGCGCGGCAAAAAAGCTAGAGCGGGCGCTGTTTCCCCAGTTAAAATATATTTGTTAATTCTCTTTACACACCTTCCTTACTAGCTATGATTGAAATTTCACTCATCCCTGCACTAAATATATAGTGAAGGCGACATACACACTATGGCCAAGTAAATCATTCGACCTTTCAATCAAATTATCATTCCTGGGAAAACAGAACGTAGGTCTCCGTTCTCTTGAAGAAAATGAATTTGTTATACAACCAATATGAGCACAACCAGATGTGCGTGAAGTTAGCACCGCCATTTTATAATTCCAGAAAAAACGCAATTGTGCTAGGTTGTGCTAAGTTTGTGCTACGTTGTGCCGCAAACGCCAGTCACCCATCTCAAAAAACAAACCGGAAAATCAAAAAAAAAACCGGTTTTTTTGCTGGCACCGCCATTTTGTTTTTCCAAAAAAACAAAAATTGTGCTGGATACTATCTTGGCTACTAAACATTGTGCCGCAAACAGAACAACTCTGGCTCTTTCCGTTTAGGAGAAAAAAAATATCCAAATTTAATATTAAAGACATAGTATTAAACCTCTTATAATTTTTCAGAGAGAGAGATAAACAAATTATGCGAGTTGTGCTAAGTTGTGCTGGTTGAATACAACAAAGTATCATTCATTAATAAAATAAATGTTGCATAGCTTGCGAAAAAAATGGCAAAAAGTAAGATAGCAAAAACTGAAAATTTACATTTTTGTATTTTCGAAAGTTGTGCTGAATTGTGCTAGTCGAGTACAACAACTTTCCCTAATGGCACAATTTCGTCAGATCAAAACTGTCCATGGTACAGCCCAAAATAGATTTTGGCTTGCCCGCTAATCATTATTTCGATCTTTAATTGCATTTTAATCTCGAACACAACAACTTTCCCTAATGGCACAATTTCGTCAAATCAAAACTGTCCATGGTACAGCCCAAAATAGATTTTGGTTTGCCCGGTAATCATTATTTTGATATTTAATTACATTTTAATCTCGAACCGTTACAGAAATATAAATTCTGCGAGATGTGCTGAGTTGTGCCGACCGAGTATTAAAAGGAACTGCTGATAGTTGTATCGAAAAGTGCGTAGCTTGCCAAAAAAATGGCACAAAGTCACGTAGCAAAAACGGAAATTTCGAAAGATCGAAATAATGATTATCGGGCAAGCCAAAATCTATTTTGGGCTGTACCATGGACAGTTTTGATCTAACGAAATTGTGCCATTAAGGAAAGTTGTTGTGCTCGACTAGCACAATTCAGCACAACTTTCGAAAATTCAAAAATGTAAAATTTCAGTTTTTGCTACGTGACTTTTTGCCATTTTTTTGGCAAGCTACGCAATTTTTATTTTATTAATGAATGATACTTTGTTGTATTCAACCAGCACAACTTAGCACAACTCGCAGAATTTCGATTTCTGTAACGGTTCGAGATTAAAATGCAATTAAAGATCGAAATGATGATTAGCGGACAAGCCAAAATCTATTTTGGGCTGTACCATGGACAGTTTTGATCTGACGAAATTGTGCCATTAGGGAAAGTTGTTGTACTCGACTAGCACAATTCAGCACAACTTTCGAAAATTCAAAAATGTAAATTTTCAGTTTTTGCTATCTTACTTTTTGCCATTTTTTTCGCAAGCTATGCAACAATTATTTTATTAATGAATGATACTTTGTTGTATTCAACCAGCACAACTTAGCACAAAACGCAGAATTTTGCTTTCTGCATTCGTTCGAGATTAAAATGCAATTAAAGATCGAAATAATGATTACCGGGCAAACCAAAATCTATTTTGGGCTGTACCATGGACAGCTTTGATCTGACGAAATTGTGCCATTAGGGAAAGTAGTTGTACTCGACTAGCACAATTCAGCACAACTTTCGAAAATACAAAAATGTAAATTTTCAGTTTTTGCTATCTTACTTTTTGCCATTTTTTTCGCAAGCTATGCAACATTTATTTTATTAATGAATGATACTTTGTTGTATTCAACCAGCACAACTTAGCACAACTCGCATAATTTGTTTATCTCTCTCTCTGAAAAAATTATAAGAGGTTTAATACTATGTCTTATAATATTAAATTTGGATATTTTTTTTCTCCTAAACGGAAAGAGCCAGAGTTGTTCTGTTTGCGGCACAATGTTTAGTAGACAAGATAGTATCCAGCACAATTTTTGTTTTTTTGGAAAAACAAAATGGCGGTGCCAGCAAAAAACCGGTTTTTTTTGATTTTCCGGTTTGTTTTTTGAGATGGGTGACTGGCGTTTGCGGCACAACGTAGCACAAACTTAGCACAACCTAGCACAATTGCGTTTTTTCTGGAATTATAAAATGGCGGTGCTAACTTCACGCACATCACAACCAGAGATCTGCAAAAATATCAACTTTTATACATTTTAATATCACAATAATATTTATTTAAATATATGTACATATAATATAATATATAATTTATATAATAATAAAATTATACCTACATTATAAAAACCATTTTGTTGACATTTGATATTAAAATGATTACATCACAGGGCAGCCATGTTTTAACAAATTTTTGACAACCAATCTACGCAAAATTGGCCTGCATTATATTAAATATATACATTATATAAATATATAAATTATTATACATTTATATAAAATTATTATAATCTCTTTTTGTATCATAAAAATTTATTGAAAAAAAATAAATGCAACAAGTTTTTCCCCTAATGTTTTGCCATCTGAAAGATCATTTTGTTAATCTAATATATAAATAATATTATAATAGATAATTACATATAGATTCTAGATAAAGAAAAAGAGAAAATAAATAAAAAAGAACAAGTTGATTTTTGGTAGCTCATATTAGAATATTAATTTTAAATTGGCGCTTGGAAATCTGTCAAATAATTTTTTTTATAAATTCTCTTTTTAATATTTTTCATATCAAATCAAACTTTTGTAAAGGGTTAACCATAATATATTATTATTATAATTTCCTGATTATTTAAATAAATTCTATACAAATTGAAAAATGATGATTTTATTGCATTTTCGAGATTGTTTCAATGTTTTGTTTAATTATTTTCTAGATTAATTATATAACATCTATTAAATATAATAATAATAATAATTACATGTATAATTTGTAAATAAAACCACATATTGATATTTGTTATTGTAAATTTTTTCAAAAAAAAAAGAATAAATTTACAATAACATGTATAATTTGTTTTTTTTATGTTAAACAAAAGTAATTAAATTGTAAATTTTATTGATACAAAACTAACTTCTATTAATTTACATCAGAAAAGGTTTATCAAAAGAGAGAAATTAATAAAAACTTTTCGGTCCTATTTAACTATTTATTTTAAAAAAAAAATTGCATATTATAATATATATAAAAAATAATCCAAAAAAAAAATAGATTGTTTTCTATTTTAAAATCTAAAGCTAGTGTCTTTTTTAATGTTTTAATCTTTTACTAAATTATTCCCATTATGTAATATCTATTTTATTTTTATTTCTTTAGATAATAATATAAACTTTAATAATGTAAATGTTTTTGTCTCTAACTTCCTTTTTTACCCTCAGTATGCTTATAAATTTTCAAATTTTATATAAATATTATATACGGATGGCCTGTGTATTATATAAAATAGTTTAAAAAGTTAAGTCACTGAGCATTTATCTTTCATTTATATTAAAAAATATATTTTCAGTCATTTTTTTGTATTTCCAATATCAGTATAGTTTATTTGAATGTATTTTATTTTATTGTTTGATTCATTTATTAAAATGGTATCTCTTTGGATTAAAATATTTGGAAATTGTTAAAACTTTTGAGAAAATAAATATTTTCAGCTTTAGTAATAGTGATTTAGAAAGTGAATTTTTTGAAAGCTTATTATAAACCTTGTAAGAATAGTATTAATTTCTTTCAACATTAGTGAGATAAAGTGTATTTAGTTTAGTTTTAACTTTGTTTTAAATTATGATGATATGAAAAAGAATACATGTTAGTTGACATGCATTTATACAAATTAAGCAATTTTTTTTTTTTAATGGAAAGTTGTTTCTTTTCATGTTTATAAATATATATATTTGTTATAAAATTTATTTTGTATGATGATTAAAAATCTTTATTATTTAATGTCATTAGTGTATACTGTATAGTATATCATCAATGTTTTTTAATAATATATTATAAAAATATAAAATTTAATTTATTCAACAAAAATGTTTAAAATAAAAATAATAAATTTATCAAATGAGAGTAATATTGAACTATATTAAATAGGTAAAATAATTAAAATTCAAAAATAATCAGATGTTTCATCTCCTCTATTTTGGATTTGGCAATTCATACTTTATACTTTGTAGTGGGTTTTAAATATAATAATTGGGTTAAATCGAAAATTTTCTTTCTTTTGAATTGACTAGATTTAAAATCTTCAAATTAAATTTTTAATTTTGGACATTCTACAATTAAAATATATGAGAAATGTATTTAATAAATATATTTTTAATAATATATATTTTTTAATAGATAATTTGTAAATACTTGAAATATTTATAACGTCATATTAATAAAAAAATTTTCATATATTATCGTTAAATTTTATATAGTTGTACCTGAAAAATTAAATTGTTTGTGACATTTGGTGGAAAATTAAATGGATGGTCTGTGATGAAAACCCCAAATTGTTTTGTATAAAAACAAAATTGTCAGATAAAAGAATAACTTTTATTTAAAAACTATATAACACGTATTTATTTATTTACTTTGTAACAAGATTTGACAAACTGATTTTAATAAGCATGCAAATTTTTTAAAAAATATTTAGGCGGTGATTAAAATATATTTAAAATTCTTATTAGGACACATTAGGTATATAATTTTAATTGTTATTATTATTAAGTCAATGAAGAGACAATATGTAGAAATTAATATTAGATTAAACAAATTTACCATAAACAAAAATATATAATAAATATTTATGTAATTAATTAAAATAGCAATAAGTTGATTTCTTTATTAAATAATGAAAATCAGTTTAATTTTATCAATTAATTATTTTTAAATTTTAAAATTTTAGTATGTCTAAGTATTGATTATGTATCTAAATTTGTTTAGATTAGAATATATTTTGATCCTATTCTATAGTCATATCTTCCTTAAATCATAACAAATAATTTAAAAACTGTATCTATACTTTGATGAAACTTAACATTAAATTAGATTATTTTTTATATGACAAAATACATTCTTTTCATGTGTGATTTGAATTTAATATTTTTATCTTAAACTATATAAAATATAAGGAATATATAATGAATAAAATTTTTGTTAAATTAATGAATTCACTAAATCTTAACTAATAATTATTTCTGTTAGGTGGAAAAATTTGGATTGTTTTGGAAACATGATCAAATTTGGACTGGCTAAAATTTAAAATAAATAATTTGTATGAAAATAAAAATATAATTTTGTTAATAGTTATCAGTGGTGGACTAAGGCTAAAGTGGGTTCTAGATAGGGTGACCATATTTCGAAAACACCAAAGAGCCATTGAACGAAAATATGGAATGAAAAAAGGAAAATAAAAAATAAGAGCCAAACTGATTGTAAGAAAACGTTTGTTGGGCCTAAATATTTAAAAACCGGAACAATAGACTATCCCGAAGACATTTTTCGGGACACCGTGACAGAGCACTTAAAATCGGGACAATCCCGAAAAACCAGGACGTTTGGTCACCCTAGTCTTAGGTCCTAGGCCTATTTTTTCAGTCAGGACATATATTTCGTGTTTGGTAGTTTGGTTTTAAAGCATATAGTATGTAGGCCTATTTAATTATCGGATTCCAAGAAAAAAATGGAAAATAATATACATGTACAATAATTTTCGGGGCCCAAAAATAACGGATCTTAGGTTGCCTAGGCCTTAGTCCGCCCCTGATAGTTATTAATATTTCTTTTATAGAAATATTAACTTAAACATTCATTTATTTTTAGATCTAGTATTGATTTCTTCAACACAATAATAAAATGAATTATTTAATTTTGAATTAATCATATATTATATAGTATCAATTTTATTTATTCAATAAGATAGGAAATGTGAGATTCAATATATTAACTATGCAATAATCTTTTATTTTATCATAATATCAATTCATACATTTATCTTTAATATTTAAAACTAATATACTATATTTTTTATATTTCTTTCAATTTAAGAATTCATATAATATTTAAATATTGAATTTTATTTTTACTCCTAATTTATAAGAAGAATTCACATTATTTATTTTAATTTATAATTTAGAATATAAACAAAAAGAGTAAATTTTTGGGGAAATCTCTGAATTATATAAAATGGATCAAATGTTGGATGACTATTTTATATTCGGAAATATAAAGTTATTCCATCCTTTTTTTAAATAAAGAAAAATTTGTTCTACACTGGGTGCATTCCAAATTTGGTTAAAGATAAGAAACGGTTTTTTGTCAAAACACACCCTGCGATGGGCAGGGCATATGACCAGCGAAAAATATATTTGTGGGGGAGTCCGAATAAAACAAATTTAATAAAGCTTTTTTTATAGATTATAAAAATATTTTTATTTTCGTAATCAATAATATATAATATTGTCAGTATTATGAGTTCAATATCCAATAAGAAATTCGTAATATTTATTTAGAAATGCTACAGAATATTATAAAAGAGAAATGTTTATTTAAGATTTATTAAATAAGTCTCTAAAGAAATAATATAAGTAATCTTTTAAAAGTTATAATTTTTAACCTTCAAAATTGGGTGGAGAATACAAAATTATTTTAAAAACAAAAAATAAATAAAGTATATTGTTCTGATTACTTATTTCTTTTATAAATCAATAATACATTATATTTACCTACCTTAGATTTATTACAATTAATTATTTGTGTATGATTCAGCTGCATGTTATAATTATTTATTTTTATCTAATTTACTTTAATTTCTAATGATTCAATGCACCAAGGATTTAATTTAAAAATAAATAAATTAATATATACATATATAGTAAATTATTTAAAAATAAAATTATTCTTTTTAATTTATTTTATTAATTAAATTTTTGTATTTTTTTATTTTGTTTTTTCTCATTTATAAATGACAATATATGTATTAACAATGCATTTTGGTAAATATACAGAAAAAATTTTTTTTTTTATTAAGTACACTATAATTAATGTATTATTTAATTTAATAAAGTGAGTTATTTAATAAATTTACATTAGATTTCAAATTAAAAAAATTATTGAAACTAAGTCAAGAAAGAATGCTTAATTCTGTTTATATATGTAATATTTATTATCAACAAATAGAAATTAATAAAAGATAAAGGGTTTTTGCTTTTATTTATATATTTATTTTCAGTTTTATGTCAGTGGCGTCATTAATAAAATATATAATTTACTTAAATATAAAAATTTATTTATCATCGGTTTTAAATAAATAAAATATCATGTTTTTTTCTTGAAAATTTAATTAATTTAATTTATAATTATAATATAATTTGTATATATTAACAATGTTTATTGTTTAAATATAAAATAATTATTATTTGCCTATATATTCTATTTTCATTAGATATAGGGATATATATATATAAGTATTTTGATTTTACATTTAATTTTTTCCCTTAAAAATTATTTCTTTATTCATTAAAAATAATTTAGTGACGCCACTTTTTTTCAATTATTATTATTTTTAATTATTTATCTAATAATTTATAAATATGTATAAAATAAAAAGATTTTTTAATCTAATCTATTAATATAAATGAATATAAATATATTTTTATTGTTGAGAAGAAAAAAAAAAACAGATTTAGTAATTTTTTTTGTTTTGATTTATAAAAAAATCAAGCTATTTATTATCAAAAAGCTTTTAGAAGATTAGTTAAAAAAAATAGAAATGAAGAAAAATGACTTAATATTTTATATTACACTATGTACATAATTTTTTTAAATTGAGAAATATGACTTTTTTGTTGTTTTTTTTTCCTTTGAGCTATTTTATTTATTTCTTTTCCCAAGTTTCTTTTTATTTAAAAAAGCAAGAGATAGGAAATTCAATATTGTCTAGAGAATTAAGTACCTTGAGAGAGGCCTTATATACTAGTAAGAGAAAAAAATAATAGTTAAAATTATACAACAAATATTAATGAAAATTATTTTTTCTCTTTTTAAAAATAAATAACTAATTTTTGTAAATAATAATAAACAAAAAAATAAATAAATAGATATTTCTCTAGACAATAAGAATTATTTTAAAATTATTAAAAAAAAATAAAATAAAATATATATATATATATATATATATATATAAACTGGATGATATATATGTATATATACCTATTAAATAAATATATATTAGTAAACAATTGATAGATTTTTTTTTTGTTTTTGTAAAATTTTCCAGGATATAAATAAAGTTTAGGTTAAATATATATATGTGTGTATGATTGATTCAATGAATGATTGGATGGACTAGGTATGAAAATTCAAAGAAAAGTTATTGATGTGTATGTGTAGTACTATGCACTTGCGGTGAGACAAGTGGTTGTGCAAATTCAACAAAATCGTCAATAAGAACAGGCCAGGCACCCTCTTCATCATAATTAGACATATCATCATTGATCATCAGCGCGAAATCAAGTAGGAGATTCCATGTATCCTTAGGAATTGATCTTTTATGATGTTCCTATTAAACAAAAAAAAATATTATTATTTTTATGTATAATATATAAATATAAAATTAGAATAAAACAATTTAAATGTGATTGAAATTTTAATATTAATCCAAATAAAGATTTTCATATTTCTCCTGTTAGAGTATAAATTAAAATGAAAGTTTTAATTTCAAAAAAAAGTAACAAGCTCATATATGTAGATCAATAAGACTACTTATTTTTAAGTCTTATAAAATAATTTTATTTATTTATTTTTATGAGGTAAAAATTAATATTAAAAAATAAATAAAAATTACTTGTAAGAATTTAACCCAGAGATCTAGAAATTGAAATTTTCCTTGAAGTACAATATTCCAATATGCAATTGCCATTTCAAGGTCAAGTCCTTTTTGTCCAGGATTTTTAGCATAATTAAATGTAAATTGATAAAAATCTTTAAATTTCAGTGGATCTTTTAATTCTACTTCAAGAGATGGTAGTCTTGCTTTTAATTTTTCTGTACTGTCACAACTAAAAATGAAATTATAATTAATATACTAATATATGTTCAATCTATATATATATACTAATTAAAAGTAAATTTTACCCTAAATCTGTCATTCCTGTAACAAATTCTTCTTTAGTGAATTCACACTGTGTAGCTGCACGGAATTTCCATGCTATTATTAAAACAAATTTAGATTCAGGACTTAAAATTAAATCATCTAAAAAATTCATAATTCCTTCAGCTCCCATTTTATCTGGTTCTATAGAATCTGAAAAAAAATAAATTATATATTTTTCTAATAATAGACATTCGAAAGGATTTTGAGAAATTTTAGGTTAGATCTTATACATAAAGATATATATATATATATATATATATATATATAGAAACATTTATGAACTTTATTTTATTTAATTTAAAAAAATATATTTTGCAAGATATAATTGTTTAAAAATTAGAAAAAATTTAGTCTTAAATTATTCATAATAATATAAAAATTATAATGAAATTGTACTAAAAAAAAAGAAAGAAAATAAATTAGTCTTTCATCAAATTCAGCCAAAATTGGTACAAGGGAAAAAATGATTTTTTAATATTCCTATGAGTTATGGCAAAAAAACTGTTTCTGGACTTTCTGCCAATTTTGGAATGCGACTTATAAAATTGCGATGGACAGGACACGTGGTTAGAATAAGAGAGGAAAGAATGGCGAAAGGTATATTTGTGGGGAGACCTATTAGGAAACGTTCGCATGGAGGACCAAGGATGCGGTGGGTGGAAGGGTCGTGAGAGATGGGAGAAAGTAGGAGTTGGATGGTTGTGCATCAGGATAGGAACACTTGAAGAAATGGTTGCTGCGGCCAAGAACTTTCGAGTTCCGTAGAGCCAGAGCCACAGAGATAGATACGAGGGCAGGTCAATAAGTCCGTGACTTTGAATTTCTCGTCTCTTCAATGAAATGCAACACTATTCCTGTCGGAAGGCAACTATCAGCTAACTCGTCTTGAAATTTGAACCAGCTAGGTCATTTAGTTTTTGTTTTACATCCATTAATAGCAGACTACCACGTGATTTGAGAAGAAAAATGGAAAAAAGTGGATTTCCATGAAAATCCATGAATTGGGATAAGAATTGATCCTTCATCCGCCAGATTTAGCACAAGTGACTATTTCTTGTTTCCAAACATGGAGAAATGGCTCGGGGGAAAGACAACGATGAAATCATCTCAGAAACCAATACCTATTTTGATATCCTCGACAAATCTTATTTTTGGAAATTTTTAAAAAAAATTAGAGAATCGTTGGAAGAAGTATACAGAGTTTAAAGGAGACTACGATAAAAAATAAAATAATTTTTTATTAAAAAATTTGTATTTCATTCCAAAATTCACGGACTTATTGACTCAACCTCATAGATATTTAATTATATAATTACGATTTTCAAAACTCGTAATTAATTTAATTAATAAAAACTATATTTAAAAACAATGAATTAAATCAAGATCGTATTTCAACGATAAAATGCAGAAATACTAAATTGGATGATAAACATTTAAATCTCACAAAGTACACAAAAGATTATTAAATTATAATATATAATGTGATGGAATAAAAATAACTAATGGTGTAAACTGACTATTATCGGCTTAGATCTCTAGGAAAAATAAATCAATCTATTTTTTTGCATAAAAGAATAAATGTTATAATATTTATTATTTTTATTTGTGTGTTAAAATAAAATAAATTAGATTATAAAATTTTCATTAAATAAATAAATAAAAAACATAATTTACGATAAATACCATTAATATTCACTCAAATCTATCAATGGAAAAATGATTTTTTTTCTTTTTAAACATTTAATTCTCTTATATGTTAGTAATCTTTAAACAATATCTAATCATTTATATTTTGTAATATAAATTAAACACTCTATTAGGAAATTAAACTAAATATGAGCATTTTAATTATTATTTTAAATAGTTATACCTTTATATTTAGAATAAAGAAGATCTAATTTTTTTTTGTCAACAGATATCTTTGGTTCTTTAAAATATATATCTGGATTTTGAAAATAATTATCCGATGCTAAATCTAATTTCCAATCATTTTGCGACAAGCAAAATATCGCTGTATTTTCTCCAGTTTGTGTAAAAGCTATAAATTTCTTCACTTTTTCACGTTGAGATGATTTTAATTTATGCTGTCAAAAAATAATTTGAGGTTAAATATTTTAGAAATTATTGAACTTATTATAAAGATATAAAATTCAAAAATATTGAATATAATTAAATTATTAATATTTTAATAATTTATGTTTAACAAAATTAAATTATAAAAAATCTGACATTTCAAATTAATGAAAACAAAGTGAAATCTTTTTTTTCTTTTTACCATTTTGAAATTATTTGTTTTAATAAAGGAATCCAAATACTTATCACAATCTTTGTGTATAGTACATGATAATCATATATTTATAATATCCGGTAATTTAATACGGAGAAAAAAATAAAAAAAAATGAATAGAGGTCAATTCCGAACAATTTGATTTCCAAATTGTTTAGAAGTTGATTTCTCAATGTTCAAGACACCTGAATTAGAATCACATACTATTACTATCTTCTCTCCTATGTTGAAATATTAATATTATAATTAATATTATTTATTTATATAAACTTTATACCCAATCAATATTAATGTATATATATATAATTTTTACATAATAAGATTATGTGAATTTGAAATTATTTTAAAATTTAAATTAAAATAAACAAATTGATGATATTCATTCAAGAATACATCCTAAATGAAGCGCTTATTTCATGTTAAACCATTTTTAGTTTTCATTTAAATTTCATTTATACATTTTATATACTTATTATTAAAATAAAATGAAAAACTTATCATTTAATAACATAATTAAATCCATATATAAATTTAATTCATATAATCAGCAAAGTAAATAACATACTTTATAAATTAATATTATAATAATATAATCGATTGACATTTCATTCCAGGATTATGTTCTACAATTTCTGATTTTAAAATATTACAAAATCAATTATTTGATGAAGAAATTAAAAGACAAAAGAATGAAATTGGAAGAATAGAAAAAATAGAGGTTCAATATGTTGGTGTTCCTAAAAATGCAAAATTTATCATGAATAAATATATTTCAACACCATTTAATTGTGCACAACGTAAAATATATTATATCCTTTATTCTATTACATATACATTATATATATATATATATATTATGATTAATTTACTAAATGGAAAAAAACTAACAAAAACAAAACGTATAATTAATTTTCAAGAAAAATTTTATTAAAGTAAATAGATAGATTTTTATGATGAAAAAATTTTAAATTACATATTTTTTAGTTTATCAAATTAATATATTTATTAAAATTAAATTAAACTACTAAATATACTAAAGTTATATTTATATATAATGTTTCATATAAAAAGAAAATTAAAAAAAAAATTATATTATATATTTTGTTTGTTTTTTTTGTATGGGATTTTAACAATTAAATAAAATTTATTTACTAGTATTAATAACAAGAACAAATGTGTTTTTAATGGATGAAATAATATGATTATAAATTCTATTTTTTTTAAATACCGGAATAAATATTATTAATCCTGAATTAGTTACTATAATAAAGTGCAATTGAGTTAGGTTTAATAGAGAAGAACGGTGTGCACTTGATAAATAATAAAAAACATTTAAGTCAAATAAACTAGCATAATTTAATAAATTGTTTTAATTTTTAAATTTAACTAAATATAATATATATATATCTATATCTATATATAATCAAATTTACTATATCAATGAGACAATATATTTTTTTATAATTTTTTTTCTTGTATAAATATTTATATCTATATATCTCTTTATATCTTATATATAGATAGATAGATAGATAATTAGGTATATACATATTTATTTATATTAATATATATATATATGTTCTAATAATAGAAATAATAATTTAATCATTCTTTAAATTTTATATATAATTATCTATATTATATATATATATATATATATATATATATATATATCAAATGTATTGCTCTTTTCTCATTTTTTATTTCTTATTTTAGATATTAATGAAAATATAAGAGATCGTTCGACAGTAGCATTAATTAATAATAAAGATCCATGGGATATGCATCGACCATTAGAAGATAATTGTGAATTAAAATTATTGCATTTACATGAAGGAGATCCAGCACAAATAGCAAATCGTGCTTATTGGCGTACATGTTCATTTATTCTAGGAGCGATTGCATTAAAATCATTCAAATCAAATTATCATGTTAACTTACATAGTTTTCCTTCACCATATAGTAAGTAGCTTAGATAATTATATATTT
Source organism: Labia minor (assembly GCA_963082975.1). Classification (NCBI taxonomy): domain Eukaryota; kingdom Metazoa; phylum Arthropoda; class Insecta; order Dermaptera; family Spongiphoridae; genus Labia; species Labia minor. The sequence goes on along the minus strand of OY720344.1, from coordinate 124,464,977 downwards.
ATTTATCAAATTTCTTTTCTACATAATTATAAAAAAAAAATATGACATAAATTAATTACATATTTACACGCTCCATATTATTAATGAAACGACTAGTAAATATCTATGAGTTTGTTAAAACTAAACTCTTGCCATAATTATTTTTATAATAATTCATCAAAATTCATCTAAATGTATAGTAATATAATATTAGTAGTTAAATTTTTGGAAAAGTAAAGATTTTCTTATATGGAGCTGTATTAATTTATCACTTTGAACGCCGTGTCGGCCGACACCGATTCATTTCGAATGGGCCGCGTCGGCCACCGGTGGCCGACATGACAAATCTACCTTTGACTCTATTTTTAGGCTGTCGGCCACCCGTTCCAGCGTTGCCGACGTGGCCCACAGTTACCTGCAGCTTGGCCGACGCGGTGCCATCTATAATATTATATTCGGGTTACAGAAGCCACCGGTGGCTGACACATAAAAAAGCTCAATAAATTCCCTCAATATTACCTTAAAAAAAGAAAAAAATTGTATTTACATATACTCTATCAAATTTATTTGATAGATACCTAAAAACAAAAAATTTTTTGGGACATTTTACAAAAATCCTATTGGCGTTCAACGTGTTAATATTATGAATAAGTTATTATTAATGAATGTTTAATATTTATTTACAATTATCTATGATGCTCGTGATTTGTTCACATGTTAACCCTATATAAAAAAAACAACCTGGTACATAGCAAAACATCCTGTTTTTTTAATATACCTGCTCATTTATATTATTTTGTTTATTTCTATTAACTTTCAAATGGGCTGTCTAATTTTCTATTCACACAATCTTAACAATTTCAATTTATATCTTTTTTTAGATATAATATTATTCAGACTCCTTTACTTGGATATTTTATCCCTGCTAGTAGTTCATTTTTTTATATTGTCTATTCCCTTTTTTTATTTAAGTGACCAATTTTAAGCATAATTTTTTTTATTCAATAAATTTTCTACGTGCTCGATGATTAATTTTCGAAAATAGTTTTGATAGCTAATTTGATCATGATTTGACTTGAATTTTAATTATATAAATACATTTTATTTAACATAATATCTATGGAAAGTATTTTTTAGATATCAATTATAATATACTTACATTTAATTAAAGAAGTTTTTTTTTTGTATGTGTATTTTTTATATTTCAATTATTATTTTTTTTTAGTAAAATCTGGAAGTTTTGTTTATGATGTTTCAATACCAGAACTAGAGAATAGTGATTGGATGCCTAATGATGCTGAATTAAGATTAATATCAGCTGAATATGTGAAATTTTGTCAAAATTCTTATCCATTGGAGAGATTAGTTATTTCAGAAGAGCTTGCATTAAAAATGTTCTCGGAATATCCATTTAAAAAAGCACAAATACCATCAATTTCAGAAAATCATGGTTTGTAAAATTTTTATTTTTATTCTTACAACCATATATACTAATTCATTACAACATTTAACATGATTTAGAATCTTTGTCAATGATGTTTCTCACAAGAGACATTTTAATGACAAAAGTGTTGGTACAAATTTTGTACAAATCAAATAAATCTGCTTATGCAGTATCTTTAATTTATTTCTATTTATTTTCTCTCACTCTTTTAATAGTTTATAAATGCCTAGAAAAGGGAAAATAATAATAAAATAATTCTTTCATCAAGGTTGGTTCATTTTAGATTTCGTTTTTCTTAATCTTTTTTTATTTTCTATACCCAAATTTAATTAAATTGAATATATCATGAAAGTTTGTAAATTCAACTTTGAGGGATTTAATTTCAATAATTAAAATTTTTTAATTATTTATAATAATAGAAACCGTTTTTTTGTACCCTTACTGATCGATTTAATTTTTTATAGATGGAAAAATCATTGTCTATCGGGTTGGCGATCATATTGATATTTCAAGAGGACCATTAATCTCGCATACAGGTCTTATTGGAAGATTGTCTATCACTGCTGTAAGTTTATTAAAATTTTATAAAATTTAAAAATCGTATGAGTAATAATTCTACTATATTATTTATAATACGTTATATATATATATATATGATTGAATAATTTTTATTTATCTATTTTTTCAGCTACATAAAATAAAAACGGACGATGGTATACTTTTCCGTTTTCAAGGTGTTAGCCTCCCCAAAGGAGTTATGGTAATTATTTATATTTTACCTTATTTTACTAGTAAAGATTGTATGTTTTTATATATATCTATATAGGGTGGGGCAACTTAACTTAGTGATTAAGAGTTAATAAAACAGAATTGTTTATAGTTATTGATTTATTTCTTTTAGACACTAACTCATAACTATAACCAATCTTGTACAGGGTGGGGCAGTCAAACCGCACGATTCTATGTATTAAAAAAACACATACAATAACAGTTTTTTTGGTCATATTTTGCAACAAATCTTGAGTTATATCTGCTATTGTGTACCTCATTTTATTTTATTTTTCATAAATTAGATTTACTTTATTGATATTGTTTGTAATGGATTTAATGATTTTATAATAATTTTTTTATTTTTCAGCTGAATCATTTTGCATATGGTATTCTTGAAAAACGTGGCAAAGAATTAGTAAGATTATTATATTATTATTTTTTAAAATAAACAATTATTATAAAATAAATACTTACATTTATTTTATTTTTTATCATTTTTAGAATATAATACGGTCACCTACAACAACAACACATCAAACTACAAATGAAACAGAATTAGCACAAGTTATGAATTAATAAAATAAATAATTTTTTAGTTCTAGTTAAATTCTAATTTTGTTTTTATATAATAATTTTATAAATTATATGTATATCATTTTCTTTCGTTTATTTTTATTTATTCTTATAGAATTTCTTATAAAAATGATTCCTTTATATCATGTCTTTAATTAATAAAGCCAAGTAAAATGCTTACTTTTTTCATTTTAACCTTACCTCTCAACAAGACCTGCCACGGGACCAATTTTAACAATAAGTCACAAAGCTCGGTTTCGCTTTGTTCATGAGCATAAGTATTGTCATAAGAATCATTGGAGTAATGTCGATCTTCACCAATGAGTATCGTTTTTCTATTAAATCTCCAGATGGACGGGAAAGAATGTAGAGAAGACCAGAAGAGCGATATGCACCAGACATCTTCTCTAGGAGGGCGGCATATCATGGAAAGTGAAACCTACTTCTCTGGTGACTTACTGTTTAAATTGGGCCGTGGCAGGTTTTCTTGAGACCAGGTTAACATTATTAATTCTTCTAGTTGTTCTGAACATCTTTAAAACGATTCCTCGCTTGTATCGTTGTACAGAATCTGTCTCTAAGAACCTGCATTTGTATAAAAGATGTTTTATTATTTTATTATAATTATATATAAAACTAATGCATTAGTTAATTATAATAGTTAGCTAAATAAAAAGAAACAACTATTATCTATTATAATAACAACATTAAAATATTAAACTAGTTTTATTTTTAATTCTTTCTTCATTAAATGTGGGTATGATAGACCGCAGTTCGATGTTCTCCTTTTGGAGAGCTTCAATTTTTTTAGAGAGTTTCTCAAATTGGGTTGAGGAAGGGATTTTTTTGTTGGGAGCCTTTTTTTTAGCCAGCTTCAGCAATGTATTTGCTGAAACAGGCTTTTTGGAATTAATAATTCTTATGGCTTTTTGCCTGGTTGAAAATGGGCGCGCATTTACCCTGCAAATATAACGAGCAAGGGGGGTCCACCTGATATGGACGCCTCTTCTGTACCTACAGCAATAATTTTTCCTGGGTAGTATTTTCCTATTTTCCATCCTATTTAAAAACGACATATTCGTTGATATATTTATGCACAGGTTGCCAGCCTTTTGTTTCCTTCGATTCTTCGTCGGTCTCGTCCCAAACACTCTCCGGATGTTACATCTTACATCTACGATGCTCTCAGAGGGCTCTGATGATAACAGTCGCCGATTAGTCTGTTTTTCTATTTATTTTTTCATTTCTTCCCTTGCTTTTTTCTTCTCCTCACGCTTTTCTTTCTTCCGGATTTGAATTTGCAGTTTGTTTTGCTTTTCAGCTTCCTTCTTTTGGGCTAGCTCTCGCAATTTAACGGACGTTACGGCAGGCAGTTTCTCAGCTACTCTGGCCTTTGTTACAATCATATAAGTTAATTAATCCAATTCAAATTTAATAGTCGACACTCCAATTTTTTTAAAAAAATAACGTTTTTCAATTTTGTATGTTTTTTTAAGTTTATATTATGATTTCTAATTTATCAATATTAAAAATAAAATAAAAAAAACCCTAGCATTACCTCGTTAAGTGGTTAAAGCAAGTGACTGGCGATTTAACATCAACTCAAAAAAATAATTATAAATGAAGATAAAATCGTCACACTGACGAAATTCAATACATCAAGTCTTCTGGTTGTAGGTATTATCGTCACCATCCCCCCCCCCTAAAGAAGCCCCAAGCGTTTATAACCACATTTTGTTGTTTTGAATAAATAGTTAAACACAGATTCTAAAAAAAAAACGCTCCGTTGTGAATAAAGCTTAAAACTTGACAGCAATAATCTTATGAAACAGTACTAAACTCTTATGAAAAATGTTAAGAAATTTAATAAAACAAAGAGATACTCACCAATGCTTGATTCGGAATTTTTTGCGTCCGCCATACTAAAACATGGCACCAGAATTTTTGCAAATCGTGGTTTCTAAAGGCCCCAAATTTCAAAAGTAAATTTCATTCAATACTGATGGGTCCTATAATCTTATAATAATTAAGGGTTTTTAAAAATAGTGACGAAATTATCCTCCTTTACCTTATTTCATTTAATTCTTATTTTTTATTTGATTATTTATTTCTATTTTTATTATTAAATTTCATAATTGAAGTGTATATTTTGTGTATGTGTGTGTGTGTTCATCAGTGGCATAACTAGGGGGGAGCAGGGGGGGACATATGTCCCCGGGCGCCAAATTTAGGTGACGCAAAATTAGGGAAGCCAATTTGGAACAAAAGAAGAATTAATATTTAAAGTTAAACTGTATTTTGTGTAAGTCAATAAATATTATTTATACGCTTATTAAAATCTGTTAAACCTGTTTCTTATTCGTCATTAATATTCTTTTAAAAAAAAATTAAATTATATAATAATAATATATATATACTAGCTGCTCAGAGCTCCTTCGTCGCTCTTCACACCTAGACGGGGGCTCCGCCCCCTGTACCCCCCCCCCCCCCGAGTGTCCCTATTCTGAGCTATAACAATCTAACTCCTACCCTATCCTATCTCTCTCACGTTCCTTCCTACATTGTCCACCCTGTTCACAATTGGTCTTCCAAACGGACGTTTTCCAATCGAACTCCCACCAATATATTTTCCTCTCCCATGCTAGCCATGTGCCCTGTCGGCCCCAGCCTTCTCTATTTTATGACCTATAATTTAATAATTTTGATCCCCTTTGATAATAATTTCCCGATTGCAACCTCGATTTAAATTCTTTGCAAATATTATTCTCTCTGATACTAATTATTTTGTCTTATCACTATTAATTTCACACCCCATCAATTTTCCTGCCTCGATTAATTTTTTTATGCTACTTTAAATGTTAATAATTTATTTAAAAAAAATCAGAGTAAACAAAATAAAAATAAAAAATAAAATTAGCATAACACTAAACTACTATAAAAATAATATTAAAAAATATATTATATATTAAAATCTTACGTGAAAATCCAATTATGAGATCAAATTTTCTTAATTAAAATAATCTTAAAAATTAATAGTATTAAATTATAGCCGTAATGTGAATGTTTTCAAAGTTTAAAAGGCCAATAAGATCAATTGAGATATTGTAAATATCAATAGATATATAAAAAGATTTTTATCTGCACATTGCTCAGAATTTAAATTACCGCCAAATTATCGCCAACAGCGCCTCTATGATCTAGTATGGTAACTAAACTATTTTTAATTAATATTCTTTATAATTTTTTTAAAATTTTTCTAATTAAAAAATCGAAAATCGGGCTTCGAGTTCTGGTGGCCAGCCCCTTTGTGCTTCCGTGTAAAAAATTCCAGGTCCCTGCGTGCGATAGTTTTTGCTGGAGAGCTCGGTCAGACAAACAGACAAACAAACAGACAGACACATTACACTTGCTTTTATTATTATAGATAGATATATATATACACGAAAGGGGGCGCTGATTTCTCAGTGGCCCCAGGCGCAAGAACCTTACGGTACGCCACTGGTGTTCATACACTCTTTTGCTTAAATTAATATTTTATATTTTTAATTCAAAGTAAGAAACCATTTACCTATGCATTAATATCTATATTTAATAAATCAATTAAACAACATAACAATAAAATATATTTGTAATAATAAAAATAAAGATTTATTATACTCGTTTATACATTTCCTACGTATTGTAGAAATATAATTTAAAAAAATCGAGTAAAAGAAAAATGTATTTTGAATAGTTTCTTTACTATTTATTAACGTTCCAGTATCTCTTTTGTCAATGTCATTAATGATGGAGTGACTGAAACATTCTTGGATTTGGTCAGACAATTAATATCCTATACTTACTCTTAAACGAACATGAACAGAGAATTTGGTGGAATTTAAACTATTATTCTATTTATTGATTGATTTTAAGATTTACATATTTCACTTTGAATTTAAAAGTGATTAATAACATATAATACTTAATGGTTTTTCTACTTTTCTACTTTTCTACTTTTCTATTAATAAAAATATATGTATCTATTTGATAATAGAGAAATAGAAAGAGAGAGACAAAGAAAAACAAATTATTATTTCAATTTATATATTAAAATTAAAATTTATAAAATTAAAATTAAACATAAAATAATGTACAAACATTTAATTATAAATTAATTAATTAATTAATTTATTTATTTAGAGAGAGAGAGAGAGAGAGAGAAAGAAACAAATAAATATGAAAAATGTAATTTTTATCTCTATTATAATAAATTTTAAAATAAATATGAATTTATAATGTACATATTTAATACAACATACGTAATTAATTGCTAAATGATAATATTTTATTAATAAATAAAAGAAATATTATTCTTTTTTTAAATTTATTTATTGATAAATTATCTAAAGAAATATATTATATTAATATAATAGAGTCAATTTAATAGATTATTTCATTTCATCGATTTTATTATAATATATTATACAATTTTTATTTCAATTTATAGATTCTATTACAAAACTATATTCTGACTTTTTTGTTCAAATATAGATATTTGATATTTATGAATAAATATTGATAAAATTGTCGCTTTTTTTATTTTTAAGATGAATGAATGAATGTAATAAATGATTGGACACTTTTTTTTATATCCTTTTATGATTAATAGTACATAAGGGAGGAGTAATAGAATGGAATGGATATTGTATATACGTTGTGGATTGCGAATTGTGTTTAGTTTAGATCCAGTGGTCTCACTAAGAAACAAGAAGAAAGAATATATAAAAAATAAAAAATGAATTCTCATTGGAATTTAATTTTATTACTTTTATGTATTCATCACGTTACTTCTTATTTTATTTGCACTGGAAAAGAGGTATTATTATTATTATTATTTTTATTTATACTTATATTTTATTAATATTCACATTAATATTAATATTTAATTACTAAAATATTAAAATTTCTAATAAATTTTAATAAATTTAGTAAAAATTAAATTTTTAATGTTTTCTGGAATTAAAAAAAAAAAAAAATGATCATTTGTAACAAACATTATGTTACCTTTTACCTAAACTTAAGGGTTATAAAATTTGATTTATTTTTAAAGAAAGGAGATTATATACTATATTATAATGTTGATTAACAAAATAATTACAAAGTTATTGGTGTCTTTAAACAATTTTATTATTTAAACAATTATTTAATTTGATTTTGTTAAATTATAAGAAAGGATATTTTTTTCTTCTTCAATTACATATTAAATAAAAAATTATTAAAACCGAGTAAGTAGTCTATTTAAAAAAAAAAAAAAAATTAAAATATTTTACATATTATAAATATATATCAAAATAAAATAAAATTTCAATATTTTTAATTATAAAATATTTTTTTTAAATGAATTACATTTCATTTATTATTTTTTTTTCAGTGTTCAAGTCCACGATTAAAACGAAATATCAATGAATCGTATGAAACATCTGAAAGCAAAATCAATCAACTCGATGTAATGATTAGTGGTAATATTAAATATGGTAAATTACCTTTAAACAATGTTTATAATAACAAGAAAGAAAATAATACAAATGAAATGATTCTTATTAATAATCATGTACCAAAAAGATCTAAAATTAATAATAATAAAGATATATTATTGATTGAGAATGAAAGAAATGAAAATATAAAAAAAATTAATAAAACAGAGAAAATTGTAAGTGTAAATGTTAAAATAAATGATAATCATGACGGTGGACATGATAGTAAAAAATATCATCAATCAAATAATAATGAAAAATCGCATGGACGAGTTTATGTTAAAGTGGAAATGCCGTGCAATGATAAACATCATCAACCGCATTCAACGTCATCACCTGACAGGTAAATTTTATATACCTATGTAACAAAAAGATATTTTTTTTCTTTTAAAATTTTAACAAAATAGAGAATGAAAAACACTCAAATAAAATTTAATGTTTTCATTTTAATTGGAAACTATAATAGTTTGTTGTTGTAATTACTAAAAAATAGAATAATGATTATGAAAAAAAGGTGGAGGGGGAGAGGAAAGTATATACAAAGAAAAAAAAAAAATAGAAAAATAATAGAATTATCAAACATTTGTTTTTTTTTTAAATATTTTTGCATTAATTTATTGTTTACAAACTCTATTAATTAATTCTAATATCCAATTTTTTTTTAAATTTATTTTAATTGGGTGATAAAATATATAATTAAAAATAATAATAATTGAATTTTTTTTCAATTAAAATTTAAATTGTATAATAATTGATGTTTATATCTCGTATTTATTTATTTTAAGAATAATTTTTAGAGTGGTGAGGGGAGGGGAGGGGAAAAAATATGATATGTGATTTTATATTTTAAATTTCAATTCTCTGCATTTTCTTTATATTATATATAGTATTGATCTAATCTAATTTGATATATATTTGATATACCTACATATACTATATACTCTATTATACTATATTTATTATATTTGTAATTTCTTCTCTTATATATTTTTTTATTTTTAGCGGTGAAATTATTGGTGATGTTGTTCGTGATTGGTTAGCTGAACGTCAATTAAATCGTGAACGTTCAAATTTAATAAAATAAAAACAAAATAACAAATGACAATATTATAATATACAAAATTACATATTTCTATGGAAATTATTTTTTTGTTTTATTATATCAATTTATATCAATACCGAATATATATAATTATATAATATATGGATAATATTAAACATCAACATAATAACAATAATCATTATATAAAATTTTGAATTCTATTTAATTAAAAAAAATAAAATAAAATAAAAAAATATATTTCCACTTATAGGTAAGTTTATTCTTATTTACATACAAATAAAACATTCATTTTTTAAATAATATACGATATATATATATATATATATATATATATATATATATGTATTATACTTGTAGTATAATATTATATAAGTATATATAAACCAATTTTATTTGTGAGATTTACCTACCTATTAGCATATAAAATAATAATTACAAACTATTATTATATCAATTCAATGTTTATGAATTGAATAGAAAATTTTATTTTTTATAGTATATAGAATTTTGCAAAATTTTTCATTTGCAAAATATAAGTATATATTCACTTTTATTCTCATTTCTTAGCTATTAAGCATAGACGATAAATATATTAATAGAAAATAATATAAGATAATATACTTACTTACCTATAAATAAAAAAAATATTTTATAATTATAATTCAATTAATAAATAATAATTTTATTATTATATGATTACAGATTTTAAAAATAATAAAAATAACAAATGTTATCTTTTCAAATTTTTTTATATATTTTATTATTTATCTCTGAAATTAATTCAAGATCTCTTCAAACGAATAAAGTGAATAATCTTTTTTGTTTTTTTCTTCTACTCGTAATATTATTAAATATTCTCTCTCTTTCTCTCTTTATTTTTTTTCATTCACTCTCTCTCTCTCTCTCTCTCTCTCTTCCATTTTATTTTTTATCTATACTTTTACACTCAACTTCACTTACCATCTATATATCTATCACCATTTTCATTTAAATATTTCAATTAATTTAACTTTTTTTCTTCTTCTTTTTTTATGGTAATCTATTCTCTCTTTCTTACTTCTTTTCTTCTTTACTTTTATTCGAAAAATAAAAGAGAAAAGATATCAATTTAAATTTTTTTCAATAGATTTAGTAGAAACTATTATATTACATTTGTTTTTGATAACATTTAATATTCTTTTGATAAATTAAAAATAAAATTTTATAAATTATTTAAAGAAAAAAAAGAAAAAGAAAGAATCCTTTATGAATATTGAAGAATGTAAAAATATGATAATAATAATAATAATAATAATAATTTCATTTACTCTTTGAATCTTTATAAGATTTGTTTTTTATTTAAATGTAAACTTAAAAAGTGTCTAATTATGAGTGGATTTTCCATCTTGGACTCTTACCTTTTCTATCTCTATCTCTCTCTCTCTCTATATATATATATATATACCCAACCTATCAACCCAAAATCCCGATATTAACCCTTGGTCACACAGACTAAGACCCAGAATCCCAAAAATCTCTTGAAAATGGCGCCAAAATGGGTGCCGAAACGTCGAGAAAACAATCTAACAAAAATACGTGATTATATCTCTGATAAATCTGATATATATATAATATATATACTAGCTGCTCCGAGGGCCTTCGGCGCTCTCCATACCTAGACGGGGGCTCCGCCCCCTGTACCCCCGAGTAGTACATAGTATTTGGTTAAGAGTAGTAAAAGGTTTTCATCCATTTTGTTTCAATCAGTATATTACATAAAACATTCATTTCTTTTTGTGTTCTTATTTAAAAAATATATATATATATTGCACCATTTCTGGAAAATGGAACACCCGCAGCTCAGCTCAGGAGTTACCTAAGATTCTAATTTCTTTTTTATTTTTCATTATTTGAGGTACCCTTCACCTCAGAAAAATTTGGTTACCTTACTCCTTGTATTTTAGGCTCTGGAGTTTTTTGCGTACGGACGGACAGACTGTCGTATTAAATATATAGATACAATTTTTAAATATTCAAATAATTAATATTATTTAAATTCAATTAAAATTATGATATGTATTTAATATTTATTTAAAATTTAAATTTAAAAACAATTCTATATATGGTATATTTAAATAATCTACTAGTAGAAAAGATAAATATGATATACCTAAATGCAATGATGTAGATATGTAGATTAAAATACAATTGGAATCATTACAATGTATTGATTTGATTAACACTCTTTGTTTTAATCAATTACTTTAATTAAGACAAAAATAAATAAATAAATTGAGTTTTCTTAAAGTTGAAATAATTTTTTTTTTCAAGAAAAACTTCCTTATTTCTATAGATATTTTCATAATAATAATAATAATAATAATAATAATAATAACAATGAGTAGTACTATATGAGTAGAAATAGGTTAATAATTTCGATTATTTTGTCATCCTTTATATATTATTTTTAGCATCATTAATTTTTTCAACATCTTATAATTATTAATCAATTTATATATATATATATATATATATATTTACGGGACTTTCGCAATATGAAAAAATATAAATAAATATTTTTGCGTCTGAATTAACAAATCCAGTGTCTGCTCCTCTTGTGAGAACCTTAAAAGCAGTTCAAGAACTAACTAAACAAATAAAATTAATGTCAAATGAATTAAAAATTTTACTATAAAAGTGAAAAAAAAATCATATATCTTATAAACCCGCAATAAAGTAATTTGAATTGGATTAAATAATATATATTATATTTAAATTAAAATTAATAAATAATATTTATTAAACCAGCGCTTGTTTGGCTCTTTGTTGATGGCACTGGCGCGTGGTTGGCAGTCAACGTGTTAAAAAATTAATTTCGGTACTTTCAGCGAGATTCAATCAAGCTGAAATTCAATACCAATAGCAGTTCTATACAATTCTTAATCATGTGGAAAAACTATCAAACATATTTCTTTATTTTTACGGGCAGGTTAGAGAAAAAAAAATCAAAACATGGTAGGTAATGACCCACTTCCGGTTGAGCTACATTTCTCAAAATATGTTGGTGGGGAGACCGATTGGAAGGGATGTGAGATAGATGCGTGATGGCAATGGTTGGATGGTTGTGGATAGGGATACTTGGAGAGGTGTGGTTGCTGCGGTCAAGAACTTTCAAATTCCGTAGAGCCACAGATATATATATATATATGTATATATAATATTTAATTAAAATAATACCCGTAATACAAAAAAAATAACATTTTTTTATGCATTTATTTTAGAAAATACCAGTTTTTGGTGACCAATCAAAAGAAGAAAATGAATATGATATGGAATTATTATCCATTAAAAGTAAATAAAAATATTTTCTTTTTCTTTCCCCATCCCGGCACTATCATCAAACCCATTTACTTCTTTAATTAATCAAATCACATTTAACCATTTGTGGGATATAATTAATTTATATAAATAAATAATTATTTATAAATCATAATAATATGAATTTTACTTATTCAATGCCATTATTTAATATTTTTAAATTTTTAATTGTAATAATTAAATTAAATTATTAAATTACAAATTTATTTATTTATTTTTTTTTTTTGATTTTAATGAAGATTTTGATAAGACGAAATGGAATACATTAACACCAAATGTACTTAAATTAAATCAAATGCTTGAGCCTTTATTAGAAAGCCTTGAGACATCAAGCAATGAATTGGATTCTCTAAACATCTACGCCACAACAACAACAACTACGACAATGACAACGCCAAATCAACAACAGAGACTTGATGAATTGAAAATGGATCTATGTAAAGAAATAGAACGTCCATTGAAAATTGGGAATCGATATTACACTGTAACTTCTGCTTCGTTATTTGGTAAACAAAAATGTTTTAATTTTTTAAATATGTAATCTTATTTTATTGTAGATTCATTGGATTGGATATAATTAATAATAATAATAATTGTAAATTTTTAATATTTCAGATCCAAGTGTATTATTACCATGTAAATTAAAAAATACAATTGAAATACAAACCAAAAATATAAATGAAAATATAAAAGAAAATAAAGAATATAAAAATCATTTACAAGTAAATATAATATACATATACATATACATATATTATTAGGTCGAGTCATAAATAACTTCCGCCTAAGTAGTGTGCTTCTTTTGGTATTGTTTGTACACAATGAGATTCCCCTTGATAAGGGATTTTTGTTTTCGCTTAGCAAGTATAAACTGGTCAGTCTCTAGACAACCTCGTTTCGGTGCGCACGTAAATATTTTTTTATTTATACCTTTAAAATGGATAATCAAAAAATACACTTTCGACATGTGATGCTTTGGGAATTTAAACAAGGCAATAGTCCTTCAGCTACGGCTCGAAAACTTTGCAGTGTATATGGTGAAGGAGTGATAACTGATCGGGCAGTAAGAAATTGGTTTGTAAAATTCCGTTCTGGAGACATGACCTTAAAAGACGAGCCAAGGATGGGTCGTCCTTCTGACTTTGATGACGATGTTTTGAAGTCAGTTTTGGAAGAAAATCCACGCCAGTCAACTAGAGAGTTATCACAGAAGCTCAATACATCCCAATCAACTGTTAGAATACATTTTAGATTAATTTTTATTTGTTTTTGTGTTATCGAAAAATAAATGTATGAATAAGAAACGGAAGTTATTTATGACTCGACCTATATATTAATTTATTTTTTATTTTTGTTTTAATATAAATAAAGTAGTATATAAATAAAGACGAGTATACGAATGATATTTAAATTTTTCTAAAAGTACAAAATCAAAACAATTAGAATTAATTTCAAAATCATAAATAATTATGTTTATATAATATAATATAATATATACGTGTATAATTTTATTAATTCAAGAATAATATCTTTTTATTTTTTTTCTTTATTAATATTTTAGAATCAATCATTTGAATCAGATATAAAAAAAGACAAAAATTCAAGATTTGATTTATATAGTAGTTTAAAATTAAATAAAAATTTATATTATACAAAATCAACTCAATCATCCAAAATAAATGAGAATGAAATGCAACAAGATGAACAAGAAAATTTAACAATTGATAATAGAAAGAATCGATATCAAATTTATATCAAATTAAAATATGAAAAGGTAAAAAAAAATACATATTCAAAAAGATATAGATAGATATATTGATAAAATTTTTACTAGAATAATACGATTTAATAGATAAACAAAGAGTTTATACGAATTTTAAAAAAAGTTTCTAAGCCATTTTATAATTTATATAATATATACGAGGGTAGAACAATATGTCCGTGACTTTTTGAATTTCCCGTCTCTTAAATGAAATGGCAACAATGCTCGTGTCAGCAGGCAACTATCAGCTGACTCCTGTCGAAATTCAAACCAGCTGGGTCTTAAAGTTAGGAGTGGGGAGTGCTGCCAAGAGAGACAGGAGTGAGTGTGTCATTGAGCCTATACCGATACGATACGAGAAGAGTGAGTTCTGACCGGATTGAATATATGTACATTTTTTTTTATTTTCCCTTTCAACTGCCTTCTTCGGGTGGATTACTGATTTTGGAGTGCACGAAGAGGTGTTTGACGTGTGTCGCACTCGGAAGAAGACGCAGGAAAAGAGGGACTTTTGGGAGAGCTCTCGGTTTCTTTAAAAAGAAAAATTAGATTTAAGGTAAAATAAATTAGTTTTAAAGGTGATATATAATTATCCAAATAGAAATATTCTTTTTTTTTGTTGTTCCTTATTAATTTTTTTTTTTTATGTATGAGAAATAAATATATTTTTTCTTGTTATTGAAATATTATATATACAAAATAAAAGTAATTAATTTTCTATATATAAACTATTTTATTTTGTTTTATTATGTATAATTTAGAATATTATAAAAATAATTATAAAGATTATTATAAATAATTCATATAATATATAGTATATATATAGATTCTAAGAAAACACAAATTGACTAATTTTTTTTTATTAATGTAAATATTTATTATTATTATAATTGCCACACTTTCTTCGTTTCCGGCATTCACCCCCCCCCCTTCTTGTTATCCTAAATTATCAATTTTTTTTCTCTTTTTTGTTTGAAACGAAGTGGCGCTCACTCCCCAGATTCCATCTCATTTATCCCTTCCCCTCGACATCGCGACCCTTACCAGTGACCTACCCACCCCCCACGTTATTTTGCCCAGAGAAAGAAGGTAACAAACGATGAAATAATCATCTCACAAACAAAAACCTATTTTGAAGTCCTCGACAATTCTTAGTTTTTAGAAGAAATAAAAAAATTGGAAAAACGTTGGTCGAAGTGTATAGAGCTAAAACGAGACAATTTTTTTTATTTAAAAACCTATGTTTCATTCAAAAAGTCACGGACTTATTGACCTGCCTTCGTATACATATATATATATATATATATAAAAACCTCTGACTTTTGTAAGTCCTATGCAAGGACAACGCCTATTAAGTCGGTTATATCAATGTTGTGTCCTATGATCAGTAGAACGGGTTCTATCAACCTTTATCTTGATTTTCTTGATCGGAGGCTCTACTTTTTATCAAGTAGCTTCCTTTTTGATCCCAGAAGCTGAGTTGACTAACATACGTACTATATAGATGCCAGCTAGAAAAATTCCCTTGTCAGGCCCGGGACTTGAACCCGGGTCCACGAAAACGTGAGTCAACGGTGTTGCTTCTTACCCTTTAGCGCATTATATATATATATATTAATTTTTAAATATTAATTAATTTAATTTGAATTAGTCAAATAAAAAAAAAGTATTCTATTGATTTTTAGTGAAAGATTTATACGGTAGAATAATAAAATATTTTTTTTAGAAAAATTCTTTATTGAAAACACATTTTTGTTTCAATTAACGTCACCAATAAAGTATTATATGTATATACCTATATCAAAATTTTATCTGTCAGTAAAATTCCTAAATATACCTTAACTTATGTCTTATATATTTGTATCTACGACGCATATTATATTTAAGGATTAAATGATTAAATTATAAACAAATTTTAAACGCCTAATATTTCTGGAACAAAATACACATTTTTAAGTGTACATTAAATCTAAATTACATGCTTTATTGGATACTACTGCCCTCTTTAGTAGATAAAAATAATCATATAATAATTTTTTTTTTATATTATTAAATTATTATTATATTAATCTTGTAGTGTAATTATATATATATTTCTTTTCTTTAAATGTTAAATGTTGATAGAACACAAACAATAGCATATTATTGTTTAGTGATTAATGTTAAAAAAATAATAATAATACATATTTAAACATTCACTATTATAAGAAAAAGAGTAAATGAATTGTTTTGTGAAATAAATATTAAATTTCAATTATATTTCAAATAAAAATAATTTTAAATATTGAGTTATTTTTAGATTAACAAAAAACTAAATGAATTGAGTTGAAAGAGATAGGAGGGAGAAAATGAGATAAAACAACAAAAAAAAAAAAAAAAATTGATGTTTTTCACTAAATTGAGTTTTAAGATGATGGACGTGAAGTTTATCTCTTGATAAAAAATAAAAAAAAAAATATGCTAATATACCCTTCAATTGAGTTTAGATAGAATAGATGACGAGAAGAGTTCTAATACTTCATCAGCAGTAAAAGTAAAAAAAAAAAATAAAAAACGACCAGAAGGACCAAATTAATTTAATACCAAGTCTGTTCAACAAGATAAAATATTTTAATAGGCATTCGTTATGTATATTTATTAAAACACAAGAATATATATTTATGGGGTATATATACAATATTAGCTGATGATGTTGAAATTTAACTCAGCTCATTTATTACTTTTCCTCTTTGCCATCATCATACCATACTAAATACTAGTAGGATATTATTCTATTAATATATTGTATATACCTTCCAGTCCCTATCCTCTCCCATCTCTCTCACATCCTTCCACATCTTCCACATCTCCTCGTCCTTGGTCTTCCAAGTGGACGTTTCCCACTCGGTCTCCCTACCAATATATCTTTCGCCAATCTTTCCTCCCCCATTCTAGCCACGTGTCCTGCCCACAGTAGCCTTCTCGATTTTATAATTCTAACTATTACTATACATGGAGATGGATGCATAGAGGGCATGCAATCTTCGCCATTCCCCGGTGACCGTCTCTTTCTTTGGCCCATAAATGCTTCGCAGAATCCTATTCTCAAATACTCTATCTAAATCTACTCTCGTCACCTAAGGTCATAGACCATGCCTCACATGCCTATAATACAACCGGTAAAATAATTGTTTTATATATTTTAACTTTTATCCCCTTTGATAATAATTTTGATGCGATAAGCCCCTTTATTGCATGATAAACAGGCTTTTCCCGATTGTAACCTCGCTTTAAACTCATCTCGAATATTATTATCTTTCGTTATGACAGAACCTAAGGATTTAAATTTTTCTACATTTTCAAATTCTATATCTTGTATATTAAGATTTTGTGTGATAATACTATTCCTATTCCTCTCTGTTACTAAATACTTTGTCTTAGCATTATTAATTTCTAGTCCCACCTCTTTTCCTGCTTTAATTAATTTTTCTACACTATCTATAATTGCAATTGCCGAATCTCCTATTATATTTAAGTCGTCTTTTTGATCTTATAAATGTGTGATATATTTTTCTTTATAGTAGGTAAATCCATACCACATATTTGTATTTTATATTGTCCAACATGTAAGAACATTGGAGAGGGTCTCTGAATCGAGATAGGAAGCATCAAATGCACTTTAATAAATTCTTTAAAAAAAATATGAAAAATAACAAAATTATGAAAAAAGAAATTGATTGATATTTGTTATATAATGTATGTACAAATTAATAGAGGAAGGAAAGAGATAATTTACAAAAAAAAAGAAGAATAGTAGAAAAGAGGATATTTATTCATTATTTATATACATTCCTGTAATTACGTAATCAATGATGTTGAATGAATACGTAGAGCATTGATTTACGACTGAACTTACAATTAGAGATGAATTCCCTGCATAGACAATCCTTTTTTTATTATGCTTACTATAGAGGAGTTGGAAAGAGAGAGAGAGAGAGAGAGAGAGAATGACCAAAGGACATTTTGGTACCAGGGACAACTCTGAATGACTCTTACATATATATCATAAATACTTACGAAATATACAATTCAAATATAAATATTGTCAAAGTTTACATTCTATGGGTTACACCTTTCTTTGACCCATAAATGTTGGAAGGATCTTATTTTTAAATACTCTAAATCTACTCTCGTCTCCTAAAGTCATAGATCACGCCTCACACCCTTATAATTCAACCAACTAAATAAATATTTTATTTATTTGAATTCCCTTTGAAAATAATTTTGACGAGATAAGCCCCTTTACACTTATTTTATAACCATAAAATAATCTAAAACAGAGAGAGAGAGATAAACAATTCCAAATCCACATTATATTTATTTTCTAAAAGTCTAGAAAATGAAAATTAAAGATTGTAAAATATGTTAATATTTTATTTATTTTTTTAAGTATTAATTGTTTGTCTAAATCAAAAGTATCGTAGAGTTTTATTAAATGAATTTATATGAAAATTTTTTTATTCAAATTATAAGATGCAAAAGAGAGAAAAACTACCTATATTACTTACCTCTCTCTATTAGGTATATTTACCTATTGCCAAGTATATACATAAATAATAAGAAAATGTGAGAGAAAGAAAAATAACATCAATCAGAAGCAGATGATTGATGATGATTGATATTCGAAGATCAAAAACTATCAACACTTTATCATCTTTAGGATAATAGAACAATTTATTAACTTTATCCTATCTTTAAGAAACAAGTGAAAGAAAAAAAAAGTTTCATAACATTTCGGAGAAACTCTTTTATTTTTTTTCTTTTCTTAAAATTTGAATAAAACTAATATAGGATATTTTATATGATTAATATATAATAATTAATACTTACTTATACTATATCTACTATTAGTATATTTCTTAAGATTATTTTTATTTTTATAAAATCCTTAATAAGAATTTATTTTTAATTTCTCTGATTATCTTATTTATTTTTATTTCGTTCATCCATTCATTAATCATTCGATATACAATCGAGTATACAATATACATTTTTAAATTAATTTAATATGATTAGTTCAAAGTTATTGAATATTTTAATTGAAATTCTTTTAATGTAGATTTTAAATAAATAACACAAATAAATTATTTTATAAAAAAAAAAAAAAAAAAAATTAATAGAAATAATATCTCAAAGCCATCTTGAATCAATTAAATTAAATTAATTATAAACTCAAAATAGACAAAATAAATACATATAAATTATATTTTTAACTTTTATTTTTTCCAATGCCCAGATCGTTTTTAAATCTCGTATAGTTTTATATTATTTTTTTTTAACATGTCGAATCAAAACAAAATAACAAATTCTCTTTTTTTTTTAATTATATAGTTATTATTAATTTAAAAATAAGACAACTCGTGTATATACATATATTATCAGAGCCGTCCTAAGATTTTCGGCGCCCCTGGGCTTCTAAAATTTTGCGCCCCTTTTCATAAGAAATTTTCTAATAAATTCACGTAAAATAAAGACACTCTTCAATAAAATTTGAAACAGTGTCATTTTTGTGGAAAATGTTATATGTCAACATTTTCAAACTGCACAATTATCGCTGCTGTTAAGATTCTTATTAAAATTATTTATTCAATGCTCATACGGATATAATGTATAAGAGAAATAGATATGTATTTTGAATGTGCATGATTAAAATCTTTGAAGTGATGTCACTCCGGGTTGGAGGTTACTATAAAACTACTATTTAACAATAAGAAAAAATATATAAACCAATAAAAAATGCCGCCCCCAGAAGGATTGCGCCCTAGGGCAGAGGTTCTTAAACTGTGGTCCGTGGACCCCTGGGGGTCCGCGAAGCCTTTACTGAGGGTCCGCAAAGCCATCGTACAGGTGCACGAGAAAATGATGAGTCGGTTAAAACTTTATTTAATATAAAAGAAGCGATGGCTTGGCTTTGTGAGGAATTAGAGATCAAATACCCAAATTCAACGAAATGTGCAAGAAAACTATTGCTACCGTTTCCATCTTCCTATTTAGCAGAATTTTCTTTCTTCAATATTATAATTTCTAATAAAATGTGTTCTACAATATGCAAAAAAATCGTTATTCACCAATCACTGTTAGAAATATTCATCATATATCCTTGTACTTATGAGATCATAAGCCAGAAATTAACTAATAAAATGACGTAAAGTACCTAAAGTTGGAATGGGGTCCGTCAAAAAAAATTTTTTCAAGTGGGGGTCCGCAGAGTACATAAGATTAAGAACCTCTGCCCTAGGGCTATAGCCCAATCAGCCCTGTGGTTAGGGCGGCCCTGAATATTATAAGAAAAAACCGATGGATATGACACTCAATTCGGGTTTTTGTCAAATCTCAAACGCTAATATTTATTATAACATGATTATTGGTGTTGTTAATGGTATCTAGGACTATTAGATATCCATAGAAAAAATTCTTAAAATATTCTTTAAATAAATATTTATCCTTAAAATATAAGAACTACTAAAATATACAAAAATAAAAAAAGTTAACTTTTCAGCAAAATCCCAAACAGGGCTGGTGATATTGTCATCGAGTCACCGTGAGGGATATTGTTTGTGGGAAAATGCATGTAAAACAAAAATAAAAACTCATAAAATTGAAATATTTCATAAGTTTTAAGAATTAAAAAAGTACGTATATATTTACAAAAGTCTTGGATTAGATGAATATTTCCCTCGTCTTGTGAGATTTAATTTTTCACTGTTAAGTTGGAGGTAAAGATCACGCCACAATGCGCCATATTACTTCGAGACAATTTTAGATAAAGATAAAGACTTGTAAATAATAAAGAATGAGGGCTAAGTGAAAAAAATAAGTCATAATATTAATTTTAACGAATGTGCAAAACTATAGAATACAATATACTTGTAAAAATTGCAAAAGAAAAGGAATTCCGAGCAATTGAAATAAATATAATGAAATTTCAATTGTGTTAAAATCTCCGTGCATGGCTTATATGTAATTTCACATGGTCGTGTAAATGACTATTATTGTCTACTAATGCCTTTTCCATAACTAAATGGGTTAGTTTTTGAATATAGAAAACGCGTCATACTACCCCACTTGTTTACCTTGCATATGATACTAAAATAAGTTGACCTGTTGCCAGGTCCGAACCGACCGACGGTTTGAAGTAAATTAATTTCCAGCTACAGAAACAATTTCAAATAATTTTAATATATCTATTAATGTAATAAAAAACAGATATGGATATAACATAAATATTTTTAATTTTATTTTATTTATAATATATAGCTGAAGTAGCCGGCGTTACCCGAGGCTGTGACGTCATGAAGGGCTGGGTGACGTCATATAATTTTAAATTAAGAAAAACATAATGAAGATGATTTTTCCCGTGGATAAAACCAATACATTCGTGGTGATATGTAAAAAAATCTCCTTATGTGAAATTTGGTGCGAAAATAACCCTTCCCTTCTTATCGTCGATCGCTAATACTACCACTTCCGGTTTCCGGATTTGTACCAAAAGTTGATCAATTCATCCCACTGATGCATTAAGTAAATATACCAAATTTCATCAAAATCGGTTGAGCCGTTCAGGCTGTACACATCTATACTGACGGACGGACGGACGGACGGACCACTTCCGGTTTCCGGATTTGCACCAAAAGTTGATCAATTCATCCCACTGATGCATTAAGTAAATATACCAAATTTCATCAAAATCGGTTGAGCCGTTCAGGCTGTACACATCTATACGGACGGACGGACGGACGGACGGACCACTTCCGGTTTCCGGATTTACACCAAAAGTTGATCAATTCATCCCACTGATGCATTAAGTAAATATACCAAATTTCATCAAAATCGGTTGAGCCGTTCAGGCTGTACACATCTATACGGACGGACGGACGGACGGACGGACCACTTCCGGTTTCCGGATTTACACCAAAAGTTGATCAATTCATCCCACTGATGCATTAAGTAAATATACCAAATTTCATCAAAATCGGTTGAGCCGTTCAGGCTGTACACATCTATACGGACGGACGGACGGACGGACAGACATCATGCTAAAAATACTTTTTTCTGTTAAGAAAATGCATGATTCGTGGAGATATGTAAAAATCTCCACATGTGAAATTTGGTGTGAAAACAATACCTCCCTTACTATCGTCGGTCGGTAAAAATAAGAAAATGTTTTTTTATTTATTTATTTTATAGAATTAATTATAGATATTTAATTATTTATAATATTATTTTATTTTATATTTTATTTCTTTAATTGCCTTTTTTTTATTTTTTGCTTATTTCATTTATTTATTCATTTACCGTTGAATTTTTGTTGTTTTAGATTTACATCTATCTCCTTCATTATCTATTATTTTTTTTACATAAGTACATTTAATATTAATTGATATTTATTATTTTTTTTTTAATGTTTATCTGTCAATTTTTATTTAATTTTAATTTCATTTTGATCTGTTTTTATTTCAATTATTTCTAATTTTATTTTTATTTATTTTTATGTAAATCATTACCTACCTTAACTTTTGTTAATTAAATAATAATCTAGAATGATGAAATAATAATTATTTTATTTTTATTTTTTTCAGGAAGAAGATAAAAATGTTTATTGATTTTGTATTTATAATATATTATATTTATTAATTTTTCTAAATTAATAGATATATATTATATATGGTATATAAATCGATTGTTTATCTCTTGAAATTAATTCATCAGTGTAAATATTTATTAATTTTTATATCTATTTTATATATATTTAGTATTTCATTTATTAAGAACAAAACCAATATAATATAATTATATTAAAAAAAAAATATATTCAATTAATTTAAAAAAAAAAAAAAAAAATTTTTTATAAACTTTATCATTATAAAAAACGATTTTATTCTATTATAAAAATAATAATTTTTTTTTTTAAATTTATACCATTCAGTCTTTTTATCATTATATTTTGAGTGTTTTGATTATTTTGTTATCTATGAGTTTAGTTTGTTGTTCAATCTGATATGGAAATAATTACTTTTTTTTCTCTCTAATAAATAGACTCTAGACCAAAAATCAAGCTTGACTTTATATAGAGATCTATATAGATAGATAGATAGATAGATAGATTGATTGATAGATTCATGTTTTAAAATGTTTTAAAACAAAAAAAAAAAGGGATACTTACAGTATAAATGGAAAAAAAAAATGAAAATGATAGGTATATTAAATTCGTGTAGATTAGTTATTTTTTCTTCTTTCAACAAATAACAACGAAAAGATATCACTGATAGGCTAGCAACTTTGTACCAACTGTCCTTTCTGTGTGTGTGAATGGTGCGTTGTGTGGTTACTGGAAAATGACACTTTTATGCTGATCCGCGTATTCCGGTCTTTTTTTGCGCAATTCATGACTCCATGTTAATCCATTATTTTAAATATAAAAATTTATTATGACAATAGGAAGAAGAAGAAGAAGAAGATTTCAGTCCGTTGAAGGTGTGAAAGAGAGGTCATGAAGGAGTTCACAGAAGAAAACTTCCAGCACTGTTTCGTACCTACAATGGATAATTCACATGGAGCGTTATGGAGGGATATGGAAGGAGAGATAATACCATAAATAATAAACACCTCATTGATTGAGCCCCAATCCTTCATGTCATCGATAGTTGTCATGTTTTCTGCACAATTTATTCAATTGCAAAGAGTCAAAGGCAATTCTCTTTGAAGGGTATTGTCGGATCTTTATCATTGCCACTCCATTAACGGACCGTTCCACGCATCTTTTTGGATGTTTATTCACGTAACTTTACTATGTTCTGTCCATACTACGGAAAAGGGTTCTGTATATCAAATATACGAGTATATAGTATGGTACATTACAATATATTCGTATTTAGACGTAAATAAACTAAAAAATTTCTAATACGATTATAGCTTCAAGATTGGTTTTGATTTTTTTTTTTACAATCTTGTGTGTTAACTAAAATTCAGTCAGATTTTAGTAAAGGAACGTTGAGTTGAAGACAATCAATCTGATCGCATTATATTTAATTTTACAATTAATAATTTCTTATAAAATTTTTATATTTTTTTATATTTTTTTTTTACTTATTTCAAGACTTTGTATTTATTTCAAAGTTTTCAATTTTAATTTATAATCGATGATTGATAGATGATTAATGTAAGTAAGAGCAGTTGATGAGGGAGAGGAGGATTTAATCGTTTATACATTTTTCAATCCGGAAATTGCGGTTGGCTATGTTAATAATTTCAATAGGCATTCTGATATTGGAAATGGCTAGTAGATAGATAGATAGATAGATAGAGAGAGAGAGAGAGAGAGAGAGGGGGGGGTGAATGAGAAGAGAAGAGAAGAGAAGAGAAGGGAGAGGAGAGATGTGTGGAGGAGGTGAAGGGTTGAACAGTCGAGTGGGGGATGCTCAGGCTCAGAGGGTGCGCAATTCCAAAAGAGAGAGAGAGATTTGCACGCCGCTGTCAGTCTGACGGCAAACGCCGGGTCGAATTTTTCATTCTCTCTCTCTCTCTCTCTCTCTCTCTCTCTCCGTCTCTCGTGTGTATGAGTCTGTCTGTCTGTCTGTCTCTCTATCTATCTGTGTGTGTTTGTATGTGTATGTGTCTTATTATTATTATTATTATTATTATTATTATTCTCTTAATAAGTAACGCGCGTGAATATATATATATATACATTATATATCGTGTATAATTTTTTTAAAATAAAGAAAAAATTAAATCGATAAGTAATTATCATCCTATTGGTATTTTGTCTTCCTTCTATTGTAAGTATGAAAATAAAAAATAAACTTATAAATTAATAATTAAAAAGAAAACAATTTTATTTATAAAAAGAAAAAAAAATATTTATTAATTAAATAAACATTAATATTAATTAATGTATAGTATTATTTATTTTAATTTCTTGCTTTTAAATCTCACTCGATAATTAAATTAAATTTTATTATGAAATGAATTATTAAATGTATCCAAAAATCACATTAATCATATATCAGTTTCAAGAAAAAATCTGTTGTTAAACATTTTTGAGAAGAAATATTATCAAACGCTTTCATGTTATTTTAATTAAAAGTCATTGACTACAGCCGTCACAAATATGAATACAATCCAATTTTTCTTCTTTCACTTCCACTCTGTTGTCTTCCCAAATTCCCATTTACTACAACTACTACTACTATCTAAAAATTAACTTTATAGTTGTTTAAAGATTTATTAATTAAATAATTTTTATTTTTTTTTTTTTTAAATCTATTAGAAAAATATTCAAACATAGAGTATTAAATAATAGTAGAAATATAGTATAAGAGTAGTAGCAATAGAGTAGTTTAATCCTGATACATTATCATGGTATAAATTTTTTCTTTAAAGAAAAATATAAACAAATACATTATTTTTTTTAAGCTATTGCTGAGGTTCCCAATCTTTTCTGGTTTGCGGCTCCCTAAATAATCGGATTTTTTTCCCGAGGCTCCCTTAGATTTTTACTTTCTTGAAAAATTGGAAAACTTTTCTTCCCTCCATCGGAAATGTTTCAGAGCATCGCAAAATCATCTTACCTTTTTTAAAATTTAATTTAATATTTCGCGGCTCCCTAATAACGGCATCGAGGGTCCCCAGGACTGAAACTGAAAATTCCACAATCTTTTATGTAATTTACATATCTAAAAGAAACGAATATTTTTCTATGTAATATACAATATTTATTTGAATATTAATTAAAATTACAAAATTTGTGATGATCTCACTAGTAAACATAACAATAATAGTTTCAATGATAAAAATTCCTGAATAACCTAATATACAGGAATTGGAAGATAATAAAAATATTTTAAACAATAATAACTTCTCATTTATTGAATAAAATAACAAAATTTGTTTTCTTATCGATCACCAAACTCAAAAAGTGTAACTTGAATTAATATCAAAGAATAATAATATACTGCACAAATAAAATATGTAAATTATAAAATAAATAATTATATATTAAAATGCATAAGTTGATAAAAAATATTATGCAATAGCTTTACCGCGGTAGTCCCCGAGTGCCTTACGTTGTATTTTAATTTAACATTATCTGTGATGTGTGTGATATTTAAATATTTTACAATTAAATTAATTAATATAAGTATTTCGAATATATACGCGTATGTGTATTTCTCATTGGTAAATCTCATTCATATTATTAATTTATGTATACCTCATACAAATATTAATAATTTTCATCCATCTCTCTCTCTAAATATAATATTTTAATTAATTTATAATAATAACTACATTTTTTTCTTATTATGAAGATTATTAATTTAATTTTTAACCAATATTAATTATAATAATAATAATAATAATAATAATTAAAATAAATAATATTCAATATTTAAGAAAAAAATTAATTAAATAATAGAGCGTTGGTGGGAAAAGTGATTGAACTACATATATATATATAATTTATTTATAAAAGAAATGAAGAGATAGATAGTAATTTAATATCATCAATTAGATAATTCAATATCCACAACCCACAACAAATCGAATCCATAATAATAATTAAATAAAACCAAATAATTGTTTGCTTGGAGATAATCTAGAAAATACAACATTTTTGATTGAACAAAAAAATAAAACCAACTCAACTTTGTAAATAGTTTTCTCCTAGACTTAGACAAATGTTACTGTATTGAAAAAAAGTATTAACCAACACAATCTTTTTTTTATATATATTGTATATGTATAATGTAAATAGTATATGATAAGAATATCTTTCAGTTAGCAAACAGAAATATCTTCTCTTATTCGAGATTATTATATGAATTTTGTTAATCATTCTCGGTCGGTGCATTTCAAATTTTGTTTGTGTGCAGGTGTGTGAGTGTGACGCTACACAAATACACATTTAAATGTTATAAAATCGTGTCTGTAATGTAAATATTTGACAAAAAAAAAATCTCTCGCCATCCTAGAATTTCGCTTTGCGATCCCATTTTTTTTTATATCAATTTAAGTAATTGTTTTGTTTTTATTTCAATTTGATCGATTTTTCGAGTTCTTAGTTTGCTCCTGAATATGGATCTTTGTGTTATTTCCAATTGCTTGTAATTTTTTTTCTATTATGGACCAGGTTTTAGTTACTAGTTTTATTTTTTAAAAATAAATTTTAATAACCAGTATTTTTTATTTCTTGGAATATTTTCTTTTTAAATTGAATTGAAAAGAATATTTTATTTTTATAATTATTATAATTATTATATATCCTTAATTCAATAAATAGATGATTATTTATTATAATTAAAAAAAAAAAATTAAGATATCCCCTTCGAGCTGACAGGTTTACAAATTAACAGGCTTGATATGCCGGTTGCATATCATAAGGCGCAACTGTTGTTGACTGTAGCGCCACCTTTGTCGTTTAATTTTTTCCATGACTATACCTACTGTGAGTGAAATCAAATAAATCTAAGTAAAGTTATTATACTCTTAGAGAAGAGACTCTATTAATAAAATATTACAAATATTTATAAATGAATATAAATGTTTAACTATTATATTTGTGTGTGCCTGTGTAAGCGAGATTTTTTTTTATTTTCATCATTTATGTATTAAATTCAAAAAATAATTTTAATATAGTTATCATTATAATTACCACCAAATTATAAAAAAAAATCTATATTTTTAGCTTAAAAATTGAATATAATATATAATTTTATATATAAATTATATTAGATGGATTATAGACTGAAATATTAATGTATATAGATAAAAAAAATATACTTTTAAATGTTTAATATAATAATATAAAATATAATATCATCATTAATAAAAATAATTAAAAAAAAAAAAATCTCTTTTCTTCTTTCTCTGACTACTGATTGAATTATTTAATATTGTGCTACTTTGAATTTTTACACATAAAAACTCACATATACACTTACAAAGTAAGAGAGAGAGAGAGAGAGAGATAGCAAATATGTATATTAAGAAATTTTATCGTACATATTTTAATGACTCTGTATGTATGCATGTATATATGTAAAGTTAAATAAATAAATAAATATATATTAGTATAAAATAGAATTAGAGAAAAAGAGAAATAAAGAATAATATACTGGCTGGATGATAAAGAATTGATTATCAAATTTTAAAGTCAATATGAAAATTTAAATCAATTGTTCATAATAATGTTTTTCTTTTTTTGCGGGCAAGAGGAAAAAGTGTGCTCTTGCTATTCAAGGTATGGACCCACTAAAAAACCCCTTGGAACTACTTTCGTATTACTTCAAGGCGGTACTAATTTCATATCATCCCACTACTATTTGCGTCGTTACGTTTAAGTCCCGCTTTTTCTTGCACAAAAGTTGCCTCATGTCCCCCAAATTGACTTTGGTATTTTTCTCATTCTAAAGAGATATTTTTGAAAATATCCTTGGCCAGATAATAATTATTTGAGTGATGTACGTCATATTAGTCAATTGGACCACATTTCCCTCTCCTATCAGCTTTGCTGTCCATCTTTGTGTGAAGTGATTAAATAAAAAATAATACATCACAATCCAATGACTACATCAGAAAAAAAAAAGAAGAACAACGCAAAATGAACATTATATTACATATTACATATTACATGGGGGAGTGTGAGTTGCCTATGCAGGACTGGATCTCTGGAACGTTTCCTACGACAGCTTTCCAAGCTTAAAAGTTTAAAATTGACCTGACAAGACACAACTGATACGCATACGCCCCTGATATACTAAAAGAAGGCTGTAGTTATGTAGTAGATGCTCGCAGTATATGCACCAGTCACTGATATTAAACTCAATCAGATCATTGGATGAAATTGCAAGAACATTGCTTTTGACGACAATAAAAACAAAAGCGGTGGTCCTCTGACGAAATAAAGGAGTGTTTTGTTACACTTTTGTTACAACTGTACACGTGGGTGATGAAGCAGTCAGTATATGTAGACCAAGAACAGTGTAAATTAACTTGGCGTCAATATAATAATAATAATAATAATAATAATAATAATTTTTATTATTTTATTAATTAAAAAATCTTTGATAGATTAAAAAGATATTATATTAAGTAGCTAATTTTTGTTATAGAAAAAAAAAAAAAAAAACAACTCAAAATCCAAAATTATTTTGAAATAGACAAGAAAAATTAGAAAAAATAAAATTATTCTTAAATAAAAGAAAGAAAGAGAGTGAAAGAAATTCTGTTTTTTTTTTACTTAAACAAAGAAAAACAAAACAAACTAAACTAAATAAGTTTATCTTATGTTTTATTTTTCTTTTCCATCAACAACAACACCACCATCACTCCCTATTGACAACAACAACCTGAAAATGAAATGAAATGACATAAATAAAGATAAACTGTGTATACTTTTTAAATTATTTTTTCTTCTTATTCGATGGAATGAATAAGTTTTATTTCTTTTCTCTCTCTCTCTCTCTCTCCTCAATTTCTTTTGATATGTAAAGAAAAACTTATCCAAACACACATACAGATAATAATAATAATAATAATAATAAGAAGAAGAAGAAGAAGAAGAAGAAGAAAAAGAAGAAAAGTAATAAATAGTTTGTTTTTATTTAATTTATCAGAGGTGTATTCATATGAAACCGCGCAAAAAAACTATTTACAAACGTTGAAAAGCTATGGGAATGATTGAAAAGATTGGAAAATAATGAATTGAACAAAAAATCGACAAACCACTTGTGAGATGCTGCTTGTCAGGTACAAAAGAAAGTCATTCTTCTATTGGATTGTGTCATTGGAGACAAAAAATGGATCTACATATTTTGCGAATTCTACGGAAGACAATGTTCTGTGTTTGATGAGACCAAAAGGCGATTATCTATTGTGAGTTGCTCCAACCTGGCGAAACTGTCAATACTCAACGGTACAAACAACCAAAGGATGAAATTGAACCAAGTTTGACATCGTAAAAGTCCATAATATCAAAAAAGACAACACAAAGTCATTTGGTTGCATGACACTACACCGTTCCACACTTCAAAACAGATGAAGGAAACCATTGAAACATTTGCTTGAGAAATTTTTCTCAATGCGGCTTGGCTTATTCGCCAGAATTATTAACCACATCTGTGTATAGAATCGACGAGATTTTAACGAACGCCATAAAACGGAATAATTTAACACATATTTTCTTTTTTTTTTTTTCTTTTCTATTTATTCTTATATTATTAATATTTACATGAATTTTAAATAAAATAGATAATATAATATGTTAGTAATTACTTACTAGTGAAGTGATTGTTATATTAATCATTTATTTTTACTAAATTAACGAAAAAAAAACGAAAAATCTTGGTTATTGTCGTAACGGTGACTGCCTCTTTTGGATGAATAGATGAATTGCCTTGGTTTGTTTGAGGGGGAGGGGGTTATATGTGAAGTTAAAGCAAGGTGGAGGGGGGGTGAGGAGGAGGAGGAGGAGGAAGAGTTTTAGAAATGATACTGATGATGGTGGTTGTGGTTAGATTGAAAAGGAGGTGGAGAGTTTGAGAAGAAGGCGTTCATTACGCCAAAAGCCTCTCCCACTTCTACACTACTTGCCGATTTAACTTTCATCCATAGAATCAAATATTTCTCTCTCTCTCTCTCTCCTCTCTTAACGTTCCATTATTTACTTTAAACGTATCTCCTTCAGCAAAAGATCTTATTTGCAATCTTGTGCTTCTTCTTCTTCTTCTTCTACTACTACTATATTGGTATTGGAGTTTCTATTCTCATCCATTCTCTTTTTCATATTTAAAAAAAAATAAAAATTTATTCTTATTTCTTATTTTTGTGAACAAAGTGTTTTATCACCTTAATTTTATCTATCTATATACCTCTGATTAGTTTTAGTTTTTCTAAATAAAAAAATAAATCACAAAAATTAATTATTTATTTATGAAAATTAATTTGTTATACAATTAAGGACAAAAAATAAATATGCTTTCAATCCATTTTCTTTTTATTAATTAAATTATGAATTTACCATCCTCTGATAATCCATGACAATAAATAAATAAATAAATAAATAAATAAATAAATATAGAGACATACGAGACATACGAGAGGTTATGCCTACATAATAGCATAGCAATTGGTATGGATATCAATTTTCTTTACATTTAAAAAAAAAAAAAAAAAAAAAATTAATAGGAAATGAAATAAAAGTAACAATAATTTGTTATTAAATATACAAATCACGTATTCAAGTTATTCTTTAGTTGAATTTGATTCTTCAATAGAATGTGATTTGAATTTCAATTTGAATATATTTTCAAAGTTATTGAAAGACATAAAATTTTATATGTTTAAGATTTTTTTTATTATGATATGAATAAAAGTTTTCAATAGTCATTAGAAATATAAATATTACAAGCATACTTTAATTAATTAATTAATTATTATTTTACTCGTGCTTGAATCCTCTCTGTTTAGGTAATTTTCGAGTTACCAGTTGCATGAACGTTTTCCACTGGGTTGCCTACTCTGTGCTTACCTTAATAGATAAGCAACATTGTGTACCTTGCTTAAAAAAAACTCGTAGAGGTACGAGTAGTAGTTTTTTTTTTTTTTTTAACAAAAAGAGAGAAACTTTGACGTATGTTGTAAGAGAGAAAAGGAATCTGTCACAAGGAAAATCTCTAAACGAAAGACGAAACAAACAGACATCGGAGAACTTGTTACGGATTATAGCGCAGGCCAAAACGTCAAAACAATGAGTTGCAGCATTTCGTATATCTACACGAGCAATACGATGTTGAGTTAAAAGAGTTTTTGTCGAAGGAAGGGAGGAAGAAAATGAAACTGGGAACTTACTTCATTGTGGATAAAATTAAAACAATTTCTAATGATCATGAAAAATGAGTTATTCATTTTGTTTAGTTAGAATGTTCCAACTTAAAACGTTGTCCATTATCCACTAATTTCGTTAAGAAAAATACTCCTAAAGGAAAGGGAATTCAACTTGTCAAGTTTCTTTAAATTTCTTTTTATATCGTGAGTGGATGTCTCAGTAGTCTCAGTAGTCTCTACTTCATCTGCAAAAATCACTATGGTCCTGGTAGATTGTCATCGTATTCAACTTGCAGATTTCTTTAAGTTACCATCCTAGTTTTCCATCTTTTCTGTCTTTTTGATGTTATGTGTGAGTGTTACATATTATGGCAACTTTTTCCTTGATGTCTATCAAAAGAATATTAGGTTGATTGATTGTATCTAGTTCTATAGTTTAGTTTAGTTTAGTTCTATTGGTGGTCAAAATATGAATGTGTCTGTCACAATATAGGATATGATTTTTAGAGAGAGAGAGAGAGAGAGATTCTATTGGTTGGCAACTAAGTAATTGCCAATTTTTTTAAGAAAATCAAAGACAATTTTTTCATAGAACTAAATAACTTTATTCTGTAATGTGTATTGCCCATTTTTATCAATAACCTTTTGCCATCTTTCAGGCAGCATCATAATCCCACATTCATAAAACTTCTGGTTTTTATTAGCAAAAAACCGAATCAGATACGATTTGACATCATCATCGTTATTAAAATTTTTACCATTCAAGGAGTTTTGTAAAGATCGAAACAAAAAGTAATCAGATGGTGCAAGTTCAGGACTATAAGGTGGATGTGGCAAAATATCCCAACCAAGTTCCAATAATTTTTGCCGAGTGACTAAAGATGTGTGTGGCCTTGCATTGTCATGATGGAATACAACACCTTTCCGATTTATCAATTCAGGCCACTTTTCTTCAACTGCATTTTTTAATTTCGTTAGTTGTTCAATGTAGACAACAGAATTGATCGTTCGGTTAGGTAGTAAGAGTTGAAAGTAGACAATTACTTTGTAATCCCACCAAAATGATAACACAACCTTCTTTTGATTTGATCTTGTTTGAGCTCGTTCACCTGGCCTGCTCCACGATCTTTTGCTCTTGATATTGTTAAAAACAACCCATTATTCATCGCCAGTTATCAGTCGTTTTATAAATGGATCATTTTCATTACATTTCTTTAGCAAATTGCAGCTGTTAATGCGTTGCGTTAATTGTGTTTCATTCAGTTCGTGAGGAATCCATGTATCGAGTTTTTGAACATAGCCAAGTTGTTTTAAGTGTTTTTCAATGCATGTATGTGATACCTGAAGTGAAATTTTAGTGATAGCGATTCTCGAGAATTATATTTCTAGAGAATTTCCTATGAAATGAAATAAAAATTAGGATATTCTCTGGAATTGGTCATATTAATATGAAACCAAAATATAAATCCAAATTCCAACGAAGCCCTGTTAAGCCGGGTCAAATATCAAATCCTCCCCGACTCGGAGCCGAATTAGAACACCCGATTGGCTGAGAGCCTGGAGAACCATAAAAGTTATGAGAGAGGAGGGGAAAAAGCTAGCCTGAAGCGAGTGTTTGCAGAGCAGTCGAGAGGCAGTCCAAAAAGAGAGTCCAA
This sequence comes from Labia minor, assembly GCA_963082975.1. NCBI lineage: Eukaryota > Metazoa > Arthropoda > Insecta > Dermaptera > Spongiphoridae > Labia > Labia minor. The sequence continues at coordinate 124,430,998 of OY720344.1, read as the reverse complement.
AAAGAGAGTCGAGGGAGTCGACAAGGACATGGGCTGAGGACATCAAGAAACGGACCGAAGCCCAATATCACCCGGTCCAGCGCTGTGTCACTCCGGGACCACCTGTCCAAGCGCCTTCACCACCAGTTCATCTGTTCTCATCACATCACGTATAAAACATTTCTCCACCCTTCCAGGAAGAAAAACACCCCTGAAGCTGGATTCCCTCTTCCAAAGTGCTGCCATTACACCCTTGTTGCGACCAATTATACACCTAAATATTAATCCTACAAACCTTTTTTTTATAAATCATTACACACACTTAAAAATTTAAATAAAATGTTCAAAATTTTGATTTTATAAAAATTTTCTTATTTACTAAAATACCTTACTGCCCCAAAATAACATTACATTGAAGTTTCTCTGCAATCTCACGTGTTGTATTGTGACGATCCGAATCGATTATTGCTTTGATTAGGTCGTCATCAACTTCAACTGGAGGACCAGAGTGTTTTTCATCTTTGAGTGAAAAATCCCCAGAACAAAATTTGGCAAACCAATTTTGACACTGCCGTTCCTTTAAGGCTTCGTCGCCATAAACAGCATATAACTTTTTATGAGCTTGCGATGCGTTTTTTCCCTTTGTGGAAATAAAAAAGCAAAATATGACGAAAATGTTCCTTTTGATCTTCTATTTTTCAACGAACGTTAAACAAAAACTACGGAACCGATCAAAAAACTTTTTTTACTGATTGACAGCTGAATTGCCAACTATCAAATACCAAAATGTGTTTTACATTTTGACTACATTGGCAAACCTAAAAATTCAACTGACCTCGTCTATGAATGAAATCGTCAATGACTTAGTTGCCAACCTAATATTATACATACATTAGAAATGGGAAAAATAGACTGGAACTACTCTTGGAATATAATAGGAGAGAGTAAGCTCATCAAGAATCTGGTATTTTAGTCCAAGTCCCGCTCCCTGTTGATGTGTTGATGGACCTGATTGTGTCTTCCGAGGTAAGCATTCTCGGACAAAGCTGAAACATCCATCCATCCATAAAATATTCGATGGATTCACCAATACTTCTCTCCATTGATCTACAAATCTACATTATCTAATCTGAGGATGTGTTTTTTCATAATTCCTTGTTCTAACAATCCTATCCTGGATTGCCATGATGAATCATTCAGTACGTGAATCTGGGTATAATGAACTAATAATTAACTATTGAAGAGAATCAGTTGTTTTTTTTTTTGTTTTTTTGTGTGTTACTATATGGTCTTCATTGAACAGCTTAGTGAAACTTTCCATGTAATTAAGATATTATCAGTCCAGATTTTACCTAACATTTTTTTTTTTTTGGAATTGAATAATAATTGCACTACTTAACAGTTTTATAAAGATGTACGTATAATCCATATTAATCTTGGTTAGCCTCTTTATTATTATTATTATTATTATTTATGTAAAATAATATTTCTAAAATTAATCAAAGAAGATATATATATATATATATTAGGTACCGGAAAAAGTAATTTACGTTTTTAACGATTAATTTCAAAACCACATAACTTTTTAGAAAATAATATTTATTCAACAAAATAGTCACCACTTGAATCATCAATTTTTTGCCAACGTTCAACAAGCAAGTTCATTCCACGAGAAAAAAATTCTGGGCTCTTGGAGCTAAAGAAAGCATCAATATCAGTTTTGACCTCTTCTTCAGAATTGAACCGTTTATTGCGTAAAAAATTAGACAAAGACAAAAACAAATAATAGTCACACGGAGAAATATCTGGGCTATAAGGTGGGTGAGGTAGAACTTCCCATTTAATGCTTTGAAGCTTTCGTTGTGTTTCTGCTGCGACATGTGGTCTTGCGTTGTCATGCAGAAGCAAAACACCTTTTCTATTGACTAAAGAAGGCCGTCTTTCAGCAAGTTTTTCATGAACTTTGTCAATTTGCGAGCAGTAGGCAGTTGCATTGATCGTTTGACCTCGTGGTAAGTAGTCAATTTGTAAGATTCCACGCGCAGTCCACCACATAGTCACCAAAATCTTTCTTGGGGTAAGATTTTTTTTCGGATGTGTTCCACCTGGTTGACCACGTTCAACCCATTGTCCTGATCGGCGAGAATTGCCGTAATTAATCCATTTTTCATCACTCGTAACAATACGATCAATAAAAGGTTCGTTTGCGTTGCGTGCAAGCAAAGAATTGGCAAAAGTCAGATGCATAATTTTGTTGTCTTCACTTAACTTATGCGGAATCCATTCGTCTAACTTTTTTATAAAATTCATTGCATGTAATCTTTTTCTGATGGTTGATTCATCACAGTTGAATGCTACTCCCATTTCTGAACATGTTGCACGAGGGTTATTGTCCAAAAATTGTTTGATTTCATCGTCAGAGCACCCTTCAGGACGACCTTGGCGTTGCTCATCTAAAATGCTTTCATTACCGCTTTTAAAGCGCCGAAACCAAAACCGTGCCACTTCATCATTTACGGCATCTTCTCCAAGGCATTGCGAATTCGACGTGCCGCTTCTGCTGCTTTAAGGTGATTTTTGAATTCGTAAAGTAAAGTTGCACGAATAATAGAGCTGGAGTATACCATTTTAAACCTGAAATATAATATTTCAATTAAATTGGATTACAAAGTTCTATACATGATGGAAAGAGCAAAAAATAAGCTTTCAGAAGAAATAAACACTTTTATGAATAACGTCTAAAAAAGAACACCATAAATATCTATCAAATTAATACAACACAAAAACGTAAATTACTTTTTCCGGAACCTAATATATATATATAAATATAATGTCAGCAAATAATAAATTATTAACTTGTCAAAGTGTTTACTAATTAATTTAATATACCAATATATATTTGTATTATTATTATTATGTATTATTATTAATATAAATTTGAATATTTATTTTATTTTTGTATATTAAATACTCCTTTAAATGTAATGAAAAATGAAATCATAAAGTTAAAATACGAAAAATAAAATATCAAAAATAGAAACGATAGATGATAGGTACATATATGATTTTTTTTTTTATTTAAATTAGAATACATCAATCATCATTTCTTTCTTTCACAATACAATACAATATATATATATATATATATAACAAGTGCGAATATGAAAGATACAAGATTTTAATTAATATTTATATATATATATATATATATATATATATATATTTCTAATGAAAGAATCAATAACTGATGATAAGAATAAAAATATCAATAAAAATGAAATGAATCTGTCAACTGATGTTTACCATCCTTCTTTTTCATATAATAAGAGTGGATTGTTCATTCGCAAACATAAATAGATTGATAAAATCTTTGTGTATGTGTGTGTGTGTGTATAGTCTATATATATATATATATATATATAAAATATTACAAACATGTTTGTATAATTAACAACAAAAATAGTAGTATTAAAATATTCATGGTTCATCGGTATTTTTTAAATAAAAAAAAAAAAAAAAAAAAAAAAATCAAAATCAAAAATTTATATAAAATAATACTACTACTGTTTATAATTTTTAAATTTTTACTTTAATTTCTAATATCAAATAATATTAAAAGTAAAAAATCAATTTTAAATTAAAAAAAAATTAAATATTACTACTAATTGATTAATATCTTATAATATTTTATAAAGTAAATATTTTTTATATTTAAATTTTTAATAAAACTAAATTTTGATAGATAAAACATAATAATATGTTAAATTTAAATGTGTTCATTTTTTTACTTTCCCGCATACTTCGTATAATGGAAGTATTGGAATCGTCAAAAATTTCGACTTCGAGATTTCGATAGATCTTGACGTTTTAGACCTCCCTGAGTCGGAAAATACCATTTTTCGAATTATGTCTGTGTGTGTGTATGTATGTATGTATGTATGTATGTATGTAATGTCTGTAAGCAAATTTACTCAAAAACTAATCAAGCTAGGACTTCGAAATTTGGTACACCGATATTATTCACAGTTTGTAGATTTCTATCAAAATTTCGTCAAAATCGGTTAACCGGAAGTGGTACTTTACCTACACTGGTTGCGTTTACCTTTCAAGTAAAGTACCAGTTTGCTTCGAGATATTTGCTTCCTATTTTGTATATAGATTTAAAAATATGAAAAAAATTGAGATACCAAATTTCATCATGATCTGACTACCGGAAGTGACATTTTACCTATACAAGTAGCGTTTCTTTTTTACCGACCGACGATAGTAAGGGAGGTATTGTTTTCACATCAAATTTCACCTATGGATATTTTTAGGTACATATCTCCACGAATCATGCATTTTCTTAACAGAAAAAAGTATTTTTAGCATGATGTCTGTCCGTCCGTCCGTCCGTCTGTCCGTCTGTCCGTATAGATGTGTACAGCCTGAACGGCTCAACGGATTTTGATGAAATTTGGTATATTTACTTAATGCATCAGTTGGATGAATGGATCAACTTTTGGTGCAAATCCGGAAACCGGAAGTGGTAGTATTAGCGAACGACGATAGGAATGGAAGGGTTATTTTCACACCAAATTTCACATGAGGAGATTTTTTTATATATCACCACGAATCATGCACTTTGTATTGGTTTTATCCTCGGGAAAATCATATTTATTAGTTTTTTCTTGATTTAAAATTATATGACGTCATCCAGTCATTCATGACGTCACAGCCTGGTCTTGCATATATATTATAAATAAAATAAAATTAAAAATGTTTATATTTATTATTTATGTATCCATGTCTGTTTTTTATTACATTAATAGATATATTAAAATTATTTGAAATTGTTTCTGTAGCTGGAAATTAATTTATTTCAAACCGTCGGTCGGTTCGGACCTGGCCACAGGTCAACTTATTTTTTTTTTGCCAACATGACACCATGACAGATTAAAAAAAACAAATTAATTTCAAATTGTATTGAATCTTTTAAATAATTTTTTTGTTAATATTGTAATTGTGACTTTTAAATTAATTTCAATTAAATTAAATAATAATTATTTAATATTTTGTTATTTAAACCAAAGTTTGTAATATGTATATTTTTTATACTATATTTAAATTTATATTATGAAAATATGTAAATATAAGTATGAGAGAAAACGTCGCTTTGACTAAAGAAAGAAGGGCAACGGTCAAGAATCTTTAATTAAAATCCGAACAACTGCTACTGAAGCTGCATACTGGAGGCTCCAAGAACAAACACAAACACGTAGAGATGGAAATAAAGAAGTAAAAAAAAGATACATCTCGTTTATCCCAAGAAATAAACAGTCAAGAGAGTGATTCGATTGAAACGAGTCAATTAATTTTATCAAAGCTCAAGTCCATTGAATATATAATAGTATTATATGTCATTTACATAAATATGTCAATCTAAGAACAACCTTCGAATGGAACTGTGATTTACCAGTTGCTGTAGTGCCAGTTGTAGTAGCATTAGAGAAACTACGTACATACGAAATACTTTTGTTTTTCTTTTTTTTCTGTGGCTTAATGACGATAATCGACCAGATAATCCAAATAACAAAAATGTAGCTCAACCGGAAAAGGGTCCTTACCTACCACGCGTTTATAGATTTGTTTTTCCTCTAAAGTGACCGTAAAAATAAAAATATATGTATGTTTGACAGTTTTTTCACATGATTACAAATTGTATAGAATTTCAGTTTGATTGATTCGCTGAAAGTACCAGAATTATAATTTTTTTCTCACGCGCCAACACGTGACGTGGTGCCATCAACAAAAAGTCAAACATGCACTGTTTTAATAAATATTATTTATTAATTTTAATAAAATATTATTATTTATGTTATTTAATCCAATTCAAATTGTGAGATAGTCGAGTGGAGACACTCCAGCTTATTTGAAATTTGCACGTACGCCTCTGGAAATGACCTGAACTCGAAGATTTGCTGTTCTTTTCTTGGTGTGTGACACCTTGTGTTAAATATTTCTTCTTCTTGCCAGACAAATAAAAGGTGACAACTTTGTAAAGTTAAATGAATGTTCCAAAATATTTTATTTCTTATTAAAACTTTGAATTTTGTCTGGATCATTAGAAATAATGAATTGTCAATGACTGGAACTTTAAATCTTTAAATAAGCCTTTAATAAATTTTGCATTGAAAATATTACAACTAATAACATCCATTTTGTCGATGTTTTTATCGATAGATTGAAACTTGTTAAGCGGCTCCTATACCTTCATTTAAACTATGAAATTTATTATCTGTGTCGTCATGTCTGAGCAATTTGTACTACGTATTTGAACTGTGCATTTTTATGGTTATGTCACTATAATTGTAAGTTCCCAGAATCGTAAGTTATTGTGGATCCTCTGTTTTGCTCTGGACACTCAGATTATCGTTCAGTTTTGACAGTTTCATTTTAGCTTTATGCTTTATGCCATTCATAGAAACATACTCGTACAGTTTGCTTTCTGAGCTTTGGGATACACAATGTGTTCAAGGATATTCGAATAGAATCAATTATAATAAAGTGTAAATAGAAGTGTAAACGAATTAATTAAATCGGAATATACCAATAACAAACGAAATAACTTTAAAAATTTAAAAAAAAAACAACAAAAAACGGACAAATGAATATAAAAGATAGATAATAATTATATAAATGTAAAGATTTAAAAAGGTAAATCAAAATGAATACGAGACGAGACGAATATTGTCTCTGAAGCAAGAAAGAACCCTTAAAAAATTACAGTTACTATTGTAGATAGAAGTGCTGAGCGCCCAAAACGGCACGAACAAATGGGCTAATGTTTTTGGTAAATCTAAAATCTCCCGTAGCAGGTAATCACTAAATCTAAATATCAAATTAACTACAAGAGTGAGCAAAAAAAAATGTAAAAAAAAAAACAAAAAAAAAAACAAAAAACAAAACAGACATTTACAGTTAAAACTGTGCAGTTAAATTGAAAATATGTATGTACCATTTAAAGATTTATTTACACAAGATCAAAATCATTATTAAAGTTTTTCAAATGACGTGTTTGAAAAAATATTGTCAAATATGTGTGTGGTTAGTTTTTATTCACATTAACAGAATGACACCCAAAACCAGTAAAATATTCCTTAGGAAGAATGGAAGATTTTCCTTTTGGTTGGGTTGGGCGTCTGTGGCTGCGGCTGTGACCTCTTCGCTCGTGCTAAATCATTCATAGACACGTGAATTTAAAATTAAGTCAAGTATGGTTGCTTTATTAAAAATGATAATAATAATTTAATAACAAACGAGTGAGAAATTAAAAATAGGTAGAGGGATTATATTTTGAAAATTTATTAAATTCTAATCTAAATAATCAAACAAAAACGCTAACGCTAACAAAAAAACGGTAGAATCAGCAGCAGAAATTAATTTCGAGGAAATCTTTAGTAGAGTGTATAAACAAATCAATTCTTTCAAGTTGGGTTAAGCAAATGGGAACCATTAGAATAGTAAAACAAAACAAAACAAAAAAAAGAGTTATTATCCCAAAAAAGGGGAATCGATCTCTCTTTTAACATTATTTATTATAAAATTCTCTTGCAGAGGAAATAAAAAAAGGTGGAAGCAAAGAATATAAATATGTAATATGGGATGTACGAGGATGTAGGGAAGGGAGGAGTATATAATATGTAGTATAGAAGCATTGAATGGGTAAAGCCAACGAACGAGTCGTTAGTAATGTTTGTAGAATTATGGTTGCTGCTGCCATGAACTTTCGAGTTCTGTAGAGGCATAGAGATATTGTTGCTTTATATCATTGTTAAATTTGTAATTTACAAAATAATGAATGTAAACTCTTTGGGTTAGCACGATTGATCCTCGATTATTTTAAGAGGTGTCCGGCCGTTAAATTAATCCATATTTGCTTTACTTCCGAGGATCTGAAATTTAATAAAAAAAAAAACAAAAATAAAAAAAAAATGATTTATTTAGAAAAGTTATTCCAATTTTTAATAGCCTAGTGACCTTTATGGTAATCTGTACTTGTATTATTATTATTATTATTATTATTATTATTATTATTATTATAAAAGTGAATCTGATCTGTTTCTAATTACTTGATTACATAACAATTACCAATGTTTCATTTAATAATAAATTAATGTAAGTTTTAAAGTAGGAAATAAAAATAATTAAGTACATAATTAATATAATATAATAATTATATAATATACGAGAATATTGTAGATATTAAATCAATAATTTGTGGAATATAATGATAAACATATTAATATTTATTTAATATATAGAAATACCAATTAATTAATTAATTAATTAATTAATTAATTAAAATATTAAATAAATATCACTTTAATTACATTAGATCAGAGTTGAAATTTAGAAATTATTATATTATATTATAGTGTATACATTTGTGACGTAGATAATTTTTTGATAATATTTTATTATATCTATTATAATATAAATATTTATTTTTTTTATATATTCAAATAATATATTTGAAGAAACATTTTATTTTTACCGACCGACCATAGTTTAAGGAAGAGAGGTTTTGTTTTCACACCAAATTTCACATTTGGAGATTTTTTTAAGTGGTGATACTTGCTTGGAAGAACAATAAAATAAAACCCTGGCTAGGATTAAAAAAAAAAGTTAAAAGATTCAAAATAAAAATAATCATCATTATCAATAACAACTATAGTAATAGTAATAGCAATAGCAATAGTAAGATATGCATATGCATTAATGAGTTCATAGACCAATCAAACTCGCGATACCGAGAAATAACAATTCAGGACTCATCGTGGCAGCAATTGACTCATCGATGTGCTCCATTTGAGAGAGCACTTCAAAATCAGTAAGATATGATATAAGACTTAACGCCGTTTTAAATAAATATGTGATAATAAATAGAAAACAGGCAAGGAATCAAGAACAATGCGCCACACATCGAATCAGCACCAATTTCACTCACATCACATATTATTATTATTATTATTATTATTATTGTTATCATCAAATATAATATGTATATATTTATTATAAATTCAACATAGATTTAATAAAACATCTACAAATACTTAATAATGAATAAGAATAGTTAACAACATACGTCTAAAATAAAATCTAAAACAAAATAGAAAATAAAAGAAAAAAGAAAAAGAAAACATTTCGTTTAACCACCCTTATTTGTTCATCAAACAAATCAACGTTTTAATTAGTTGTCATGAGAAGTTGACATTGAATTGTAAATCCTTGGCTTTTCACTCTTTCTTCATTTGTATCCCTCTTCTCTCTCTCTCTCTTTCAAATTGTCTTAACTTATATCTTAAATCCTCTAAATTAATCCTTTCAAGTGGTGATTCTATAATATATTTCACTTTCTTTCTTTCATTTTTTTCTTATTTTTTTTTTTTTATTTTTACTTCTCATGTTTAAATCGTATTTCTTATTTTACAAATAAAATAACAACAACACTATTTGTATTTACATAAATACTTACATGTAGATATGTAAAATATATGTACAACATATATTAACAAAAATAAACCTAAATATACTATATCAAAATAAATAAATATACATCTTTTCTTCAATTTTTTCCTCAATTCATCTTAACTATGAGAAGATTTAATAAATATGACATTAGGTAGCCTCACCAAAAACTTGTTTGTTGTCTAAATTTATTATTTTCTCCGCAAAATGCCCTGAAAACCTCTCCTTTAGTTCAAATTTCTTTTTGTATAACAAATAATTATAAACCCACATACATTATATACTTTAATTATTAAAAAAAAAGTGCGTTGAAATGTAATCCCGACCCACAAAGTAAATTTCTAAATAAGTGACCCGCTTATAGATAAACAAAATCCCTTTAACTAAAAGGATTGTACAAAATACCTGTCCATTTATCATTAAATAATAGATTCAATACCAATTACAAAGAAAAATTTAATAAAATTTACTTTTTTAATTATTCTTTGCTTTTAATATTTTTTTTAAAGAATGTCTTCCATTGAAAATGTATAATATAATAAATGTATATTCATCGTAACACTAACATAACAAAATTATGTTGATTTGAGAAAACAAAGTGTACCGGGAAAAATCTGCTATAAATTATCCACCCTCACACTCCCCTTCATAATTATTATATTCTAGAGTAGATTCTAGGATAAAACAGAAAAATTATATTTTACCTAAATGATAACTTTAATAAAATTCTATTTAATTTCATTTTTGTGTTTTTGAAAAGACATTTTTTTTTATTTTTTTTAAATTATAATTTAATTTATTATTATTATTATTGTTTGTTTTTTTTTAATCCTTTTTGAAATGGATCGAATGGAAGAAATGGAGAAAATGTAATCCTTCTTCTTGTCTTTATTTCTTCTTGGAATAGTAGTACTAATTAGAGATACGGCGGAAGTCGAGTGCTAATTAAGGATTAATCAGAGAATCCTTTACCCATACCATAAATCTTCAAATCTACCCTTTCACTTTCTCTTAATTGAATCAAAAATAGAAAGAAATCTCTTTTATAAATGTTATAAGAAAGAATGAGTGACTGAGGGATGAAAAGTTATTAAAAAAAAGAGAAAAAAAAAGAAGATGGCACCATTAACTCTCGGAGACCATTTTTGCTAGGAATTAGAAGGAAAAAAAAAAAAAAACACAAGAAGACAACCCAATGATGATGATGAAGGTATTGAACTTCATTCACATCTCTCCCCCACCCCCTCCCACTTCCTCACACAAGCTTTCAACCATTACAAGATGAGATAATGGACCATTTAACGATTGATGACTCAACCTAGAAGATTGCTGCTTCACTTTCGAATTAAATAAGAGAGTGTGGAGAGATTATTATTTAAAAGATTCTTTTAATTCATCAAATTTTGTAATATATTCAATTATTATATTATTTAAATATTTTATTATATAACAAATAATAAACATGTGAAACAGCAAAAGTCATAATCCTATTACATTATTTATTTATTTATTTTATAAGAAAAACAAATTCTTATTTATATCTGGAAAACAATTTATTAAAACAAAAATAATATTAATAATAATAAATAATTAAAGCAAGAAGGGGGGAGCTGTTGTTTTCTCTTTAAATTAAAATAAAATAAAATTTATTACTGAATAGGAATAGTAAAAAGTAATTTAAACTCAAATGATAAAATAAGAGAGAGAGAGAGAGAAAGTATGTAGTACTAGAAAGATAATAATTTACTACCCCATTATTCTTTTTCTTTAATTCATTTTTAATTGAATTGTTAAATTATTTATTAACTGTCTACTCTTTCTTTTTTCTCTTCTCTCTCTCTCACACACATTTTTTTCATATTTCAACATTTTTATAATCTATTATAAACAAATTGATTAATTACTTATTTATATAAAGAATATGAACAATTAGTTAGTTAGTTTATTAATAAATAAATAAATAAATATATATATAATTAATACAGATTTAGATAATATTTTATAATCCAAAGGAGTGGGTGTTTGTTTGTTTGTAGGTTTTAAAATAAAAAAAAAATATATTCAAAAGTGTGTACTCGTATAAAACACAGGAAAGGAGTTTTTGTCATTTTAATTACAATATCTTTTTTTTTTTTTTAATTAATTTGACTTCATGTCTGTCTGTCTGTCTGTCTGTCTGTCTGTTAGCTCAAATGAAAAATCGATTTTTCAATCGACCAACCATTTCCATTGTGAGCTATGCTTCTGAAATTTTTTGTTAATATTTGTAAATGGGTCCCTATCGAAGTAATTAAATTAAATTAATAATTAATGGTCATTCTCAAATACAGTTGAAACAAATTGTGAGTCACATTGTATCATGCATATACTGGAACAAATGAAATTCAAGAGAAGTGTCAACTAAGAATTTAACGTAGATTTCACAAAGATTATCCTCTACGTTCAACTATGGAATGCAGAATTTCACACAAAAAACAAAAAAAAAAAAAAAAAGCAAAAAACATCAACACATTTTGCCTCTTCAATTAATATAGTAACAGTTTTTAATTATATAAGTACTATAAGTATTATATAAATAAATAAATAGATAAATAATGAAAACAATGGATTTTTATCTTAAAAATTATAATTATAAAAAGTAAATAAATAAACAAATAAAATCTCAATTAAAGCATTAAATAAGAATTTTACTTTTGAAATTTTCTACTCTCTCTCTCTCTCTTATCCTAAAACTTTTTCTTTATATATCTCGATATACGCGTATAATTTCTAAAAAGTTAATGTGAAAACCAATATTGACAAGCTATAAGCACTCTCTCTCTCTCTCTCTCTCTCTCTCTATATATATATATATATATATATATATATATATATTCAAGAGTATATGTAAATAGTAGAAGCCTATATTATATATAAATTTTATTAAAAAAAGAAAATATTTTTTAAATTAAAAATTCTTTCATTAAATCTCGTATAAGTATGTATAACTTCTCTCTCTCTCTCTCTATCTCTCTCTCTCTCTCTATCTATCTATCTATCTATATATATATATATATATATATATATTTATAAGATATTTTATTATAAAGAGAGAGAAAAATAAAGTATTCTTAATTTTTGTTTTGCTTGTAAGTTTTTTTTTTTATTTATTTATTTTTAATTTTTTTCTGAAATAAATATTTTATTTTTCTTTCTTTAGTTGTTAATGTATATGAAATTATTACTAAATATTTTTAATTTTTATTTATATTAAATTCTAAATTAATTAATTTTTAAACGTTTACGAAAATTATTTTTTAACATTGAAAAATAAACATATAATTAAATGATAATGGAAACATTTAGTTTTTAGTTTTATAACGAGTTTTAATTTATGTCAATTTTCTTAATAATGATAATGATTTTAAAGAATAGAGAGTTTATAGATAATTATTTTATTTAAATTATGATATCACACCTCACATCTAAATTGAATAATAATATTAATTTGTAGAATTTCAACAAAAAATCTTCTCTATTTTAAAAATTAAAACAAAAAAAACTTTCAAGAGTTAATAAATCAATTTATATATATATAAATAAAAAATTGAATGATGAATGAAATAAAAGTAAAAATAAATAAATAAATAAAAGAGAAAAACCACCAAATTTTATTTGTTTCATTTATTTATATAAATGAATATTAAATATTGCATTGTACTTGTATACTCGGTCGGTCGGTCGGTCGGTCAATGCCGAATGAAATAAATTCTAGACACGATTTCGCCAAGAAAATTCTGACGTGTAAAATCAACATAATGCGTCAAAATATGGTGGTGGGGTTGGTTCGTGTTTAGAATAAATGAAATGAAATATCCTCTTGTTACTAGAAGATATTTGTAACTTTTGTAACACAGATGAAAATTAAAATAACTAACACCCACTTATTTAAATTATAATTTATATTTTCGTAATTTAACTATTATTTTTTTTTTTATTATTATTATATGTAATATTATTTAGTTATTAAGAGAGAATGAATGATATGGTATTTTCAATTCAAAAATAAAAAACATGATACTTAAATGTAAATTAAATACAATTTAATTTAAAATTGTTTTTCTTTTGATTTCATTTATCATGTGAAAGACATTTATTTATTTATTTATTTCTCTGTAATTTATTATTTATTTGAAATATAAACATATAATACCAACATTCTAGTATAATAGTATTCATAATATTTATATTTTTGTTTTTCTTTTATTTAATGTTGGGAAAAAGGCGATTTATTGTCTCTCTCTCTCTTTAAGACAGCTCCTATCCCTGACATTACAAAGACCACCCCACCTTGAAAATAAATGAATTCCCAATCATTTGACACAGGCTAACAAATAAAATAAAAACCAACCCCTCTCTGCTGGTTTAGACTTGACCCCTGGCTGACTTTAATTTGGGCACAATGCCCTCCCAATCACTGTCTAATTCCTTTGTTTCTAAATCCATGATGATATAGTCAATCACTACGTCCCATTAGCGTGATGCGCATTTGTGTCCATTGTCAGCATACAAAAAATTAGCTGGAGTGTCTCCACTCGACTATCTCGCAAATTTCAATTGGATTAAATAACCTAATATATTATATTTAAGTTAAATTTATTTAATAATAAATTATAAATTAAAATTAATAAATAATATTTATTAAATTTATTAAATGTTTGGCTCTTTGTTGATGGCACCACGTCACGTGTTGGCGCGTGAGATTTGCATTTGTTAAAAATTAATTCTCGTACTTTCAGCGATTCAATCAATCAATCAATGAAATTCTATATATAGCAGTTTTATACAATTTTTAATCATGTGAAAAATTATCAAACCTATATCTTTATTCTTACGGTCACTTTAGAGGAAAAAAAATCAAAACGTTGTAGGTAATGACCCTCTTCCGGTTGAGCTACATTTCTCAAAAGTGGATAGAAAACTATGAATTTTCTAATAATGCCCATGTACCAAATTTCATGATTCTAACTCAAATCATTTTTGCGTAATCTTGTCTACATACACACACAGAGACATTTTTCTCAATCTTAGTGAAAATGATTCAGGAACATTCAAAACGTATAAAAACATTAAAATCTCGACATTGAAAACTTTCGTGATCGCAATACTATTTACTTATGTCTGTCGAGATAGTAAAAATGATTTCCTAATCAGAAGTGATTAGCCTAAATAAAATTAAATAAATTTCAAGTTCGTAAGTTAGTAAAGTTTTATTATAACTCCAATCGCAATTTGTTCATTAACTATCGCATTAAGATAAAATATTAATTATAATATATATCCTCTCAGTAAGATATATTATTATTATTTTATTGATTATTCATTTATTAATATAATACAATCAATTATTACATTATATAAAAATAATATAAAAACTTATATATTAAAAACATACCGTTTCCGGTATCATATGCTGCTCTTCTTAGAGGAATTTAATATTTCAAAATATTAGCATTTTTGCTAGTATAATAAGATAAGATACATATATGAATATATATATATATATATATATATGGTGAGGGTCCGAGGCCCTCATGACTTTATCACTTATAAATAATTAAAAACTTAGCCTATAAAATATCATAATATATAATATATAACAACATAATATAAAATAAAAAATTGTTTCTAATTTAATTTAAAAAAAAAAAAAAATATGTATACCTTGATAAATTATTTATCTAAATAGATTGATTAACTTTTTCTAATGAAAAACATAAATAATAGATATTATATATTTTATAAATGCAGGAGAGAAACGGGCACAGCCAGAAGAATTCGATTGTTTATAGGATTGCATTGAAAAGCGATAAGCGACTCGGCCAATTCTTTGAAAAAGAATATTAAAATAAATTAAAATATATAAAATAAAAGAAAATAAAAGAATTTCTATTTTAGTATTCATTGAACAGTGAATAAGAAAAGACGCCACAAGCCATCCATAATGGCTGAGTGAAAACGTTCTAACAGGTAATTAACAATTATTATATATTGTATCTACCCACTAATAATCCCTTTTTAATTATAAATATATTATTAATTAATAATAAATATTTATTCGTTTAATAAACTTTCTCGATGAATATAATAATTTATTAATTAGGATTATAATATTATTTTTCATATTCACCAAATTTCATGATTCTAGCTCAAACCGTTTTTGAGTAATCTTGTCTACATACACACAAACAGGCATTTTTCTCAACCTTAGTGAAAATAATTCAGGAACCTTCAAAACGTATAAAAACATCAAAATCTCAACATCGAAAATTTTCGTGATCGCAATACTGGCGCAATCTGGCGAGATAGTAAAAAGAATGATGGACATTGTTTTCATGAAAATCGCTGCTAACCATATTCATTTTGTTTTAGAAAGGCCCTGAAGTAGCCATGGCCAAAGAGAAATGATGCTAGATAGTAATAATATTAGATTAGAACTTGTTGAGCAGATTGTTCCGTTCCCTCAGTGGAGGTGGCTTGCTTTTTCAATGACTTCAATCACTTTCAATATTATTTATATTTTGGCTGTAGTTTGTTGTGTGGCAGATGCCCGCCTTGACAGATCTATTATTATTATTATTATTATTATTATTATTATTATAAAGATATTTATTCTCAAACTTTTTATGAATGATTTTTAAAAGTTCTCTTTAATAGATTATTTTATATTTTAGTCAATTTTAAAAATTTTGTTTTATGAAAATAATATTAATTTTTTTGTTATTTTCAACTTACTTTTTTAAAATATTTTACTATTTTACTCCGTAAAAAACATTTGTTTGAAATATATTTAAAAAGAGAATAGCCCAGTGATTTTGTGGGCAAACTTTTGAACATTTTTGATTATTTTTTAATTTTTTTCAACATGGTTCTAAAAAACAAAAAAAAGTTCAGATGATTTTGCGATGCTCTGAAACATTTCCGATGGAGGGAAGAAAAGTTTTCCAATTTTTCAAGACAGTAAAAATTTATATAAAAATCGGATGTATTAAGGGAGCCTCGGAAAAAATCCGATTCTTTAGGGAGCCGCAAACCAGAAAAGATTGGGAACCTCTGGGATACTAATAATTTATATTAAAACTATTGTACATCGATTTAAAAATCATATGGGGTCAAAAGTTACCATATATATTCATCAAGTGGTTATATTTCAATTGCTCATTATGCTGATAACAAGACATTATTATACACTAGCTGATCAGAGCGCCTTCGGCGCTCTTCACACCTAGACGGGGGCTCCGCCCCCTGTACCCCCCCCCCCCCCGAGTGTCCCTATTCTGAGCTATAACCATCTAACTCCTACCCTATCCTATCTCTCTCACGTTCCTTCCTACATTGTCCACCCTGTTCACAATTGGTCTTCCAAACGGACGTTTTCCAATCGAACTCCCACCAATATATTTTCCTCTCCCATGCTAGCCATGTGCCCTGACGGCCCCAGCCTTCTCTATTTTATGACCTATAATTTAATAATTTTGATCCCCTTTGATATTAATTTCCCGATTGCAACCTCGATTTAAATTCTTTGCAAATATTATTCTCTCTGATACTAATTATTTTGTCTTATCACTATTAATTTCAAACCCCATCAATTTTCCTGCCTCGATTAATTTTTTTATGCTACTTTAAATGTTATTAATTTATTTAAAAAAAAATCAGAGTAAACAAAATAAAAATAAAATATAAAATTAGCATAACACTAAACTACTATAAAAATAATATTAAAACATATATTATATATTAAAATCTTACGTGAAAATCCAATTATGAGATCAAATTTTCTTAATTAAAATAATTTACTCACATAATCTTAAAAATTAATAGTATTAAATTATAGCCGTAATGTGAATGTTTTCAAAGTTTAAAAGGCCAATAAGATCAATTGAGATATTGTAAATACCAATAGATATATAAAAAGATTTTTATCTGCACATTGCTCAGAATTTAAATTACCGCCAAATTATCGCCACCAGCGCCTCTATCATCTAGTATGGTAACTAAACTATTTTTAAATAATATTCTTTATAATTTTTTTAAAATTTTTCTAATTCAAAAATCGAAAATCGGGCTTCGAGGTCTGGTGGCCAGCCCCTTTGTGCTTCCGTGTAAAAAATTCCAGGTCCCTGCGTGCGATAGTTTTTGCTGGAGAGCTCGGTCAAACAAACACACAGACAAACAAACAGACACATTACACTTGCTTTTATTATTATAGATACATACGATTATAAAATTATTATTACAATCAAAAATTATCAATGTCTCTAGATGAAGAGATATATTTAAAAACAATCTATACAAAACTACATACGAGACATAAATAAGCTAAAAATTAATTATCAACAAAAGAAAAAGAAATATACTAGTAGTAAAAATTAATAATTTACTTAAATCTTACAAATAATAATTATATAATATATTGATTGACATCGCCTTTGGAAAATTAATTAAAAAATATTATAAGATGGTTACATAAGTCAATTAGGAAATTCTAAAAAAAAAAAAAAA
Source organism: Labia minor (assembly GCA_963082975.1). Taxonomy (NCBI): domain Eukaryota; kingdom Metazoa; phylum Arthropoda; class Insecta; order Dermaptera; family Spongiphoridae; genus Labia; species Labia minor. The sequence goes on along the minus strand of OY720344.1, from coordinate 124,412,965 downwards.
GTTAACTTTTGAATGAATGAATATTAAATAAGTACACTTGTAGGTATTCTATATTAATTCTGTATTTCTTTCAACTTTTACATTTTTATTTGATTATTTTTTATTTAATATCAAGTTAGTATACGTCTAAAATCTAAATCTATCATTTATTTCAATTTCAATTAAGAAATCGTATTAGAATACCATTTTTTATAATATTGTAAGGGGGGAGGGCCCACTTTGGGTGCCAATTTTTGTAAGGGGAGCCCCACGGTGGGTGCCAATAGGCCCCTTACAAGGAGAGGGGAAGAGTGAGGGGGAAAATGTGATAAAAGAGAGAAGAGGGGAAGTGGAAGAGGGAAAAATGGACTTTATGGAAAGGGAAAAGTGTTTAGGTCTGCACAGGTAAGCAGGTGGGTATTTTTTTGGAGAGGGAAAAAAATATTACAAGCATTTGAAGAGTCCAAACTGCCTTTCCTGCAGTAGTCCAACGAAGATGGAATTATTTGGGCGCCATGCTATACACAAGGTAATGCAAATCGAAGAGACAGGACAGTAAGGAGTAGTTAAATCAATTTAAAGACGATTATAAATAGTAAACGTATAATTATAAGAAGTTAAAGGGAATATTATATCAATTCTCCACCATGGGAGTCACAAATAATATAATTATAATCCAGTTACAGGGATTAATTGAATAAATATAAAAGGATGTTCTCCCCAAACATATGGGATTACTTGAGAACATTAATTATGGACAAAAGATCCATCCAACATGGAGGATCGCCTTTGTACACTAGGACACGCGTCTTTACATAAAGAACGCTAAGAAAAGACTGAAAATAGAATGCAAAAATCGTCAACTGCACTGAGGGCCAGTGGGAATCCCTTAGATGTTGCCATTTAGTTGTGCAACACCGCCTGGGGTGACTTTGTCATATTTATAATATATAAAAAATATACATTCGTTACAATATTATAATAAAATACTATTTCTTTTTTTGTTTTTAATATTCAAACGTTTGGAAAGTTGAAAGATGAAATAAAAAAATAAATAAAAAAAACAACAACAAAATGATAGAGATCAATAAAAGTTTGATTTGGTTTCTTATTCTTTAGGGAACTACAGAAAAAAAGAAGAAAATAAAATTTTTCTCTTCTACAATATATTCTCTTACTCTCTCTCTCTAAATATATATATATATATATATTATTATTTCTTCCTCTTCTTCTTCTTATTTTTTTCTAGTAATTTTTTTTTTATCAATCTACATCATACATGATTTACACTTGTCGCAATTACACCTGGGAATCTAAAATCCTCTTTATCTTGATCAAAATGAAAAAGAATAATAACAACAAGAATAAATTACTTTCATAGTATAAGAAGAAAAAGAAATGTTTTCTATATTGTTTTTTTTGTTGAATACTATTACATAGGCTTAGTATTAAACGTTAGATTCAAATTTTTCTCGAAGGTAATAAATGAAGAGTGAGATGCAAATATCACTTATCAGAAAGTTTCGAAAATAGATTAAATTTACAAGGAGACGCTCTATAATCAATTTTATTTAATTTAGCTTAAGAGTACGTGATTAGACAAATTTGTGGAAAATCGAACGAAATCCAACTGGGGAAAAAAATCGAAGTATTAGGTTACGCGGACGATTTAATTTATATTAGAAGTTTTGATAAACACAATTACAAATCCGGTAGAAAATATATGGTTGTGAGGCACGGTCTATGAGCCTTTGGGAGACGAGGACGATTCTTTGCAGCATTTATGGGCCAAATGACTATTATGCATCTCCAGACATAGATAGAGAGTCATTCAATTGAGAAGGTTGCAATGGACGGGATACGTTGCAAGAATGAGTGTTGACCTGGAAAAAAATATACATATTTGTGGACAATCAGTGGGACGGAGCAAAAAGGTGCTTGCTATGGTAAAGAACTTTCGAGTTCCATAGAGCCCTAGAGATAGATATGTATATATTTAATAGATAGATAGGCATATATGCATTATTTTAATCATGTTTATAAAAACTTGTTCCCTCTTTCTTTTTTTTTTATTATTAGATAATAACATATTTGTTCTATTATTATATATTATAATAATGTTAGGTGTAAAAGAGATTTATATACGATTCATCGATTTATATTAATTGATAATGGTAGAATTTTGTTAGTAGATTATGTACGTATTCACACTCCCATTCTCAGACAGTTTGAATAGATTGACTAAAGGGCGTAAAAAAATCAATGCTATTCAATGAACATGTACGATACACACGAGACATACATACATACATACATGTCTGTCAAATTAAAATGATTCATTCATTTATTCAATCAATCAATCAATCATTCACCATCTACTAAAATTCAAAACACAAGAATCAATCATCAATCTAGAAAGTTTGATATCAAAACACAAGAAGAAGAAGAAGAAGAATCAAATAAAAGTATATACATACTTATGTACCTACAATTTTTTTTTTTTTTTAATTACAATACTTTTAGTAACTTATATCTCAAAATATGTTAGTCGTGTTCCAAACATTAGAATTGAATTTAAAAAAATTATATTCTAATGAAAATTTATAAATTAAAATAAAATGTTTTCTATATTTAAATTTAATAAAGGAAATATTTATTTAAATTCGTTTTACAAATACCCCTACCTACGTATAGGAATTTAAAACCAAAACTTCAATATATCGTAGCTAAGTATAAAAAAACAAAAAAAAACAAACAAACAATTTTCTAGAGTTTTAATATTAAATAGGATATCCCCCGTAAATAATACCTATAATAACTTAGAATACTACTAAACAAAGTATCATCATTATTAATTAATCGCGTCACAGAATAGAAGAGTTTCGCTAATGTAGAAAGTGTACGAGGGTAACCACATCTACAATTAATGATAATGTAGATTGTAGATTGAGTGTCAGCAGATTTCGTAAGTCGAGATGATCCAAGAAAACTTACAAAGGATTAAAACTTGCCGGGGTTCTTGGTCTTGGAACTTGCGGGGTGACCAAGATAAATTGGCTCTTGTTGTTGGGTGTTGTTCAATAAAACAAATTATTGATATCTGATATTGATAGTCGTGATTTTATTCTTTTATTCTTTACATAAAACAATTACTTAATTTGTTCAGCATAATATAATATACGTATATAATATATAATACATGTATATATACAAAGATATGTAGATCTCTACATATATAAGAGAGTATAAAAATAAATAAATAAATAAATAATATTAATTCCATCTTAGATATAGGTGAACAATTTTCTATTTATTAATTATAAACTTGTGAACTTGATATTAAATTTTGTTATTTTTATTTTGTTAGAGGATACCGAAGAATGAAAGTAAAGATGAAGGGGGGAAAGGTAACCCCCCCCCCCAACCACTTTACTAGAATACTTACTCCCTTTCAACTCAAAATCGCCTCCAAGCAAATTAAAATTAACGACTTGTCTCATTCCAATCTTAAATTTGTTAGTTCACTGAACCAACGAGTTAAATTTCACACACACATACACACACACACCAATGAATTTCTTCGTTCATTTCCTTATTTATTGACCCATCCATCCTTCATATCTTTGAAATTAAACCGTAACCTCCATCGCTACCCTCACCCTGCTTATATAATTGACTTTGAAACCATAAAAAAAAAAAAAAATGACATTTCAATTTTTTAACAAGAGAAGTAACTTAATAAAATTATTCATTATAAGAAAACGAGAGAGAGAAAGGGGTGGGGGGGGGGGGAAGTGAAGACAAAAAATATGGTGTGATTAAAATTTTTTTATATAAGATAATAGTAAAAAAAAAAATTCTAATTATTTCAATATTATTATATTATTTTTGAAGTGAAAACTTCTTTAGCGGCGTTGAGCACTTTTGCGGGATGGGGAAAAAATATAGATTTCGCGTGAGATTCCAAAACGACCCGACCGACCGACCCGACCGATATACGCATGCGCAATACGCCAGAATGTTAGACACTAACCTTCTGATACATTCTTTACAAAATTTTACATATTTGCCATATTAAATATTATTATTTATATTTACATTAATAATCAGTATTACTAAATTATGTATATATAAAATAAAATATTTTAATATATTATTATATGTTAAATTATAAATATTAAATTAATTTCTAATATATTTATATAATTTAAAATTAATTTCAGAATATATATATATATATATATATTAAATTATATACTATATATAATATATTATATAATATATATTTTAATAAATTAATTTTTAAATATGTGTGTGTGTGTGTGTGTGTGTGACCGTAAAAATAAAGATATATGTTTGATAATTTTTCACAGGATTAATAATTGTATAAAACTGCTATATATAGAATTTCAGCTTGATAGAATCGCTGAAAGTACCAGAATTAATTTTTTAACACTGGAAATCTCACGCGCCAACACGTGACGTGGTGCCATCAACAAAGAGCCAAACACTCCACTATCCACTCGACTATCTCGCAAATTTGAATTTGATTAAATAATATTTATTAATTTAAATTAAATTATAATTTAATAAATATTATTTATAACATCAAAAACATCAAAATCTCAACATCGAAAATTGAATTGCTGAAAGTACCAGAATTAATTTTTTAACACTGGAAATCTCACGCGCCAACACGTGACGTGGTGCCATCAAAAAAGAGCCAAACTTTCGCTGGTTTAATAAATATTATTTATTAATTTTAATTTATAATTGAATTAATTTAATTTAATTTAAATTAATATATGTTATTTAATCCAATTCAAATTTGCGAGATATGGTGAATATGCTTTTAAATAAAAAAAAATTTAAATAAAGTAATTGGAATTATTAATATTAAGAATCAATAAATAAATTTATTAAATATACATTTAAACATGTAAATTAATCTATATATAAATTTAATAAATATTCAAACAATAATTGAAACAATATAAATAAAACGATTCAATATTTTACTTACATTGTGATTTATATTTTTATTTTTATTACAACTATTATTATGGGTATGTTATTTTTGGCAAAAATTAAAAATATTAATAAAATTTATCAAAATAATAAGTTGAAAAGATTTCCAATTATTTTTATTTATTTATTGTAAATTTTTCAATGTAACCATGGTAACCATAAATAGACTTTTACCAAAATATTACTATTTAAATTAATTTTGGATAAATTAATTTTGGATTTAACTACACTAAAACCTTCCCTGGGACGCCCACAACAATCCCTGAAAGTTTCATCGCAATCGGACGGGTAGTTTTTGAGTATTTGACAGACACACACACAGACAGACAGACAGACAGACAGACAGACATATATATATATTCATACACATCGTATTTTTAATATTTTTGTAATAATAATCAGTTTGCTGAAAAAAATAATTATGAATTTTATATATATATATATATATATATACGTATATAAATTTCATTTTTCTCGTGAAGCTGGTGCGCATTCCGCCTGCTTTCAAATTTCTTACGCACAAGTTTTCACTTCTGTCGGCCAGTCCCACAGCTGCCAATTCGACTTTTTTTTTCATTTAAAATTGAATTAAATTAATAATAAAATTCGATTTGTTTTCAAAAATAATTATTTATTTGTTTTATGCGCATTTTTAATAAAAGGTCATAAAGTAAATAAATTAGAAAGCATAACCAAATTTAACAATTTATTACACCTGAATTTGATCTAAATCAATGATTTTAATAGAGAATGTATTTTTTTGTTTGTTTTTGTTTTAGTTTTGCCAAATGCAACGTCGTCAGTGCACTTGTCGTCCAGTGCCTGCCACTTTAATACGTACAACAGGAAATACTGGTGAGGCTGTAGCATGGCGATGCCGTAATGGTACTTTAAAAGTAGAGTGTCGCCTTAAAAAAGTGAAAGAACTGTCCGTGGATTCTGTAAATTCAGTAAATGTTACAAATACCAATACAACAACAAAAACATTTGCAGCAACTACATCAACTGAAAATGATGAATGGGAAGAGGAAATGGTTTTACGTCACATACAAGAATGTAGATGCACATGCAATCATATGGGCTATGGAAATTATATGGACACCACCTGGGATAATAAGGTAAACAAGTAAAACTCAATCAATTATTATCTTTATTATTATTATTATTATTATTATTCTATCTTTAAAAAATAATATAAAAATCATGTTACAATGTCACAATGAAGAGAGAGATTTGGATTAATCACTGAAACCACTCAATAAAATTTTGTAGATATTTACTTTTTATTTTATCCATCTTAATCTTATTAATTAATAGGTGAGGAGATAGGAGATAGGAGATAGTTTATTTATCTCGATTAGTGGCCGTTAATTTCTTTTAATATTTTTGAATTCACATTCCACACTTGCAAAACTTAATAAAACTTATTTTTACTTACATATGTCCTTCGTCCTTCCTAATCTGATCTTAACTCTTGACTAGTTGACTTGTTTAATAAAAATTAATTATGTACCTATAATAAGAAAAAATTCTTTATTATTATTATTATTATCATTAATATCCTTTTTTATTTTAATTTTTACACACACACACACACACACATTCATTCAATTATATAATAATATTTAAGTTAATATTATTGTAAATTTATATTTTTATATTTTTCTTGATTCACAAGCAAAATACATTCCAATTCAATTAATTAAATTAAATTCTTCGAATGTGATTGGTTTGTAGTAGCTACATTGAAGCTGGATCCAATCTCCTCAGTTAGTTAGTTTATGATTATAAATCCTGCTTTGGAATCTTCTGTTAGTCTGTTAGTCTACGTTCAAAGGCAGTCAAAACAGGGAATCTTCTACGTAAACGTAAACGGATTCATTAGAAACTGTATCTTTGGGATACGTATAATATAATAGGAGAGAGTTTTGTGTGAGTAGTGAAAATGGGGGTATGATTTTAATTTTGGATAGGATTTAGTCAATTTTGTCTGTAGTTCCTTTTATAGATAGGAGGAGGAGGAGGAAGAGGGGAGAAGATTGCTCTTTGTTGACCTAACAACAACAATCTCTTATTCTGTGGAGAGAATCGGTTTGTTTGTCTGATTGTTTAAAAGAGAATATTTTTGGTATAACTACAGCTGTTTTGAATCATAGTTGCCTGTGTCAGTCTGGGTGGTAGTACAAAAACTATGGTGTCCATTCCACAACGAAAACCTCGACTTTTTCGTGAAGCTATTGAAATAGAAAAAAAATATTTCATTTATGAGAAAATGGTCAAATTTAATTATTCTAATGCGTATTTAGAATATTTTTTTTTTAGAAATCAACAAATATAATTTATTACTTAAATAAAATATTAAATGCATATTTCTTTTTAATAAAATAATATTTATTATTAATATCAATAAATGAATAGAATGCAAAAAAAATATAAAAAAAAAAACAATGAGCTGTGACCATGCACAAAACCTCGGCCGACGAATTGAAATAAATTAATTTTCAAACAATATTATATGTATACTCGTATATATATAAAGTATCAAAAAAAAAAAAAAAAAAAAAAAAAAATATTTTTAAAACTTGAATTAAAATGACTAAATTATATTATCTTGTTTTTTATTTTAAGTTTATTAATTACTATTATATATTATATATTTACTACTACTACTACTACTACTACTACTACTACTACTACTACTATATTTTAAGTGAAAAATTTCCGACATAATGAATATAAACTACCACTTCCGGGGTTGAGCTGTTAAACCGGACGGACATATTTACAAACATCATGCTAAAAATATTTTATTCTGTTAACAAAATTATGTGGAGATATGTAAAAATCTCAATATGTGAAATTTTGTGTGAAAACAATACCTTCTCTATCCCTATCATCCATCGGTCGGTAAAAAAGGAAATACATAATATAAATATAAAATTTTTTTTATAAATTAACCTTTTTACCGACCGACGATAGTAAGGGAGGTATTGTTTTCACACCAAATTTCACATGAGGAGATTTTTTTATATATCACCACGAATCATGCATTTTCTTAACAGAAAAAAGTATTTTTAGCATGATGTCTGTCCGTGCGTCCGTCCGTCCTTCCGTCTGTCCGTATAGATGTGTACAGCCTGAACGGCTCAACCGATTTTGATGAAATTTGGTATATTTACTTAATGCATCAGTGGGATGAATGGATCAACTTTTGGTGCAAATCCGAAAACCGGAAGTGGTAGTATTAGCGATCGACGATAGGAAGGGAAGGGTTATTTTCACACCAAATTTCACATGAGGAAATTTTTTTACATATCATCACGAATCATGCACTTTGTATTGGTTTTATCCTCGGGAAAATCATTTTTATTAGTTTTTTCTTGATTTAAAATTATATGACGTCATCCAGCCATTCATGACGTCACAGCCTGGTCTTGCATATATATTATAAATAAAATAAAATTAAAAATATTTATGTTATATTCATATCTGTTTTTTATTACATTAATAGATATATTAAAATTATTTGAAATTGTTTCTGTAGCTGGAAATTAATTTATTTAAAACCGTCGGTCGGTTCGGACCTGGCCACAGGTCAACTTATTTTTCTCATGGACTAAAAAGAATAAAATAATTTTTCTATAAGCCTGACAAAGTCTATGGATGAATTTCTTCATATACAACGAAAAAACGTTGGGCGCATTTAGTTTTATTTATTTATATGAAACATATAAATTTATTTATTGTAATTTACATTTATATATATTAAATTAAATACCAATGATATGTATATTTACAATACTTTTAGTCTTTTCTTTTTAACTTTTATTGCTTTTCTAAAATTATAAATTATAAATACCTCAAAATCATAATAATAATTATCTGGAATTTGTTTAAACTCAATTAGATTTTAACCCATTTTCTATAAAAAAATATTTAAATTTTTAATGGATAATTTAAATGAAAGGAGAGATAAAAGGATAAAGAAGAAGAAAAAAAAAATTATTCTAAAGTACAATAATAATTATAATTAATGAAAATTGTATTTGGAATGTTTTTGAATTAACTTTAATCTCTCTCTCTCTGTAAATTAGTGATAACAAAAGCAAATAAAAAAAAAATATTTCAAGACTAGCAAGCATATTGGAATAATATTACACATACACATACCTACGACTTAATTTTCCTTTTAGATAATCTACTACGTAATTACATGAATGGCTCTTTTAAATTTAAAAACAAAACAACCACAACACGTACAATGTGTATTGGAACGAGACGTTTTTTGTTTTTTGTTTTGTTTTCTTTTCTTTTCTTCATCGAAGAATCGCTTCTCCAATTCCTTCCACTCACTTCCCCCCTCCCCCCCTCCCATCCTCTATTGCTCTATTCCTTATTTTCAAACCCTCCTCCAAATCACCTAGCATTTTCTTTCTCTTTCACTCTAAACTCCTTTGCATATCGAATTAAACTTGATTACATTTTATTTAACGTTATAAAGAAAGTTTGTTTTTTGTTTTTTTTCCTATTTTTTATATAAGTACAAAATGATTTACTTGAAATCAAATGAAATGAGAATGAATGAACTTATCTTACTGTATCTTTATTACAATATTTACTCTCAAAAATTTATATATTATTATTTTCTTTAGATTATTTTCTCAGTATAATTTCTGTTTAGCTGGTTTTCATTTGATGTGGAAAGGGATTTCACTCTGGTCCATATTTTTATTATTTAAATCTTTATGGAGAAACTTTCTCATTATATGACATGTCTGAAGAATTATTGCTATTTGGCACTTTCTAAAGATGTGTTTATTAGTACGTTCCGTTTCTTAATATTCATTAAAATTTTCTTAAACATTACTTTATCTGAGGATATTACACCGATGAATAAATGGTTCTAAATAAGTTTCAGTTGGACAGCGAGAGTGAAAGAGTTTCCTCAGATATATTTTTCTTTTCAATTTCAATTTTGTAAATATTATGAGTAAGAGTAAGAGTAATCCCTATTTTTCAATTATAGTGGCCATCCTATACTTTTTGTTGATGAAAAGTAAGTATATCGGATGGACCAATTGTGACCAATGAGTGAGAGTGAGAATCCCAGGACTAACTTTAGTATAAAATAAAACTATTGTTTTATCTCTCTTCTCCAAGCTCACCATATTCTCTATATCCTGCACATATTTATTTAATTACATTGGCCTGCTGTAGGTTGTAGTTTAGCGGTCTATTAAAACATCTCAAATATAAATGGATAATTCAAATGTTTGTTTTCTCTTTTGGAGAAGAATCTCACAGGTCAGTTTCTATTCTAGAAAAACTTGAAATTCCCATTGTCAAGCAGAGTTCTCAGATGGTTTATATTTATAATACAGAGTTTCGTGTGACATTATCATCCTTTATAGTGTATGTATTCTTTATTGGCAAATGACGCACAGGAGGATACAGTTAGGGATTCAATCGTTGCAAATGTGACTCTGCACCTTCGTTATTTTTATCTTCAACTGCTTTCTTTAGGGTATACCTACTCATTCTGTAATAAATACTCTGTCTATCCAAAAAGATTTACTCGAGAAAGCTACAAACTTGAAAGAATCATTCATAGAAAGATGATGATGATTTATTTTACTTTCCTTGTTTCTGGGTTTAATAGTATGTATAACCATGTTTTGTTTATGTTATAAATTTACTCAGCAGATTTAATTCTAAACAAAACACAATAAAAAGAAAAAAAAAACTCCCAGGAAAATGTCTCTAAAATATTAGTTTTACATTGATTAATTATTATAATTTGAGTTGTCTAATTTTTCATTAAATGGCTTCAAGCAGTTTACTAAAGAATTATTGATCTTATATAATTTTTAAATATCTAGTAAATAGTCATGTGGGACAGAATCGAAAGCCTTTTTATAGTCGATATACTCGTAGGCCATATGAACATTTCGTTTAGATTTTTTTGCTTTGGAGCTAATCAGTCAGTCAGTTGGTCTTTACATATTTGAGAATTTCTACAACGTTCTTTTTGTTTTTTCAGTGAAGATGTTGTTTTCTAAACACTTAAAATGTTAAAAGAAAATTTTATTTAATAAAACAATAGAAAAAAGAAATTTTTATATTTCATGATTATGAAAAACCAAAATATTTTGGAGGTAAACATTCTGTTTTTTTTTTTTTTTTTTTAATATGTATCAATAATATTTTTGTCCATTATTTTTAAGTTTTTCAATTTAATTTTTTAAATGTATAAAAAAAGATAATATCTTATATTTTGGGGCTAAACTCGTGACTGATATGTTAGTTTGAAAATAACGTGTCTTATTTATTTAATTGTATTTTTTTTGCTTTTACTGAATAGGAAGAAATCAAGTGTTTTTCTATATTATCTTCTCTTTTTCTCTTCTATTGTTTGTGATTCTATCTCTTTTTAGCATTGTGTGGATGTGTATAAGACAAATAAAATAAAAAAGTATGAGTGTTAAAATCAATATTTGCGTTATACGAAATTGAGCCAACTAAGAAAACAAGAATAAAATATGAACAGAATACAAAAAGAGAGAAGAAAAAAAAAAAAAAAAAAAATAAAAAAATAACATACTAATAAATGTATGTGCTAGTATTATTATAGTAAGAATTTTATAGCTTTCAAGGTTTACAAAACAAAAAACAAAAAATTGTATGTAAAATAATTTTTGTATGAATGAATTGAGTGAAGAAAGTCAAAATGTTATGCGGGTGATTATCTCTATTCTATCAATCTATCTATCTTCTTGCCTCTTGATGTTAATGTCACTTGTTTATTTGTTTGTTTTGTTTGTTTGTTTGTTTGTTTGTTTGTTTCTCTCTCCTTCTCTTTTATTTTTCATTTTATATACAAAATAGATATTATAGTTGTAAGGGGAGGGGGTGGGGAAAACAGAGCCCCACGTTGGGCGCCAATTTGTAAGGGGAGCCCCACGTTGGGTGCCAATTTGTAAGGGGGGGAGGCCCACAGTGGATGCCAACAGGCCCCTTACAAGGAGGAGGGAAGAAGGGGGAGAGAAGGGAGGGAAAATGTGATAGAAGAGAGAAGAGCGGAAATGGGAGAGGGAAAAAAATGGATCTTATGTGGAGAGGGAAAAAAAGGAGTTTAAGGTCTCCACAGGTAAACAGGTGGATATCTTCTTGAAGGGGGAAAATATTACCCGCAGCTGCAGAGAACAAACTACCTTTCCTCCAATGGTCCAGCAGAGATGAAGGTTAAATGGGCGCCATGCTATACTCAGAGGTAAAGCAGATTTTAATGAGACTGGTCAATAAGGATGTAGTTTAAGTTAAATTGAAAAACGGTTGTTTAAAAGAAAATGTATAATTATAAGAAATATTATATTACTTCTCCACCATGGGAGTCAAAGAAAATGTATAATTATAAGAAATGTTATATTACTTCTCCACCATGGGAGTCAAAGAAAATGTATAATTATAAGAAATATTATATTACTTCTCCACCATGGGAGTCACAAAGGATCCATCCAACATGGAGGATCATCAAAACACGTCTTTACACAAAGAACGCGGAGACAGGATAACACGTCTTTACACAAAGAAGGTTAGCATCTGACTGTCTATATAATGCCAAGTCACCAACCGTCGTCGGAATCCCCTAGACGTTGCCATTCAGTCATGCAACAGCGCCTGGGGTGACTTTGTCATATATATATATAATAAATATACATCCGTTACATAGTTAATTAAAGTACAATGGTGCGGGTGTAAAGTTATTATTATTATTATTATTTTTTTTGTTTGTTGTTATTTTATGTTTAGAAATAATATTATTTTTTGATTAATTAAAAAATATTATAAATTGCATTAAATAAATCAATAAATAAATAAAATAATTTATATAAGAAAGATTTAAAATAAATTTAATTTATCGAGTGGAGACACTCCAGATTTTTTTTTTTATAAAACAAAATAAAACAAATCTATTGATTATAGAGAATAAATATTTGTTTTGTTTTTTTTTCTTTTTTGAACGTCTTTTTTTGTATTAAATTAATTCCCTGTTTGTGTTTTTTTCCCTGACTCGCCATGTAGTTTGTTTTTGTTATAAAATATATATTGAAATTTTGCAATGTCATTCAACTCCTCGTCTGGTTTCGTTTCGAATAAATTAATTATCCTTTCAATTTAACAGAGTATATCATTATATATATATATATATATATATATATAGATAAGGGAGAAAGTGAGGACAAAATTTCATTATCTATCATTATATCATTATATATATATTATATATCTATATATAAACTGTAAGTATCCATATGTATATATATAATTCATAAATAGAAAACTATAATTAATTCAAGACGGTTAACATAAATTATTATTGAAAAGATTAAATATTAAAAACATATCAACTTATTTTATAAATAAATAATTAAATTAGTGTATGTACATACCATATACCATATGTATATAGATTATATTTATTTATTTATTTACCTACCTATAGAAATTGTTAATAGTACAAATTCATAGGTGTATAGTAGTTACGAGGGTGGTCTGAAAAGTTTCCGACCTGACCAAGATAAACGATGTTTTTCAATTTTTTACCATCTCGCCAGAGATAGTATTGCGATCACGAAAATTTTCGATGTTGAGATTTTGATGTTTTTATACGTTTTGAAGGTTCCTGAATCATTTTCACTAGGGTTGAGAAAAATGTCTGTCTGTGTGTGTGTGTGTGTGTATGAATGTAGGCAAGATTACGCAAAAACGGTTTGAGCTAGAATGATGCAATTTGGTACATGAGCATTATTCAAAATTCATAGTTTTCATCAACTTTTGAGAAATGTAGCTCAACCGGAAGAGGGTCATTACCTACAACGTTTTGATTTTTTTTTCCTCTAAAGTGACCGTAAAAATAAAGATATATGTTTGATAATTTTTCACATGATTAATAATTGTATAAAACTGCTATATATAGAATTTCAGCTTGATTGAATCGCTGAAAGTACCAGAATTAATTTTTTAACACTGCAAATCTCACGCGCAAACACGTGTCATGGTGCCATCAACAAAGAGCCAAACATGCGCTGGTTTAATATTTATTATTTATAATTAATTAAATTTAATTTAAATATAATATATTATGTTATTTAATCCAATTCAAATTGCGAGATAGTCGAGTGGAGACACTCCAGCTTATTTTTTATTGTTATATTTTTCAACCTAATCTCCATCAACACTGATACATTTCTCATAACGGTTTTCTAATTAATTGATAAATTATTTAATTAATTAATTAAATTTGATTTAATTTAATTTAAGTCTCATCAACAGTTATGAATCGACGCAAAAATTCGTTTGGATTACGCCTACAGCGCCAAATTGTCGTTAGAAATGGTTTTTCGAAGCAATTTTTGGTCTAACATTAGGAAATGCGGCACCCACCTTGCACACAGCTTTCCATATTCAAATGGTTTTGCAAAATATTTCGCACACGTTCAGCTGACATCGTACAGGTCTCAGCTATCTTGAATGTTGAAAAATAAAACAAAAAAAAAAAAAAAAAATTGAAAAACATCGTTTTTCTTGGCCAGGTCGGAAACTTTTCAGAGCACCCTCGTAATACACATACATACCTGAATACATTGCCTGCTCCGCAAACCAAGGACAAGCTGAAGTTCAGGTCTGTAATCTTGAATAAGTTAATAAGTTAATTAAATTTTAATAAATATTTAAGTATACATTATCATTTGTGTCTTATTTATCAAAGTAACTTATGAAATTCCAATACACACAGAAATTCAAAATCTCTATTAATCCTTAGTTGGGGGTGTCCAGAATCTCCTTACACTTTGTCCAAAATCCCGTCTTCTTAATCGGGGAGACTTTGAAAATTCAAATAATATATTTAGATTGTTTAATGTTTTTCAAAGCCACCTTGAATCATTAAAAATATTGTGATTTGGATATTTATTGATATGTATATCCATGGATAGATATAAATAATGATTTGTATTTTATTTTATTATTTTTTATAAATAATATAAATACAGGATTTATTAATATAATAGAATGTATAATTAATAAATAATATATCTAGTATAATAACATACACTCTTGTTTAGGTATGAAGTATGAAATGAAATAAAATAGCTTTCTATTGTATTTAATTGAAATTGTTTAATTCTTCTTTAAATGATTCAAAATTTACATATATATATATATATATATATATATATACCACCATCTTCTCTAACTCTAATGATAAAATTTATTTGTTTGTATAATCTACGAATTTAATAATAAATAGTTTATTTAATGATATTTACTTCTATTTATCTCTCGATATTTCATTTCTCTCTTTCTCTCTTTCTCTTATATGTATATGATCAGATATCTCATCGATTATATAAATACATTGAATTTGAAAATTCATGTTCAATTCTCTATTACGAGTACATTTTCCTGATATTAAATCCTTTAAAACATAACCAAGAGGGTAGAAAAGACATTATATATATATATAGATATATTTAAAGATGTATTGGTATGTATATCTGGTGTGTATATATATACCACACATACACACACACACACACAATTTACCTATCTATATAATAATTCCTTTCTATATGAAAATACTAACGTCGTTATATTTATCAAAGAAGGGTGAGATGTAACAGATTAATTTACCCTCTCTCATTCTTCTTACAACCATTTTACACAACTCTCCTATATTCCATTTAATTCATACTCCATTTATATACCTAACGCGTAGTACATATGTATATACTATGTACTAATATAGATATACATAAATAGATAGATATTTATTTATTTATTTAGATTTTCCTTTACGTTCATTTAAAATGTCTTAAAAATATTATTTATTAATAATCCAACCAAAACAAAATGAAATATAAAATTTATTTGAAATAATATTTATTACTTATATATTATACGTAGTTGGATTATACAAGAATATCTATTTTTAAATATGTATTCGTAAAATACATTAATTATTAAATGAAAATACTAATATATGTAATAGTAAAAATAAATAATAAAATATAAAATAAAATATTTTCCCGTATCAACAGATGTAAAGATTTCACGCTGAATATCCTCAAACACCATTCTCAAAGAGATTCATATCAACAAAACAAAAAACCTTATCCACACAA
This sequence comes from Labia minor, assembly GCA_963082975.1. Taxonomy (NCBI): domain Eukaryota; kingdom Metazoa; phylum Arthropoda; class Insecta; order Dermaptera; family Spongiphoridae; genus Labia; species Labia minor. The sequence continues at coordinate 124,396,775 of OY720344.1, read as the reverse complement.
GAAAAGGTTTCCTAACGTAAGAAAATGACTAAATGCAATACGAAGAGAAGTAGAAAACGAATTTATTGGAGAAGAATTAACAAATTATCTTTTAACACTACAACAACAATGCCCAAAATATCATTCCCCAAGTCCCACAAATCAAACTATAACGAACGACACAAAAGGTTTAAAGATAATTTCAACAACAGAATCGTCCAGTTCATTAACACAGATTCGACTGTTAGGCCTTACATTCTTCCGATCTTAAAAAAAGACACGGACCTACATATTTTTTAAAAACGCTCAGAAATCTCGACGAGATTCAACTTGCAATTTATTGTTCGACAATTGTAAAGCTAAATAAACAACAATCTCTCCTATATACGTACATTATAACAAGAGATACCCCATCTTCTAAGAGCAAATATAAATTAGACTGGAAAATACGATTGGAGAATCAATTAATCAATGGATTTAGAGCTAACGCCGCTTGAATACCCCGCAACACGCCTGAAAATATATAAGAAAAGCCATTTGAAGAATATTTTCACATAAAAGTCTAACGTCAAAGGAGAAAGTATATTATGAACGATGTAAGAGAAAATAACAAATTCAAAATACAAGTTTCTAGTTTAATAGTTAATATTAGTAATAACCACCATCTAGTCAAAGCACTATTATGTGCTAGATCATAGACGCGCTGGTGGCGATAATTTGACATGTATATAAATTCTAATAGGGGACTGGCAAACAAGAATGCTGAGTAGTCAAGTCAGCTAGGGCGTCATCTTATGACGTTGCACCCTCAGTTCGAAACTCGCAAAGGCACATTTTTTTCTTTAATTATTATATATTTATTTTACAAATTTATTAATTTTTATTATTATTATTTTAATATTTTATTAAATTAATTTTATTAAATTAAATTTTATTATTAAATTTTATTTTATTAATAATTATGTCAATTAATTTTTTCTGCATAAATAAACATATATAAAAAACTATATAAAATTTGAATTTTCATTCATTCATTCATTTAAAAGGATATTAAAATATTCCTTTGAAATATAATAAATAATTAAATTAATCCCTACTAGGGCCTCGGAGGGGAGGTAATAGCTTTCTCTCTTTCTTCTTGGGAAAACCCATAAGGCCATCCCCAGCGTCGATTATCTATATAAATATAAAAGGTTTTTGTCTGCATATTGCTCATAATTTAAAAATTATTATAATATTTCACTTTTTATTTTAAATTCTAATATTCAAATATCAATAAAAAATTAAATAATTTATTCTAAAAGTTGTCATTTAAATTTATTTAATAAAATATTTAGATCATATTTAACTTGCATAAAAAGTGATGGAAAATAATCTTTTAAATCAGGCAATGGACAAAAAACAAAATGGGAAAACTACCCCAGGTGGCAGACCAGATACAAATCTGGAAAATCCACCCTCTTTGGAGGCAGGCCTCATGGATTCTGGGGGAGGCCAACTATTGCTTGTGGAAAAGGATGGTTTTAAAAAGAGTAGTAAAACTTCTAGATCTCCACCTCTTACTGTTAAGTCACTAACTGACAATAAAACGCAAAAAGCTGATTATTTGTCAAATATAAAAGAAGTTGAGATTGAAAACAAAAAATATTATAATGAATGGCAAAAAGAATTAAAAGAAAAATTAGCCCTTCAAGAAATTTTAACTAACATGCAACAAAAGATTAAGGACTTGGAAAATAAAATTCTGATTGATGAAAATAAAGCATCATCATCAAATCAGACAATAAATGAACTAGTCTATGTTACTGATGAAGAAGAGCTTGAAAGAGAAACTAACTGGACTATTAAATCTAATAGAGAAAAAAAAGAAGAAGGGAAGCTTCTACTAGTCCGGTGCTTTATCCTAATAATATAAACAACACAAAAACTATGCAAAATAAAGCAAAGCAAAATGCAAATAAATTACTTAATAATAATAACAAAACAACAAAAGGTGATAGAGATTTAGGAAATCTTCAACTTAAACCTCCACCAATATATGTCTTCTTCTTCTTCTTGTTTCTAGGCTGAGAGCCTGTTGTATTCCCACAGAAGAATATTACCATCCCTCAACTCTGAGACCATCTTTTCTTTGGTCTACCTCTACCCCTTTTGCCGTCAGGATGGTTTTCTGATACAATTTTTGGTAGCCGGTCATCGTCCATTCGCTCCACATGCGCTGCCCATTCCCTCCTGCGCACCATGACCCAATCCACGATGTCCTGAATCTTGCAGGCTGCCCTGAGCTCTTCGTTTCTTTTCCTATCCAACAGTGTTTTTCCATTTATAGTTCTGATGATCCTCATTTCGGCCGTCTGGAGTAGTTGTTGCGTTGTAGTTGTGTCCGCCCTTGCTTCGATTCCGTATGTAAAAACTGGCCTTACACACGTCTTATAGATCTTGGTTTTGCTATCCACGGATATATGTTTATTCTTCCAGACGACATTATTGAGACATCCAGCTATGCGGTTCCCTTTTAAAATCTGTTGCTTAACTTCCAGATTCAAGTCCCTATTGTTAGAAATTTCAACTCCGAGGTAATTGAATCCAGAGACTTGCTCAATTGGAAACCCGTGAAGGCTGATATTGCAGGGCAGATTTTTTCTGTTTACCACTAGGCATTTTGTTTTCACTGTTGAAATCTGCATATTGAGGGACTCAGCAGTATCATTGAAAGCGTCTAAAAGATCTTGGAGATTTTCTTCGTTCTCTGCTACCAGAACCGCGTCATCTGCATAACATACCAGCGGGATGAAAGTTCCGCCCATTTTATAGCCCAGCCGAGTTGGAATGCTGTCTATTATCCTGTCCATTATCACATTGAATAGCATAGGGCTTAGGGAATCCCCCTGTCTAACTCCACGCGATTGTGCAATAGGATCAGAATCTCCCTGCTTGGATTTTATTTTTGCGACGCAATGAGAATTGATTTCGACTATTAATTTAACTAGTTGGATTGGCACATTTCTACTAAGCAAACAGTCGGCGACGTCTTTCAGACGTACTCTGTCAAAAGCTTTGGTAAGGTCCACAAAACAAAGGAAGGCAGGTTTGTTAAATTCAATAGCCTTCTCGGCTATTTGTCTAACGATAAATATTGCATCGGTTGTTGATCTATTCCTGCGGAATCCCTGTTGCTCTTCTCTGGGTGAAATGTGGGCAAGCAGTTTGTTCAGAACGAGCTTGGAAAGTAACTTCAATGTAGAGTTCATTAGATTTATCCCTCTATAATTCTCTGGGTCTTTTTTATTACCTTTTTTGAAGACGGGTATTATGGTGCTCACTTTCCAAGCAGAGGGTATTTCTAGTTTTTCAAAGACGTTTTTGAATAAATGAGTAAGTTGTTTAATCAACTCATTGCCGCCGTATTTTATCATCTCGTTGGATACATTATCCGGACCTGGGGATTTTCTGTTCTTTAATTTTTTCACCTCCAAAGTAATCTCTTCTTCATTTATATAGATATTAGCCCCTGAGGCGACCTGGATTTGCACCGGGATCTCAGAACTACTATATAGGTTCTCAAAATAGGTTTGCCATTCATTCATTCACCAGTTCGTTGACATTGTTTTTAGTTCTTTTTAGCAATTTTCAGATTTTTCTTTGGGCTCCATAGAGATCCTTTCCCATATCGGAAGTGAATTTACGCCAAAAATCCTCTTTGATTTTTCTAATTTTCTTGTTTGCTTCATTTCTTATTTTTACATAGTATTCTCTGGTGTTCTGAGATCGATTAGAAATGAAAGCCAGATAAGCCTTTCTTTTTGTTTGTGCTAGTTCCTTAATTTCAGGGGTGAACCAAGGAACAGTTTTCTTTGAAGCGTTGATGTTGGTTTCCCTTTTTCCTAGCGCTTCTTCCGCAGCGCAGCTTTTAGCATACAAGATTTTATTCTGTCCCATTGCTCATCCATCGACATGTCAGAGCATACAGGGAACTCTTCGAATTTTGACGATAGTCTTCTTGCATAGAGATACTTGGTTGATTCGTCTATAAAGGCTTCTAGATTGAATACGTCTAATATTTGAGAAGGATGTATATTGCGATTTGTTATTATGTAATCTATTATGGAATTTTGACCTCGGCTATTACTCCAAGTAATATTGTGTTGTTCCTTATGTTTGAAAAATGTATTATTTATTCGAAGCGTGTTAGTTGTGCACAGACTGTTTAAAAGGTATCCGTTCTCGTTTGTATGGTCTTCATTAAATCTCTGCTTAACCCCGGGGATTACAGACGATCCAATTCTCGCGTTCAAATCGCCCATAATAATTACTTTTGCATCTTTTGGGGACATGTCTAATATATTTTGAAGGTCTACGTAAAACTCTTCTCTCAGGGCTTTTGCTTTGGAAATGTCTGGTGCATAGACGCTTAGTATACACCAAATAGTGTCGGGGAACTTTAGGGTGACTTGTAAAATTCTTTCGTTGAAGTAGGTTATATTGTCGATGTTATTTGCATATTTGTCATGAATTACCAAGCCGACTCCTGCAACAGCTCTTTCGTTTTTTGGTTTCCCTGAATATACCAGTATGTAATCTTCTATTCTAGTTGTACCGCTTCCTTTTTTCTTGGTTTCTGATAGCGCGCATATATGTATCTTTCTTTGATTTATCTCCAAGATGATTTCTTGATCTTTACCGTTCCAGGTTCCGATATTCCAGGTGGCAAGATTAAGAATGTTCCGTTTCCATAATCGTGTTTTCCTTGACTTTGCAGTGGTCGTTATATTGGTTGATCCGTCCGGCTTATTCTTCCTATTGGTCCTATGAGCGGTTTTCTTATTTTCACGAGGGTGGGTTGCTAACCCTCCCCTCAACCCCCTACCAGGAGGACCGGGGTGTTTCTCTTAGTCAGGTCTCTTTTCTGCAGCCCGTCCGGCTTGGGAGGCCCTACCAGTAGCTATGCTACCGCCGGCATGGCCTGAAGAATCATTGAGACACGCAATATATATGTAAAAGAACAAATTAATCATGCACACATAACAAATATAATTAAAAATTCTATAGGGACACATACATTCCTAGCTAAAACTCTCAGTAATGGAGATCTCAAATTTAACCTAGAAACGAGTGAAGCATATCGAATCATGATTGATATTTTAAAAAATAATTCCATACCACACCATACTTATGAAAATAAAAGTAACCGTCCTATAAGAGTTATGGTAAAAGGACTTCACCATAGCTGGAAACCCGATGAAATAAAGAATAATTTAAAAGCTAGAGGATTTGATATTGAACAAGTAACACCAAAATTATCATGGAAGGAAAAAAAGCCTTTAAACATGTTTACTCTGACTTTTAATAACTCAGAAAAAATAGAAAATATTCACAAAATAAACAATATTCTCTACACTAAAGTAGAAATTCACCCAATGCGTGGATCAAAATTAGTTCCACAATGCAAAAGGTGTCAAAAATTTGGTCATACTCAAAATTATTGCTTTGAAGGACCGAGATGCGTAAAATGTGGAAAAGAGCACCTAACAATTGAATGCCAAAAACCAAAAGAAGTTAAGGCAGAATGTGTTAACTGCGGTGGTGAACACCCTGCAAACTATCGTGGGTGCCAAATAGCGAAAAAAGCTCAAGAATTACGAGCTAAACAAAGAAAATTGAATGCTCAAAGGCAAAAAATTGACCCTATTGTGAAACAAAAGCCCCAACAACAGGCGAATTCTGAAAATCTAAAAGTGAATAAGAATGTATTATCATCTCACACTAGAAATACTGATAGTTATTCAGATGTAGTTAAGAAAGATGCTAGTGTAAATGAAATGCTTCAAGAACTCTTAAAAAAAATGAATAAAATTGAAACATTTCAAAGTGAAATAAAATCTTCAATCGCTGTAATTAACAGACGAGTAGAAGAACTAGAAAATAAATTAACAAGCAAAATATGAAAAATTTAACCATTATGTGTTGGAATGCCAATGGGCTCATTAGTAAAAAAGATGAATTAGAAGTTACCTTAAATTTAAACAACATTGATGTGTGTCTTATATCAGAAACACACGGAACTAGAGAAACAGTATGCAAGATTCGGGGATATAAATTCTATCACGCAATCCACCCGAGTAATAAGGCAAGAGGTGGAAGCGGCATGCTAATAAGAGAATCAATCCAACACTATTTAAAAGATAAAATAGAAACAGATAAAGCACAAATTGCTGCTGTTAACATAAAAAGTCATAATCATCCCATCACAGTAGCAAGTATCTACTCTCTGTCCCCCACGCTATAAATTAACACATATAGAATATAAAAATATTTTTGACCAACTCGGCGTTCGCTTTATTCTTGGTGGAGACTTCAATGCCAAGCATACACATTGGGGGTCACGCCTAATTTCAGACAAAGGAAGGGAACTGTACAAAGCGATAAGCAATAAAAAATGTATTGTGATATCAACGGCAAAACCAACATATTGGCCGTCAGACCCAAGAAAAATCCCGGACTTGATTGATTTCTTCATTACAAGAAATATATCCTCAAATTATGCCACTGTAGATGAGTGCAATGAGCTAAGTTCTGATCATATGCCAATAATACTGACACTTAGCGACTCTATTATCAAAAAATCTATCAATCCCACACTCACCAACAAACGCACTGATTGGGAAAGTTTTAAAACTGACTTAGCTCGAAGAATGCATCTCAATCGTCAAATGATATCTTCTAACCAAATTGATCAAGAACTCGAACAACTAGTATTAGATATACAAACGGCGGCATGGAATAAAACTCCAAAAATATATAAAAAGTTACAAGGTGTAATTACCCTCGCGAAATCGTTAACCTTGTTAGGGAAAAAAGAAAAACACGAAATAGATGGCAAAGAACAAGGGCGCCTTTGGATAAAACCAGATGGAATCAATTAAGTACTAAACTTAGAAATGAGATGAAAATAATATACTGTTCGTACCCCAAAATTATTACGAGATTATTAAAAAGTGTCGGAAAGGTAATAATTTTATTGTAAATGAAATGCGACAAGGAGTTTTTGTATCGACAAAATTATTAGAAGACACAATTTTTAAACGATAAAAGAATTCTAATGGAGAATCAGTAAACTGATTAAAAATATGTTCGATGCGTTTTGTCAGAAATGAACCGTATAAAATTTTCTATAAAACATCAAAGAATGAGAATGCAAATTTTAAAGTCCTGAATTTATTACCACATCGGGGTAGACTAAGAAAATTCGAAAATTTTGTATTCACATCACTCTATAAAAATATCAGACCAATTACAACAGCAAAATTCAATTTTATTTACCACCGGAACATGATGATTTCTTCAAATCCCTTTCACAAGCGCAAAATGTTAATGAATTGTTTTCTAATAAATTTGTTTGTTCTGTAATTAAAAAATGTTATGAATCACATAAATTATGTTTCCTAAGTGTTTTTAAGATATGTAAAATAAATTCAGTATTGTTTTTTTTTTTTCAATTTGAAGCATCTTACATTATGATAAATGGACTTGGTCACCTTCCAATTTCATAATAAATATGGTTGTTAATTTTGAAAGTGGCCCAACTCCTTCTTGATAAGAAAACGCAAATTATTGCCACTATTTTAATAGGAACTATAAAATTAACACCCCTAGACATACTTAAGCAGTAAGACTAATTAGGATCCTATACGTATATTTTTAAATTCATTGACACGCAAACCCTTAAATATCTCGATTTGAAGATAAATGGAGTTAGGCCACTTTCAAAAGAAACGGCTCATATATAGATTATTTAATTCTATATCAATTACTAAAAACAGAGCTCACTTTGCAAATAAAAATAAAATAAAGAGATTTGCTAATTAAAAAAAAAAAAAAGCACGGGAGAAAAATTAAATCAAAACGTTGAAGAATAAGAAGGAAAATGTGAATTTACTACAAAATGTACTTAATCGGAAAATACCAAGGCTCTCAATCCTAATAAAAGTCACTCGGCGGACGAAGTGAATAACCTTTAAAAATCCCCAAACCCTTGCGGACGAGGACAAGGCAAATAGTTTGGAGCAGGTGTCTCTCGTAAGCTCGTAAGGTACACAGAAATAAATAAGAATGAATGTAGAGACAAAAATTCACAAAGAAGAGTGCTCTGAAGAAGATAAAGATTGTATATCTGTATTTTTGAGGCAATTTCCAAATTATCTTCCCAGATGAATAAAATGAAGAGCACACTCATGAATGAAATAAGAGAAGAGGTGAGAAAGGAACTAAAGATGAACAGAAGAGAAGTTAAGAGAAGAGTGGAGGCGGATCATGTCCGGTATGAAGAAGGAACTAAAGACACCTACAAAACAGATACTGTGTAACTTGAAAGAGAACTCGATCAATATAAGGAGCGTGTGCAGAAACTGGAGAATAATGAGAGAGCGAAAATTATCATAATAAAGGGGATGCATGAAAGGAATGAAGGAACAGAAAAAATAGTTAAATAGTGAAAGATTTTAAGATTGAAAATATTAAAATCAACGAAACGTTCAGACTGGGGAGAAAGATCAATGAGAGAGTAATAAGACCAATTCTCCTATATATATCACTTTGACATACTTTTATTAAAAGAATTAATAAAATCTGCAGTGTCTCCACTCGACTATCTCGCAAATTTGATTTGGATTAAATAGCACACATATATTATATATTTAAATTAAATATAATTAATTAATAATATTTATTAAACCAGGGCGTGTTTGGCACTTCGTCACATGCTGGCGCGTGATTTGCAGTCAACGTGATAAAAAATTTAAAGTATTAATTCTGGTACTTTCAGCGATTCAATCAAGCTGAAATTCTATACCAATAGCAGCAGTTTTATACAATTTTTAATCATGTGAAAAACTATCAAACATACGAGTTATCTGTATTTTTACGGTCACTTTAGAGAGAAAAAAAAATCAAAACGTTGTAAATAATGACCCTCTTCCGGTTGAGCTACATTTCTCCAAAGTTAATAGAAAATTACGAATTTTGAATAATGCCCGTGTACCAAATTTCATGATTCTTTTGCGTAATCTTGTCTACATATACACATACACACAGATCTTAGTGAAAATGACTCAGGTGCCTTCAAAACGTATAAAAACATCAAAATCTTGAGATCGAAATTTTTGTGATCGCAATACTATCTCTGGCGAGATAAAAATTTAAGTGATTTTTATTTTATTTTATAGAAAATTTAACTTGAAGTTTATTTTTAAGTGATTATTTTATAATACAAAAAAGTTTTTAAATTTTATATAAATTAATTGATTAACTTAATAATTGTTAATAAAAAACAAAAAACAAAACAACAGGAAATATTATGAATCGAGAGGAGGAGGATGTTTTTTGTTTTTTTTTTTAAATGTATAAAATATTATTATTATTATTATTATTTATAATTCCATTTTGACAATTAATAAAATATTTGTTTATTCATTTGCAAACCACATTCTCTCTCTCTCTATTTGAATCAATCAAAAGTAATATATGTATATGATGTATATATAAAACATTTTAATAGGATAAAAGCATCAAATTAAAAAGAAAAAAAAAACATTTTCTATTTTTAGAGTTTTGCACATGAATATATATTATTTAAGCTTTTGTAAATTAAATTTTATAATATCAATATTAATTCATAAAATGCAAACTAAACTAAAACAAAAAGCTTAATCCATTTCTCTATTCTCTAACATTCAATAATATATTATAATTTATAAATAATAATAAAAATACAAATGTACATTTATTAAAATATCATAAAAATTCATGAAATGTTTTAATGTCTGTTGATGGTGACTGGGATGGAGTGGAGCGTGAATCCCGACGCAAAGAAATAAAAACAATAGAAAATTGGAAAAATTGAAATTTTGGTAGAAAATAGGTGACTCGATGAATAAAAGACATGTAAAAAAAGGACTCGTGTTATAAAAACTTAACTCGTTAATAGTTATTGAAATAAATTTAATTAATGGAAATTTATGATAATATGGAAATAGTTAAATGCAATTAAATCTTATCTTATTATGCTAGTTAAAATTGTTTGTATATATCTATCTATATATATTTAGCCATGGGATCTCAAAAACCACTCTAACGATTTTTTTCAAATTCACACTAGATATAGTATTTATAAAGAAAAATTAAGTTTTATTGATCATATCTCTGAAAAAGTACATCTTCATTATTTATTTCTTAATTTAAAATTATATATGGGTGACGTCACATTTTATTTTTTAACTGAAATAGAACTCGCGTGAGCGTGACAAACACCATGAAGCTAGCGCACATTACGTCTGCTTTCAAATTTCTTATAACACAGCGCGAAATTTCAATTGTCATTAGAACTGTTTTATAAATTGTTATCTCTAACATATAAATATATATTTATTATGTAAAGTTCATTTCATATATACATATATAATAAAAAGTATATAATGGTTTTAAATATTGCAATAAAAGCATATTATATTGTAATATAAATTATAGATGTAAAATTTTGTACGGAAAAGAAATAAAAGAATATTATATTTTAATATATAAATTTATTATGTAAAGTTCATTTCATATCTATATATATAAAGGAGAGTGTTTGTATGTATGTATGTATATATGTATGTAATTTGTTTACTTTTTTGCTGTCATAGAAACAAACAAAAAAGAAATTTCCTACTTAACCGACACTTTACCGGTAATTTAGAATTATGAACATCAAAAAATAAGAAACGATTTCTATGAAATTACATCACAATATTCTTATATATCTCTATGGTAACATAGGCTATAGATTTTATTAATATCTAATTCTAATCAATAACCGCAGAATTTAATTTTTTAAAGTTTATATAGTTCTCTGTGTTGTTCATTCAAGAGCCAGGCGTGGCCCACTGACTGGCGGACTCATTTTACACAATGTATATAACTAGCAATCAAAGAATTATTATAAATTTTAACTTTTTATTTTAAATTCTAATATTCAAATATCATTTCAATTAAATAATTTATTCTAAAAGTTCTCATTTTAATAAATATAATAAAATATTTAAATCATATTTAACTTAAATTATTTTGTATTTATTCTTTCTATATTTGAATACTTCTTTTATTTTAAGGGAGGGAATTAACTATGATCTAAAAAAATTAATAAATGAACTTAATAATAAAAAATCAAATAAATCCATTAATTTAAATTAATACTATTAATGAATGTATATATTGGTAATTTATCTTTAGTTTTATCAATACTTTTATACCGTTAATTTTTATAAATTGTCTCAAGTCTCTAACTTTGCATTTTCTCAAATTTTATTATAATTAAAAATATTCAATAAAAATCAAGCAATGAAATTAAAATATCAAAATGAAATGATCAAGAAATATTATACTCTATTATAACATATACAATACTTATAACTATAGGCGGAGGAAATATTAGACGATATCATTGCGGGTTCATGCCAAATCGATCAACATTAATTAAGATATTTTCATTATGACAGATATTAAAAAAACCGCGAATTCAATATCTCTGTTCACTAATTATTTGTAGACTTTAGTAAAACCTACGCATGACTCAATAGATCCGGATAAACTTTTTCAAATTTTGATCTTAAAATATATCTTGAAGGTAGTAAAGAAAGAGTAAGATGCGGAAATCAATTGTAAAATATTAGGTGACCCAGACGACTTAAATATAATAGGAGATTCGGCAATTGCAATTTCAGATAGCGAGGAAAAATTAATCGAGGTAGGAAAAGAGATGAGGTTTGAAATTAATAATGATAAATAATAAATATATTTAGAAACAAACAGGAGCAGTATTAACATACAAAATGTAGAATTTGAATATGTAGAAAAATTGAATGTAATCACGAAGGATAATAATATTTGAGAAGAATTTAAATCGAAGTTGCAATCGGGAAACGCCTGTTATCATGCAGTAAAGAGGCTTATCTCATCAAAATTATTATAAAAGGGAATGAAAATTAAAATATATAAAACAATTATTTTGTCTGTTGTATTATATGAGTGTGAGACATGGTCTATGATCTTAGGAGATGAGAGTGGATTCAGAGTATTTGAGAATAGGATTCTTCCCAGCATTTATGGGCCAAAGATGAGGACACCAGGGAATGACGTAAGAAAGATGGAACAGAGGCTCAGGATAAGGACACTTGGAGAAATGTGGTTGTAGCTGCCAAGAACTTTCGAGTAGATAGTTATAACATATTCAATAAAAATATATATAATTAATTTACTGATTAAATTAAAATATATTTTAAATAATCACACAATAAGAAATGAATGTTTTATGTTATACATTGATTGAAACAAAATGGATGAAAACCTTTTACTACTTTCAACCAAATACTATGTACCACTCGGGGGTACAGGGGGCGGAGCCCCCGTCTAGATGTGAAGAGCGACGAAGGAGCTCTGAGCAGCTAGTATACATATATAATCAAAATTATACGAAATGAACTTCACATAATAAATATATATTTATATGTTAGAGATAACAATTTATAAAACAGTTCGTATTGTAATATTTTAAACAAAGTTGTGTATATATATATATATATATATAAATATAATTACAAATTTGTTTAAAATAATATATAAGTTATATATATATACATGCATATGAAATTCATCTTTCTCGTGAAATAGCGCGAATTTCATCTGTTTTAAAATTTCTTACGCAGAAGTTTTCACTTCTGTCGGCCAGTCCCACGACTGCCAATTTTGCTTTTTTAATTCCGAAAAGCTGCAAAGCACGTTTTTTTGTCTTTAGTTTGTTTTATAACCACTTGGGGCGCTAAACAGTTTTTCAAAAAAAAACTATAGAAAAAATAAATATGAACCTATATATTATATATTTATGTATTATTGAGGAGCACAAGTTCATTCATTTTAATCAGATTGATGCAAATGTGTAACATTTAATAATTGTAATAAATAATTAAAGAATTGTATATCAATATTTTTTAAAGGGTAGAGCGAGAGCACGGTGTCTCAGGTATTAATATTACCAGCCAAATCCACAAATAATGAATCATTTTTTTTAACTTAAGTACCGAGCCGAGGCTCGGGGTCCCGGTACTTAAATAATTAAATTGCGATCGTGTTAAATTTTTGATATAGAGTCGCCAGAGTTATTTTAGAGAAAAAAATGTTTGTATAAAAAATGATAATGGAAAATGTCAAATCAATTGGATTTTGTTATAATCGAAAGTTGAAAGGCTCCCAGCTAATTCAAAATATATGTATATGTAAATTATCAAATTGATAGTTAAATAAATAATTGAAAACAACAAAAAATGCTTCAAATTATAATAAAGAAAATAAAATTTTTATTTAATCTACTATTTACCGTGTTATTAATAAAGAAAAAATGAAAACTAGCAACAAAAATAAAGAATCGAAAAACTATACAAAAGAATATTATAACAAACGGTTAATGTTAAACAATCACTGAGACTTAAGCTCAGAGCTGTTTCGGCTTTCAATGAGAGAAAAAAATACCCTATTAAAATGTAATTATTTAATAATTATAATAAAAAAACCGAATTAATTTAATAAATTGTAAACGCAGGTACGCAAGCAAAACCAGGGTAAGCTCTTTTTATAAGAAAGTACCTGGAACACCGAGCTTTCGCTCGACCCTATAAAAAAATATTGATATACGATTCTTTAATTCTTTATTATAATTATTAAATGTTACATCATTGCATCCATCTGATTAAAATGAATGGAACTTGAGGTCATCTCAATAATAATCTATATATATAAAAGGCAATGTCTGTCTGTGTGTGCGTGTGTCTGTCAAAAACTCAAAAACTACCGGTCCGATTGCGATGAAACTTTCAGGGATTGTTGTGGGCATCCCAGGGAAGGTTTTAGTGTAGTAAAATCCAAAATTAATTTATCCAAAATTAATTTAATTAGTAATATTTTGGTAAAAGTCTATTTATTAATTAATTAACACAAAATAAGTTGACCTGTGGCCAGGTCCGAACCGACCGACGGTTTGAAGTAAATTAATTTCCAGCTACAGAAACAATTTCAAATAATTTTAATATATCTATTAATGTAATAAAAAAACAGATATAAATATAACATAAATATTTTTAATTTTATTTTATTTATAATATATATATATATATATGTAAGACCAGGCTGTGATGTCAAGAATGGCTGGATGACGTCATAAATTTTTAAATTAAGAAAAAACTAATAAAGATGAATTTTCTCGAGGATAAAACCAATACAAAGTGCATGATTCGTGGTGTTATGTAAAAAATCTCCTTATATGAAATTTGGTGTGAAAATAACCCTTCCCTTCCTATCGTCGATCGCTAATACTACCACTTCCGGTTTCCGGATATTCACCAAAAGTTGATCCTTTAATCATACTGATGCATTAAGTAAATATACCAAATTTCATCAAAATCCGTTGAGCCGTATGATTCATAGAGAAATGTAAAAATCTACAAATGTGTTACTATCGTCGGTCAGTAAAAAATAATAAGCGGGAGTGTCCTCCCCTAGACTTTCCCGCATATAAATAGGTATAAAGAGTTGTGAATGAATATTTAGAATGTGTAAACTTGGTATTGATAAAGAGCCAGTTCGTATTAGTTTATTGGTGTAAAATTTGATATTTGGTAACATTTATATATATATATATAGAATAAAGTGCTACTTCCGGTTAACTGATATTTTAAATGTAAAAAAAACAGATATGGATATAATATAAATATTTTTAATTTTATTTTATTTATAATATATAAGGGCTGGCTGTGACGTCATGAAGTGCTGGATGACGTCATATAATTTTAAATTAAGAAAAAACTAATGAAGATGATTTTTCTCGAGGATAAAACTAATACAAAGTGCATAACACGTGGAGATATGAAAATAACTCTTCACTTCCTCTCTTCGATCGGCAATACTAGCACTTCTGGTTTCCGGATTTGCACCAAAAGTTGATCAATTCATCCTACTGATGTATTAAGTAAATATACCAAATTTCATCAAAATCCGTTGAGCCGTTCAGGCTGTACACATCTATACGGACGGACGGACAGACATCATGCTAAAAATACTTTTTTCTGTTAAGAAAATGCATGATTCGTGGAGATATGTACCTAAAAATATCCACAGGTGAAATTTGGTGTGAAAACAATACCTCCCTTACTATCGTCGGTCGGTAAAAAAGAAACGCTACTTGTATAGGTAAAATGTCACTTCGGGTAGTCAGATCATGATGAAATTTGGTATCTCAATTTTTTTCATATTTTTAAATCTATATACAAAATAGGAAGCAAATATCTCGAAGCAAACTGGTACTTTACTTGAAAGGTAAACGCAACCAGTGTAGGTAAAGTACCACTTCCGGTTAACCGATTTTGACGAAATTTTGATAGAAATCTACAAACTGTGAATAATATCGGTGTACCAAATTTCGAAGTCCTAGCTTGATTAGTTTTTGAGTAAATTTGCTTACAGACATTACATACATACATACATACATACATACATACACACACACAGACATAATTCGAAAAATGGTATTTTCCGACTCAGGGAGGTCTAAAACGTCAAGATCTATCGAAATCTCGAAGTCAAAATTTTTGACGATTCCAATACTTCCCTTATACGAAGTATGCGGGAAAGTAAAAAATGTAATAATAAAAAATAAAATTTCAATTATATTTATTTAATAAATTATTATTATTATTATTAAGTGTTCAGTTATCACATACGTATAGATGTATGTATACAGACACACATGCAAAAGCGAAGCTTTGCCGGGTCTGCTAGTAATATAATAAATAATTATTTGTCACCAATCCGTGTCCATGCATAACGTCATTAATGAACCAAATATCAAGGTTAATATTTTTTTCTTTTAAAAATCGCACATAAATAATAAATATTTTTTATATGGAATAAAAGGAGAATTTCGGGTGATTATGGGATATATATATATATAATAGGATGTTGGTAAGAGACATACACTGAGTTTATTAAAACACGAATTGTTTAATTAAAGTTTCTATGTAAAATTTAAATTTTACTGACTCCTCTTCTTCCTTAGCAAGTTGAGGGTTGACAATCCTTTTACAAGCGCCCACCCCATTCACTTTACCATAATATCCACCCACAATCTCGTTGGCAACCACCTTTTCCATTTCATTTTCACTCGATATACTCTTATTGAATTTTATAGGTTAAATAAAAAAAAAGCAAGGGAAAGCCAAAATAAAAATAAAAAATTTTATTGTTAAATTGTCTTATTTCTACTTAAACCAGATACAAATTTAAAATTGAGATTGGAATATCAAATTTTAAAGATTTTAAAAATTTAGAAATTTAATAAATTAAACGAACGAACAAATACGAATAGAAATTCTATCAAATTTAAAATAAAGTATAATAATAGTTTTTTCATTATTAATTTATGAAAAAATAAATTACTTCTTAATTAATTATTTTCTCGCCAGAGATAATAGTATTGCGATCACGAAAATTGTCAATGTCCATGTCCATTATTAAATAAAATTTATTGCTAAAATTATAGGCAAGAAACCATGTCTGCAAATTGTACTTATAATGACTATAAATAAATAAATAAATATAATAAATATATAATAAGTAGGGCTCGAATTTATAGGCACTAAAAATCTTTAAAATAGGTAGGCAACTAACCTCTTAAAATTATTAAAATAGGCACTTAAAAAGGCATTTTAAAAATTTCAATTAAATTTTGTATTAATGGATTTTTTTAAAAAAATGTGAAATTTATTTCAGAAATGGGCCGTCACCTCTTTGATAAGTGTTAATGTGATCATATAAAGAAAATATTTCCTACTGAAAAAATATAATTTGTAGTATCAACTATTGAATTGCATCTTTAGATTAAAATTATTATTATTATAAATAAATGAAAATAAAGTGAAGCATTTCCTTAAAGTTTTGTATAAGAAATTAACCTTAAACCTTAAAATAAAATAACGCTTACCATCACCCCCCCCCCCCTCCCTTGGGTTTTACTTTACTTTACTTAACTTTAACTTATAAATGAATGCAATGGCGTTGATTAATACTATTCTTTATTTTTTTTCAATTGTTAATATATATATATATATATATGTGTGTGTGTGTGTGTCTTTAATAAACTTGTTGAATGATAGATAACAAATTGAATTATTTATTTTGTTGTACAATATCAAATGAAATGAATTGAAATGAAATGAAGTCGATGTTTGATTACTCAGATTGGATTACCGGTACGGATATCCTTAATATTGTAGTTGTAGTACTCGTACCTCGATTTACATGAACCATATATACACCCTCACGCTTCTTTCCCCCTTTCACTCATTCATACTCCCCTAATAGGAGAACACATTGTATTTATTAGTTTATTACCAACATTCATCAACCAGAGCTTGACATTTATTCTACAAATGGCCAAGAACAAAAATAGTAGTAGTACCTTTTTCCTCTCTGATTGCTTATAACTTATAAAGTAATAAAATAATAATGATAAAACAAAAAATTAAATTAATCTATAACTAATATTACTTAATTCAAATTAATTTAAATATTTATTTATAATAAAAAAATTAAATGTAGATTTCACTTATATTTATAAAATTAGATTTATTTGTTTACTTTATTCACATGATGTATATCTAGGGTTGCCATATTTTTTCACGGACCAACCGGGACAGTTCTGTCTATTTTACTTTAGGTTTAGGGATGTCGGTTTCGGGGAGGGGGGGAGTGGGGGGGGGGGGTTATGAAAACAGTAATGTAAAAAACACTTAAAATATAGAATAGATAATCTTTGTTATTTTATTCATAATGGTACCCAAACATGATACTTTTACAAAACAAAACAGTTTTCTAATGGGAGTGCTTCCCATAGATGTGCTATCTACTGCAGAGTCTGGACAATGTGAGCTCCACAACCAATACCATTTATTCTTCTCCCCAGTTCTTTCTTTACAAGAGTAAAACAATGTTTTTCCCTGCCCTCTCGACTCCACCAAAGTTTATGTTGCAATTGTCACCACAAAAAAGCCCACTACTTTATCTTCCAGTTTATTTTCCTTGATGACAGTCATAAGATGACTTGTTAATATGTCTTAAGTGTTTCACCAGATACAGATTTAAATTCTAGTAGTTTGACTTGTGCACTCCAGATTCCTGTTTAAAATAACGCACAACTATGGTTTAACCTCTTTTCTGTTGGAAGCATCCATACTTAGTGCATCAAAATTTGCATTTATTAAATGATTCTTTAATTCTTCCAGCGCTAAAGGTGCTATTACATTCAATATTATAGCCTCACATTTGGTTTTTCCCAATGAAAATTTTGGTTCAAAAAATTTGTATTACTGTGTTACTTGCCAAAACGTTACTAATCACACAAGAGCAGATTAATCATTCTCTGATCTAAGAATTTTGCTCAATTATTTCTAAGAAACTGTGGCCTGAATCTAAACCGGGACAATTTCAACAACCGGGCGGGACGCTGGGACAATCCGGACTGTCCCGGCGAAACTGGGACGTATGGCAAGTCTATGTATACATATAATGTAATAACTTTTGAAATGCGCATAAAACAAACAAACTATTAATAATAATAATAATAATAATAATAATTATTATTATTATTATAATTAATTATTTTTTTATTTTAAATTTAATAATTATACTTTGTAACATTATCAAAATTTTCAAAAGTTGATGAAAAATCGATTTCAATTTGTCAAAAGAGCGAACAGAGAGACAGACAGACAGACAGACAGACATGAAGTGAAATTGATAAAAACGTTATAAAAACGTTATAAAAAGAAAATAAAATTATTAAGCATTTTGAATAGGTAAATATTAATAAAAACAAAGTATAGTATTATTTTTATTTTAATTTTTAACATTTGAACACACAATTCAATATAATGAAAATATTAATTGTAATTTTAATTTTGTGATAACACATATTATAATACATAGTGTTTTATTTATTAATAAAATTGAATAAACTTGATAAAATAGTGAGTCAATGAGAAATGAGAGAGCCCCTTTGTGAATATCTAATAATTTATTCTCCATATATATATATATATATATATATATATAGAGAGAGAGAGAGAGAGAGAGAGAGATGGAGGTGTGTGTGTGTGTGTGTGTGTTTGCGTATGTAGAAAATGAATAATTCTAAAAGTAATATATATAATTAGTCAAGGGATATGTGAAATAGAAAATCTAATTTTCTATACAATATTATAATATAATACAATAATAATAGAGAATAATATTGTAAATTTCAATAAAATAAATATATTGTCGTATATTGGAGGAATGGTGTAAGGTATTTTATTAGAAAAATTGGGGGTTGAAAATCAGTTTAAATTAATTTGGTAGCACTCTGGATAAATTTAATTAAATAAATGGTTATTGAATCCGCGACGGTTGTTATGGGAAATAAGTAATAAAATTGAATAAGTTCAATTAAAAATGCATATTTAAAATATAACTACACTTGCGTGCAGCTAAATCGACTCAACCCAAAAGCGCGCAAACAAAGTCTTATTTTTTTGAAATGGCTAAGCCGATATTTATAAAATGTATATATTTTTCAAGCTTGTTTATTTAGCTTTACACTGATATTAATATCAAGTAAATTGGTTGATTACTTTTTAAATTATTTGATCTGAATGACTGAACTGGAAAAAATGTTGTTCCTAGCTGCCGCTAATGCTTATTTTCAATTGCCTTATAAAAGTGCATACAACCAATTATTCTTATTAATCGCATTTCAAATGTTTTTTGAATTAAATTTACACAAATTGACAACCATTTTTATTAGAAAATCATGGATACAAATGCAGAGGTTGCCTCTCAAGTAGTTTTGATAAAACAGGGTCATTGCCAGAGAGAAGTCGCTCGTCTGTTGAACTTAAGTATTATGTATTTAATAAACTATAAGAATTTATATTAATATACAAAAATAGATAACAAGTAATTATATGAAATTGAAGAATTGAATGGTACCGTTAAAAAATAGAAATAGAAATTACTTAAAAGAAATTTAATTTATATTTAGCAATTGCAAATTTTATTAATTACCAAGGGTCGACCAATTTTGGTATATATTGTGTAGGTAAGGAATGGAGAATTCATTGGAGACTTGAGTCTTGAGTGTCGTCCTGAGGATTTATCTCGAACATCTCGTGGGCAGCGGCATCTCTCAATAGGGTTTTGGCCGTGGATGTCACTCCTTCAGGGATATGATGTCTCCTTCTCCAATTCCTGATCAAGACTGACTTAAACATTCTTTTTCACCGATAATGAAAACTTCATTCCTTCCCCCACCTTGGATACATGGATGGGTCTCTGTACACGTGCAGACCACATGTTCCATGATCAAATGTCCTTTATTCTCAAATTTAGCAAAATGTGTTCAAAAATGACATTTCTAGGTTTCGCACCCTTATATACATAAAAATGTATTTTTATGATTATATAGTTACAATATATACTTACATATTATTATAATAAAATAATTTCTACATAAGGAAACGATCCCATTATGTAGAATATTAAGAAGAAAGAAATTATTTGACAACATTGTATAAAATTCTCTCAAATATTATTTTAGTAAAATTACTACCATATCCAGAGGAAATATTAGGAGAATATCAATTACGGATTCTTACCAAATCTGTGCTGTTAAATTGAAGGTATATTAACGAAAATAATGTAACTATGAATGACATTGCATGTTAAATTATGGCTATTCATTCGTACAGTTGAAATGAAAAATAATCTCATTTTACCTTTCATTTTCTCCAAATGTAAGGTACATACAGGGTGGGACAGAAAAACCTATCCGATTTCAAATCCCTTTTTCTCAGAAGAGGGAGCAGGTAGAGTAGTGGGGTAAAAACCGTTAGAAAGCCGGTTTTATGCCATTTGTCAGTAGTCAACATGCCTTGGTCTGGTGAACATCGTGCTTTTATTATGATTACTATGTTACATCCTAATGTTCTGATAATGTTTTTTTTTATTTTAAATCTACCCTTTCAAATGCAATCAGCAGCAAAGCTCATTCAAAAATATTATAGAATTAAGATGTGGTGATAATATAATATAATATAATATAATATTTTCATTAGAGATGAAAGAGTGAAAATGTGCATGTAGATAAAGTAACAAATAACAAATTTTTTAAATATCGATTACGAGTGAATGAGAAAATATAGGAACGAATGTTTCAATTTCAATTTGATACATGAAAACTAAATCTGATTTTATTTCATTTTAATAATATTATTTAAAATTTACGAGACAATTTCGTACAATTAATTAGTATAGCATGCATGTATTCTTTTGTAGAGAAAACACACAACTGCTGTTTTATTTTATCTCTTTAATTTAATTTAATTTCTTTATAATATAATATATTATATTACCTAACATATACTATGATGGTTGATATACATAATTGTATAATATAATCTAATAAAATAAAAATAAAAATAAATATAAAAAATCATAGACATACGTATATTTACAAATTACTAGTCGAGAAATTTATTTGTTTAATTTATTTATTTAATTGTTTTTATTGAGTAATACACACATATGGACATACGTATAAGTAGGTACATTATTTAATTAATATTTTTTATTTTTTTATTTACATATAAATAAGTAGAAGAAATAATAAAAAAACATGTGCTGAAATTATATTTTATAAAAAAATAAAACAACTTTTAAATCAATGAATATTTAATGGTTTTTTCACAAATTATTTTTTTTTCTTTATTTAGAATATCAATCTTTCAATTTTCTTATAACATTTTTTTTTTCCTCCAATATAATCTTACCTATTGAATTTTAAATTTATATATATATATATATATATATTTGAATTTAAATAAAAATTGTATTTGTACATATTCTATATGCAAATTGTTTATTATAAATAATAATAATAATTGAAAAAAGTATTTTTTTTTATAATATTTAACAACATATGTAAATATTTAATTCCCAATTTTGAATCTATAATTTTTGTGTCTTTTCATTTTTAAATGTAATTCAAATATAATAAATTTTAAATTTTATCTCTCCGTCTTTAAACTAATAGAAAAAATGTTTTATTATAATTATTATTATTTTATTTATTTATTCATCAAATTTATTAAGATATAGACTATATACTCGTATATATATATAATATATATTCTATGCCTTTCTCTTTCTTTAGAATCTTTTCATTTATATTTTAATGAAAACGTCTTGTTTTAATACTTTGATATATATATAATAAATTTATTCTTTACGACATTAACATATATATATATATATATATATATATATATATATATATAGAGAGAGAGAGAGAGAAAGAAAGAGAGAGTGAAGGTTTATTTATAAATAACTAATTTCCAGTTGAAACTTTATCATGAAACAAAACTTGAAGAAAACGAGGTTAAAATAACAAATACCTACTTAAAATAAAATAAAATAAAATAAAATAAAAAAAAAAATATGACATCTTATATTTATTATTTGTTAGTCAACAAACTGTTTCAAAAGTGTAAAATAGCAATTTAGTTTGTTGTTGTGTTGGGGGCGGGGTGGGAGTGGGGGAGAATTGGTTGTGTTTGTTAGTGGATTAGAGAGAGCACTGATGATACCATTCACCCCCAAAATCCCACCCCACCCCACCCCACCCTCCGTCTCCTTCGTTCTCCAAAACATACACATAGAAAGAGTTATTCAATTAATCATACAATTATCTTCCTATCTTCCACTCAACTGTAATAGAAATTTTAATGAAAATAAAATTAAAGACATGGATGATAGCACGTATTTAAATGAACAAATGAGAGATTTTAATTTGTTATAAAGTACAAATATTTGTATATGTATAGGTAAAGTATTAGTGTAATCAAACAGAATTTTCAATGCGATGGTTTTTGTATCTTCGGTCGGGTTTCAAGCACATTAATTTTATTTTATACTTTTCATGAACATTTCAATAGAAAATTAAAATTAAAATTAAAATTAAAATTAAAATTGAACAGAATAATAATTATAATTGTATAATACGTGGAACAGTGAGCAATTGCTCGGACCCTTTAACAAATATTGATATACAATATTTTAATTATTTATTACAATTATTACTTAAAAAGTGACATATCAAAAATTAGTTTTCTAAAATGGTTGTACAAATTTACTTAAATAACTCGATTGTGACATTCCAAGATGAAAATATCTGGAGTGTCTCCACTGGACTATTAATTCATATTATTAATATTATATTATATTAATATTATATTTAAATCAAATTTAATTAATTATAAATTACTAATTAAGTATAATTAAATTAGATTAATTAATTGATTAATTACAAAAAAACATTTTTCTCAATCTTAGTGAAAATGACTCAGGGACCATCAAAACGTATAAAAATATGGACCTCGAAATTTTTCGTAATCGCAATACTATCTCTGGCGAGATAAAAATAAGTAAAAACTACATTATATATATATATGTATATACTAGCTGCTCCGAGCGCCTTCGGCGCTCTCCACACCGAGACGGGGGCTCCGCCCACTGTACCCCCCGAGTGTCCCTATTCTGAGCTATAACCATCTAACTCCTACCCTGTCCCATCTCTCTCACGTTCCTTCCTACATTGTCCACCCTGTTCACAATTGGTCTTCCAAACGGATGTTTTCCAATTGAACTCCCCACCAATATATTTTTCCTCTCCCATTCTAGCCATGTGCCCTGCCGATCCCAGCCTTCTCGATTTTATGACCTATATCTAGAGATGCATAGAGGTCATGCAATTCCTTGTTATGCAGTCTCCGCCATTCCCCGGTATCCTCATCTTTCTTTGGCCCATAAATGCTGGGAAGAATCCTATTCTCAAATACTCTGAATCTACTCTCATCTCCCAGGGTTATAGACCATGCCTCCCACCCATATAATACAATTAATAATTTAATAATTTTGATCCCCTTTGATAATAATTTCCCGATTGCAACCTCGATCTAAATTCTTTGCAAATATTATTCTCTCTGATACTAATTATTTTGTCTTATCACTATTAATTTCAAACCCCATCAATTTTCCTGCCTCGATTAATTTTTTTATGCTACTTTAAATGTTATTAATTTATTTAAAAAAAAACAAAGTAAACAAAATAAAAATAAAATATAAAGAAATTAGCATAACACTAAACTACTATAAAAATATATATTCAAATCTTACGTGAAAATCCAATTATGAGATCAAATTTTCTTAATTAAAATGATTTATTTACATAATCTTAAAAATTAATAGTATTAAATTATAGCCGTAATGTGAATGTTTTCAAAGTTTAAAAGGCCAATAAGATCAATTGAGATATTGTAAATATCAATATATATATATATATATAAAAAGATTTTTATCTGCACATTGCTCAGAATTTAATTTTTTTTGTGTATATTCGCGTTTCATGTCCTCTAGAATCAAAAAGTGACTTTAGAATTTTTCATTTCTGTTCATAGACTATAAATTTTATTAATATCTAATCAATAACAGCAGAAATTAATTTTTAAAAATTTGATATAAACATGTTGTCATTTAGCAGCGCAAAGAATACAATAAAAAAGATGTTTTTAATATTTATATTTTTATTTTTCTAATATTTACAATATTTCAATTAATCATATTGGCAAAAAAGTAGACAAAAACCTTTTTTATATATATAGATAGTCGACGCTGAAGATGGCAATATGGGTTTTCTCAAGAAGAAAGAGAAAGCTGTTACCTTCCCTCCCAGGCCCTAGTAGGGATTAATTTAATTATTTATTATATTTTAAAGGAACAAATCAAAAAAAATTTTTAAATCAGATTTATTAAACAATTTATTTTGAATAAGACATTCTTTAATTATCATTTTAAATGAATATTTTAATATATTTTAAATGAATGAATGAATGAAAATTCAAATTTTATATATAGTTTTTTATATATGTTTATTTATGCACAAAAAATTAATTGACATAATTATTAATTTAATAAAATAAAATTTAATAATAAAATTTAATAAAAAAAAATTAATAATAAAATTTAATAATAAAATTTAATAAAAAAATTTAATTTAATAAAATTAATTTAATAATAAAATTAATTTAATAAAATAAAATAATTTAATAAAATATTAAAATAATAAAAATTAATGAATTTGTAAAAAAAATATATAATACTTAAAAAAAAATGTGCCTTGGCGAGTTTTGAACTGAGGGTGCAAAGTCATAAGATGACGCCCTTGCTGATTTAACTACTAACTATTCTAGTTTGCAAGTCTCCTATTACGATATATATAGATGTCAAATTATCGCCAGCAGTGCCTCTATAAGCATTGTAACTAAACTATTTTTATTTAAATACCACCCCCTGGACACACCTTACCAATTAGCGGTTTAATAAAAGAAGTCTGACATGCCCCGAGACCTACTGAATATGCATAAAAAATTTCATAAGAATCGGTCTAGCTGTTTCGGAGGAGTATCATTTCAAAGTTTTGTGACACGAGAATTTCATATAAAAGATATAAGATAAAATTATTATTATTATTATATTTAAGCCATGGCCGGGCGCATGGGAAGCGAGTGCCGGGAGAATTAGGAATTTTGCGACAGTTTAAAATTTTTAAATTCTTTACTTTTTTCTTTGAATTGATTTAACACTGAGCGCTAGTATTCCTTGAGTGTAATTAGAAATATTACATATATCCATTTTTTAGTAAAAATCATTTTGTGTAGAAAGTACAAAAAAAAAAAATATTTTTAAAACATGAATTATGTAAAATGACTAAATTATATTATCTTGGTTTTTATTTTTAGTTTAATTACACCAATTCCTCCCTTTGCGTTGTGTTTCGTTTTATATTTCTTCCAAGTTGCGACTCTGCTTAATTAGTACTAATTTTTTTCACTGTGCGTCGTTAGATTTTCGAGGTAGCGTTGTTTTGATATCAAATCTTTTTATTTAAAAGTTTTTGAAATTTTCTTTTTTTTCTAAAAGATGGCACCACTTTTACCACGCTAATTGCACAATGCCTTCAAAACTCGGTAATTCCATTTCTAACTAAAAATCAACGCAATTTTAATATAGTTTTATTTTCACTTTGTTTTGCTAATTTTAGAGTTAAGTTTCAATTATGTAATGTGTTGTGCTTTTTATACATATAAGAGAATAATCAATTTTTATAAATTTTTACGGGTTATTTCTGGTTAGGCAAAAGGTAAATATTTTTCCAATTTATTTATTGGCAGTGTTATATTATTTTTTTTACATACACTTGTAATTTTTTTCAATCAATTTCTACAAGGAAATTATTTTACGTTGAAAATAAAGCTGTTTATCAGACTCATCATTAATTTTAATTTAATTTTTCATTTTGTTTCTGTGTGGCTCTACGGAACTTCTCCAAGTGTCCCCCTATCCTGAGCCACAACCTTCCTCCAATCCCTACCCTCTCCCATCTCTTCCCTTCGTCCTTTCCTACATTGTCCACCCACCCACCCACCTCGTCCTTGGTCTTCGTCTTCCAAGCGGTCTCCTGGTCTCTCCCATTCTAAAAAGGAGACAAATATAATACTTCAAATATTTGGAAATTGACTAGCATCCATAAAGATAGTTCCAATAGTAATGTCGGTAGTAAAAGGAATATCTACAGTGAAATTTAAAGATAATGTCCACCCAGTATTAATGCTATCGGATAACGTCGATAAATAATCATTATCCAAAAAACAGTTATATTTATTACCAACTTGCTATATTCTCAGAAAAGTTCCAAAGTTTTAAAGGAAAAATAAATGTTTGGATGAATTTTCTGTTCACCGTGCTGCTGTGCTCCTGTGCTCTGTGCTCGTAAGCCTAATCTCCAGGAAAATTTTGGGATACGTGAAAATAGTTGATTGATGACACTAAAAACTGTTAAGGATTTCTCTTGATGTCACTAATAATAATAATAATAATAATAACATAAACATGTAAACATGTAAACATGTAAACATCTATAATTTATAGATTATTAATATTAATTAATATTAATAATATTATAATAATTACATCCTTGGTAAGATATTAAACTGCCTACCGGTACGGCAGCTCGCAGCTGATAGGATGTGACGATCCTTCCGCCACCGGAATCACTCATACCCATGCAAATGGAGAATAATAGAAACCTCGGAAAAGGACCGCTTCCTGAGGACCGTCAGGGCATGTCTGGAGCCGACGCTGGACATGACAGTGAGCGAACCGTCGGTGACAGTGTACTGATGAGGCGGGTACCTGTCTCTCAACAAATTACAGCCCAACAAACAACTGGAGTGGATTTAAACCAGGCAAGCCCATCTGCTGCCACCCATCCTGGAGGATTATCTACCCATGATACAAGGGAGATCTCTGCAGGACAGGGAAGGAAACGCACTAAATGGTCACGAGAGATGAACATTGAAGTAATGAGAACGTTCTACAGGATCAATAAATGCGAAGATAATCCTCTGCCTGGATATAGACAACTTTTCTATGCCGAATATTGCAAAAGCAACCCGGAAATACAACTCAAAGAGCAAAATTTAATCGACAGGAAAAATGTTATACACATGTCCAAAGATAGTATAGGTTTGGTTGATATAAGGAGGGGCATTTTCCAGGGAGATTCTCTCTCACCTGCCTGGTTCTGCATGGCACTCAACCCGCTATCATCCCTCTTAAACCAAACAAAGTCCGGATACAAACTAAATAAGGGCTCTAACACTGAGATAACCCACCTTCTCTACATGGACGATATAAAACTATACTCTGCAAACAGAAAAAAATTCCAAGCTCTATTAGCCAAAGTCAAATCTTTTAGCCAAGATATATGCATGTCGTTTGGATACAGTAAATGCGCAACAATCAACATCAAGAGAGGAAAACTCGAAGAAGACCCCGATCAACCATTTCTAGGGATTAAACAACTAAAACCAGAAGATACATATAAATATCTGGGAATACCACAAAATATCAGTATTGATCACACCAACCTAAAAAAAATATTTTCTGATAATTATAGAAAAAGAATTACAAAAGTACTAAACACGAAATTATCAGGGAAAAATATTGTTACTACCATCAACACCTGGGCAGTGCCTACATTAACTTATTCCTTTGGTATCGTGAAATGGTCGGACACCGATTTAGATAATTTGGATAGAATGACAAGGAAGATATTAACTAAATTCCGTTGTCTACACACTAATTCCTCAATCTTGCGTTTATATCTACCACGGAAAGAAGGAGGCAGAGGCCTTGTAAATATAAGAGACCTCTGTAGAAATCAAGAAAAAAAATTAAGAGACCGAATATTAACCTCAAACGACAAGATTGTACAGGCTATTAAGGAAATGGACGATAATTATACCCCATTAAACCTAAAAAAACAAGACCACCAAACAACAACAAGAAAAGTGGAACCTCTAACCAATAAAATTCTGCATGGAAAATTACCAAGATTGATGTTGGAGGATCATATTGACAAGGGGGCATCGTACCAGTGGATAAATGAAGGTCATCTTTACCCGGAGACTGAAGGATTTATGATGGCTATCCAGGATCGTGTGATCAAAACAAAAAATTATGAGAAGCACATCCTGAAAGCAAAAATAGAAGACAGGTGCCGAAAATGTGGAAACCCTGGAGAGACAATCGAACATATAATGGCAGGATGCTCAAGTCTTTCTGAGACAGCCTACCTGGGAAGACACAACCAATTTGCAAAGATTGTCCACCAACACCTAGGACTAAAACACGGCCTATTAGATAGGAAAAAAACTCCACCCTATTATAAATATTCGCCGGCACCGGTACTAGAAAATGAAAACATCATTCTTTATTGGGACAGACCGGTACTGACGGATAAAACTGTCGACTTTAACAGGCCAGATATAATACTAATAAATAAAAAAATAAAAATCGGAATAATAATTGATATCGCGGTTCCTCTAACACACAACTTAAAAAAAACTGAGTCTGAAAAACGAAATAAATACGAGGAACTCGCGTATCAATTAAAAAATATCTGGAAGTTAGAAAGGGTTACCATCCATCCTCTAGTAATATCGGTAGAAGGGATTGTCACAAACAACATCAAAAAAACTATCAAGGAACTTGACATGCCAACCAACATAGTCAAGGTAGGGCAAAAGGCCATAATTTTGCAAACCTGCCACATCGTCCGCAAGTTCCTTGGATAATTATTATTCTTACGCGACCTGTGAGCCAGGGTGAATTCCCTCTTCACATCGTCCGAGCCTAATCCCCAAAAAAAAGACCAAAAGGGGATAGGTGAAAATTTACCAGCATTACATGCTGAGTAAGTGCAAAAATCGAATAATAATAATAATATTGCTATTGAAAATTAAAAATTTCATTTAGGTTATTATATATGTATAAAAAACGTTTTAGTGTGAATGAATCGTATAAGAAGTGTGCTCTTGAAAAATGAACGATAACATCGATGGTTAAGGGTTTTCTCCCTCTCCCTCTCCCTCTCCCTCTCTTTCTATCTTCTAAGTACATTAACCATGAATCAGCAAACTCTTCCATCACTTCTAATCTCCCCTCCCATTCTCTTCTATTCTCTCCGACATCAATTACTTACTTATAAGATTATGATATATATATATATAATCAATTTAAAATTTAAAATTTAAAATTTCTACTCGTCGTATTATTTAATTTTTTGAAAATAAAATTTATATTCAAAAATTTATTTCAATAATTCGGAATTTAAATGAATAAATTGTAAATATAAATTAGATACTGTGATACTGATGCTTACACCTATAAAGGACATTCTTTTCCCAGATGGTTTCTCTAGAAACAAATTTCTATTTAAAAATAAAAAAAAAAAAAACAAAAAGAAAAGAAAATTAAAATATATAAAATATATTATTTAGAAATCTTAAATGTATAGAATATCAAACGTAAAAAATAAAGAAAAAGATAATTTCTCTCTCTCTCTCTCTCTCTCTTCTCTATTACTTTCCTTTTGGATTGTAAAACATACCTTGATAGTAATCTTGAATGGTTCAAACTTGTCCTGTATCAAAGATATATATATATATATATATATATATAGAGAGAGAGAGAGAGAGAGAAATAGAGAGAGAGAGAGAGAGAGAAATAGAGAGAGAGAGAGAGAGTGGGCCACTTAAAACTTTTCAAATTAACTTTTCCGATCCGATTTGGTCGCAAAAGACGCCAAGCTTTCTCTTTCTCTTATGGTTGTTTAATCGTTTCATTAGCTTTTACAGAGAATGAAAAAGCTTGTCGACATCTTCACAAAGGCTACTAAAAACCCAATAAAGATTAATCATTACATTTTCCAATTCATAGTGTAGTGTGAATTAATTTAAAGTTGGCATTTGAATAGCAATATATAGTTATTAAAACTTTTATGGTTTTTGTTATAATTATTAAAGTTTATAATATTATTTGTAAATAGTTGTATTTATTAAATTAAAATAATATTAGTATGTACAACGTTTCGATAGCTAATTCTGCAATCGTTCTCAAATACGACTGCATTGCAATTAGTATTTTTTATTGAACTAATATATATTTAAATAATCTGAATAATGCCTAGCAGAAAATTGAATTTAGGCCATTTCACACACACACACACACACACACACACACACACACACATGTCTAGCAGCAACATATTTGGGATTCGCTCTCAACGTAATAAATTCGACAGTGAGAGAGGAAAGAGGATAGCTGAAACACGAACCCAAAGAACATTTGATCTTAATTTGCAAAACAATCGAATGAAAATAGTTCAAGTCGACATGTTATGTTGCGGTTGCGCTTGCAGAAAAATCAAATTGTCTCAACTCGATGCACTGCCGCCAGTGTCATTGAAAACGCTTCTTGTTGGATCTACCGCTGAATCGTAACATTTTGGAGGAAGGAGGACAATTATATTTTGAAACGTCGTCAGTTTTATTTCATACGTATATTGTTTGTTTCTTTGCAAAAATTGAAACGGGACGTCGATAAGAATATGCATGCAGTTGTTATTAACAAAAAAAAAAACAAAAAAACAAACAAAAAACAAAAGAGCATGATATGTATACTATAATATATGAACCATGCGGTACACTAAATCCGAATTTACCATGCATGATAGTCGGCTAGTCGGGAAATGGTCTAAAAAATATCGCAGCCAACAATCCAAGTAACAGGAGACGATGGATAGCCTCCGTAAGTAGGGCTTACAATACCGAACTAAAATCCGAATACCGGTATTTGGTATTTGAAATTTGAAATACCGGGATACCGGTATTATTAATAATAAATTTACTAGCTATATTTCTACTTACCTCAGTTGTTCTATTGACTTTTGAACCAATAATATATGAAATCCAATAAATATTGTTCTGAAATGAGTAGATATTATTTATTTTATTACATCGAGTAATAGTAGAGTAGGAGTAGATAGATACAAAAAAACGTGCAAGTAAAATATTAAATTCTATGTTACATTTTGCATATAATAGGCTCGTATAGTATTATATAATTAAAAAAGTAAAAAATATAAAAATATAAATTGAAAGTATTTAATATTAATAACTTGCGTTTTGTTTATTAAAGTTTGCTCTTCAAAAACACAACGAATCAAGCGTTTCATCATCAAGCGAGGACCGAATTTTCGTACAAATATAACCAGTGGCCGAAAAAGCTCTTTCTGATTCTACACTTGTCGACACTATTGTCATTAAAAAATCATACACATTTTGTAAATTCGTAAATTCGTAATACCAAAATACCGGCATTTTTACATAAATACCGGTTTTTAATACCGGATAAAAATCGTCCGGGATCCCGGTATTGTAAGCCCTATCGGTAAGTATAGGATTTCTCATTCATGCAAACACAGTGTGCCACACACAGCAAAGTAAATAAATATAAAGTTCAATCCATTTATTACTTGACGGAAAAAAAAAATAAAAATTTCCTATTTTCTAGAAATACGCACGAACATCTTTAGAACATTTCAATAATAATAAAAATTGTCTTCATCTAATGTTTATTTGTCTATAGTTGCCTTTGGTGAACTTTAATTAAAAAATTATATTTTAGAAAACAAAAAAATGTGTGGTTCTTCAAATCATCTAAAATAGTTAAAGTCTGAAAATAAATAAAAATTAAATGGAACTATTTCT
This sequence comes from Labia minor, assembly GCA_963082975.1. NCBI lineage: Eukaryota > Metazoa > Arthropoda > Insecta > Dermaptera > Spongiphoridae > Labia > Labia minor. The sequence continues at coordinate 124,364,454 of OY720344.1, read as the reverse complement.
GGTGAATACGATGGATGTTGTAATAGAATGTTTATTTGGTGCATATTTTAAAAAACTAGAATAATTTAAATATTTATCATTTGTTTTTATCTTTCTATGACTATCTATATCTATCTATTATGTGTAATTTATTTTTTTAACTTTTTTTATAGAAAACGTTTTCTAGCTATTTTTTGATTAGTATTATTAAAATGAGAAAATATTATATGTATTTTGTATCTTTTATCTGTGTATAAATGTATAACAATCTACTGTAATAAGTGTGTGTGTGTGTGTGTGTATGTGTGTGCATATATGGATATATATGTACATGAATCTAGAGATTTGTGAGTTAGTTCTTTCATATGATAATAGAGAGAGAGAGAGAGAGAATCAAACAGTCTGTGTGTTATCTCTTTTTCTCTCTTATTTATTGTATCTCAAAAAATTATCTTCTATTCTATTCACTAATTATGTTTCTTTTCTTTTTTTTAATCTAAACTTTTATTAATTTTATTATTATTATTATTATTTCTTAATAGAAATCATATGCAAAATAGAATACATATTAATATATTATTCAAATTTACAGATTATAAGATTATTCTTTTCAAATTTTATTCATTTAATTTATTCAAAAATAAATAAAAAAAAAACAACATTTGATTGATGATTTAAAAGGAAAAGAAGATCAAAAAAAACTTCCACAGAGAAGATTGAGAGAAAAAGAATGTAAGAGATCCTTAAAAGATTCTTTCGATCAGGATAAGTATTTTTTATTTTTTTATTTTTTATTGAATATTTCTACTGTCCATATTTTGATTATAATATTAGTTGGAAAACTTATCGTAAACGGGAAAGCGAAAGACGATTTTTAAAAGAAAATCCTATTAAAAAAATAAATAAAAAAACGAATATAAATTCAGCATTTAATTATTTATTTTAATAAATTTTTAATAAAAAATTTTAAAATTTCTAACGTATAGTTACAATTTAAAATTTAAACTTTATTATAGTATATACGAGGTGTCTTTAAAAAGTTCGGTGAATGTGGTATGATAAAAAGATTAAAAAGCGAATGTTAATTGTAAATGTGTGTGTGCTGTAATATTAACCTTCAAAAATACTCTCCACTAGTCACAACCCACTTCTGACAACGTTCGTATAACGCTTGAAAACTGTTGGAGAAGTCTTGATGTGGAATCGTTCTCAGAGTAGCCGTCACAACGTTCAGGCCGGCAATCCATAAGCAGGAAACCAGAAAACACTACATACTATGTCTTTGCTAATACCCAATTCTTCGGCTATTAGTCGCATAGTCAATCGCCGATCTTTTGTTAGCATTTCTCGTACACGATCAGTGTTTTCTGGTGTGTTACAGTATATATATTTACAATTAACATTCGCTTTTTAATGTTTTTATCATACCACATTCACCGAACTTTTTAAAGACACCTCGTATATACTATAATTTTAATTAAATTTGATTTTTAAAGTTGAGGGTTGCCTTTTAAAATTTTGGCAATAACAAACGTCAATGTTACAACTCAATAACGCCACCCATTGTTCGATTTTAAATCTATTAAACTTTATGATAAAAAAAAAATTTATTATATGCATCGTAGAAATAAGTGTTAGTATTTGAAAGTACTAATTAAAAATATATAATAAATATTCTATTAAAATATTAATAATCATTGTTTTCTTATTAATAACTTGGAAAAAAAAAATTAAAATAATAATTTTTATATAATCGCTAATCAGGATTTTTTTTGACTTACCTTTTTTAATTCTTTTAATGGAATAAAAGAGTAGAGCACGAGAGAGAGAGAGAGAGAGAGAGATTTAGAACCTTTATTTCCTTCACTGTATGTTAAATGAAAAAAAAAAAAATCAAGGAAAAATTGGAGGGTGAACATACAAATATTACTAAATGTAAAGTCTTTAAAGTGTCTCTTTTAATTAAGATATTTTAATTTGTACAAAATTAAAAATTACATAAAAAAAGAAAAATTAATATTGTAATTTTTTTGCCAACTTTAATTCAATTAAATACATGATCATTATTATTACTTTTACTTTTCTTTATTTGAAAGGTAAAATATAATTAAGAAAATGAAGTATAAAAAAAAATAGAAAGTTTTTGTTTTTATTTTATTTTTTTTTTTTTATTTATGTTTATATATATATATATATCAAATCAGGGAAAGAGAGAGAGAGAGAGACTGTAGAGAGGATTGGTTTGGTGACTAGTGGTAATTTTTCTTTAAAGCAACAGAAATACTTTTAAATAAAATCTTGTATATTTCATAAAGAAAAAAAACAATTTATTTATAACAAAAAATTATATACTTAAACCAGTGTGATGAAAAAGTAAGGTGAATTTGTTTATAAAATATAAATTAGTATTCTTTCAATCAATTTCTCATCCCCTTCAAAGTATTTCACGAAAGAGTCGGAATAGTCTTTTTTTCGGTATAGCCTTCAAGATCTTCTTCCATTCGGTCGTGTCAAAACGGCGTCCCTGCATTGGTCTTTTGAGTTTGTTGAATAGCCAGATCAGGCAAATACGGTGGTTGTGGAACGATATGAGTCGAGTCGCAAAGAACCAATGACGTTATGACATGGTGCACATAATTAGTTTGGACTGAGCGCTAAATGATATTCCAAGACGATCAGCAACAAATCTGACCCACGCCGGTAGACGTTGATGGTCGTCCAGACGTCCGCCGTCATACATTTTGTTTATTAGCATATCCGGTATTTTAGGTGGAAGTGAACCTCTGATTAGTATATGATAATGGTGGCCGATAAACAAACTCCTGAACTATTATTATATGTAGTTGTTTGACTGTAGATCTGTAAATATGGATGGAAAGAAGTTTCTTCAATGATCCGCTCGGTGTCCGTCCATCTGTCAGCATTGAACTTTATAAGTCAAGTATCGTTGTTGCATTATCATGGTGATTTTTTAATTGCCAAACTGTTTAAGTAATTAAGTTTTTTTTACAAAATTCTTGTTATTCTATAATATCGCCTCTCTTTAATTAATAATATAATATAACAATAATAATCATTTTTTACCTTTTCAATTAATATCGCCATTTTTTTTTTAATTTATTCATTTATTATTAATAAAATTAAATATAAATATACATACTCCTATTTATATGAAATAGAAGGGATTATATGAATATATATATATATATATATATATATATATATATACTCGTATATATTATATATGATATGAATTTTTAACTTGATATCATCGCCTGCGGCTTCTTTTTCAATTTTTTTTTTACATTTCCCCCCCTCTATTACACTACCATCCTAGACTCTTACCCATATCCAATAGGATGAGAGTGTCTGATGTGTAGTATATTGAGTGGTAAAGAGAGAGAGAGAGAGTGAGATGGTATAATCGAAATGGCGATAAAACGTCAAGTGGGTGAGTGAGTGAATGCACAAGCAATCAAGTCATCCATTCAAAAACATTTATGAAATTTCTTCTCTATCTACCTATCTATCTATCTATCTATCTGTATATTAAATGAATAATGTAAAAATGACACATCAAAAATTTGTTTGCAAAATGATATAAATTAATTAAAAGAATGAATGAATTGCCATTTCAAGATGAAAAAATATTTAAATTTACTTGATAAAATATTTGATCTTTTATATATGTTCTTATATTAAAATCTCTTCAGTTTTGATAAAAATGTTCTTAGTCCTGGCCTCGAGGTGTTGAGAGAGAAATCCTTACCTTGTTAGTCTAGTCTTAAGTTTAACTTAATAATAGCAATAATGTATCAAGCGCCATTTATTTCAATATTATTCACAACTATATCAATAATAAATAAAATATCATATTTCAAATTTATATTTATTCATTTCAATTTCAAATAATTGACATATTTTTATTTAAATAAATATAATGTTTCAAATTTATCAATTAATAATAATTAATTTTATTAAAAATTCAAGAATTAACAATCCTTTGAAATTAAATTGAAAGCTCCCCGTTGTTCGTTTGATGACTCTTTACTTAAAAGAAATGATATTTAAAGTTTCTTCATTGAAAAGGCCGCGGGAAGCCAAAGACAAATATTAGTAAAAAATAAATTTTGGGAAAAACATCTGTGTTGGTATACTCGTATATGAATAAGACAATAAGATTCACATGTAAAAAAGGGGTCCCCCGCGCGTGATCTTAATGAAAAAGGTGACAAAAAAAAAAAAAAAAAATTGTGAAAATAGTAAATTAAATTAATATGAATAAATTTTGACAGTGTGTGTGTGTGTGTGTGTGTGTCGTCAGAGATATTTTATATATAAAAAAAGCAAAAAATGAAAAATTATAACTGGATAAGGATATTCGCCATTCTAGAATCCAGTTTGGATCCTACTAATTGATAATTGATAATTGATAATTGATAATATTACTTGTATATTGTTCTATTAAGAAGAATAAATTCTTTCTTAATCCATGCTTAACGAGAAATAATATCTTTATACACTCAAATACAAAAACTGCTAATTATTTACTAACTTTTGTCCTTATATTTTTTTTAATGAAAACGATGAATTTTCTTTTCTTATTTTTTATTTTTAATCTTATCATGGATTAAAATAAATTATCATATTTAATTCAATTGAAAAAGGAATTCGATTAATGTAATAAAATTGAATGCATAAACAAAAAAAAAATGGAATCTCGATATTCATTTTATATTAAATCAATAAGAACAAAGACAGAGAGAGAGAGAGAGAGAGAAATAAGAGAAATTTGAATGAGCATCATCCACCCCCGATAACTTCTTCAACTCTCACACTCTTCTTTTTTATTTAAATTGAATAAATAAATTAAAAAAAAAAAAAAATAATAAAAAAATGATGAATCATTTTATTATTTTTTCTTAACTTTTGTGCAGCAGAAGAGATTTATTCTGTTATAAATTATTCTAATATATAAGATAAGAAATACACATTCTGAAGTTATAATCGAAATAAGACAAATAAAATTATTTTTAAATTTGATTCAATATAATTACTATAAGTATAATACTTATATATAATAATGTATTACGAATAATTAAGTTACATTTTGATATTTCATTCATATAAACTTGACGATGGTTCAATTTTCATTTTTTTAGAAAATTTCCTGGGATTTGATTTTTATTTTAAAATCACCCTTAGGGCATGTTGACGAGAAATATCGTTTTTTTTTCAAGTGTGTTGTCGCCTTAGACGGTCCCATTACGATAACGATAACACTGTTATCATGTTCACTCTATCATTCCTCTTCACTCTTCTTCCCCCCCCCTCCCATCCTCCCACCTACAGCCATACTTCCAAGTGAAATTTTATAGGTACGTGTTTATATTATAGGCAAATAAATCATATATCAGATGGTGAACATTTACCATAAATACTCATTTTCCAAAGCAGATGTGTTTGAAACATGAACAAGAATGAGTGGAAAGTGAAATAAAGCGATACTGAAGTACAAAGAGTACAAAAAAAAAAAAATTAAGAAAGGAAAAACAAAAACAAGAAATGAAAAATAAAAAAAAAACAAAACAAAAAAGCACATTTATTAGCATTTAACATAAAACAAAGAGATTAAATTAATAAAAATTAAAAAATTAAACATTATATTTCTAAGAGAATTTTGTAAATAAAACCACATATTGATATTTATTATTGTAAATTTATTCAAAAAATACAAAAATTATACAACGTTTCGATTGCTACTTCTGCAATCGTTATCAGGCGACTGCACTGTCCGAAAGTCCAGTGCCGACATTATATTGTTTGTTTTTTTCATAAATTTAAATTAAACAATTAATTTAATAATAATTACTTAATTTTAAATTTATAAATGTTATTTTATTTTCTAATAATATGTAAGTATTTGTTTTAAATTTTATTTGGATTAGTGCGATTTAATTATGTATGTTTATGTATATGTAAAAAAATTATAAATTACTATTCATAAAATATATTTATTAAATATATATATATAAATATTAAAAATTAAATTTTATTCAAGTAAAATAATTTTTTTTATTTTTACCGACCGACGTTAGGAAGGAAGGGAAGGAATTGTTTTCACACTAAATTTCACATGTGAAGATTTTTACATATCTTCACGAATCATGCATTTTCTTAACAGAAAAAAATATTTTAAGCATGATGTCCGTCAATCCGTCCGTCCGTTGTGTGTCCGTATAGACGTAGACGTGTACAGCTTGAACAGCTCAACGGATTTTGATAAAATTTGGTATATTTACTTAATGCATCAGTAGCATAAATTCATCAACTTTTGGTGTATTTCCAGAAACCGGAAGTGGTAGTTTACAAAGTATTAATTTTATATTCATTGTCGGAAAATTTTTCACTTAAAAAAAATATAGTAGTAATTAAAAATTGATTGATTAAACTAAAAATAAAAACTAAGATAATATAATTTAGTCGTTTTAATTCAAGTTTTAAAAATATCTTTATTTTATAATTTATATACGTGATATATAATGTTGTTTGGAAATTAATTGATTTCAAATCGTCGGTCGGTTCTTTGCCTGGCCACACAGCTCATATTTAAGATTATAATGACTAGTGTTGTCTTTCAAGTTATCTATACTGGATCTAATCCAAATTTTCAGTGCGATATGTGTAATTTAGTTATATTTTAGTCATAACGAACACTCACAATAAATGTGTTAATGTTAATGTATAAAACTGGTTAAAAGTAACCATCATACGTGCTTCCATATTAATATGAAAATTATTCAGACATTTAAAAACTACAATATGTATATATTTTTATAAAGTTGTTGCAATACTCTAGTAGGTATATTATTATATTTATTAATATCAAAATATTTCAACACAAAAATTTAATAATGATTTTGTAATTTTGGTTTTTATTTCTTTTTTGTTTGTTGAAGCATTTGGTGGTTCCACCACCACCGGTTAAAACGACAAACGTTGTCCTTACCTCACCATGTGGCTACACTACAACAGATGCCATTGTACCACTCCGTAAAGGCTCAATTGTAGTTAACAGCACAAATGATAAAACACCAACAAAAACAACAACAACAACACCCTGTGACGTTGCAACTACACCAGATAAAATTCCTGTTCCAGTTGAAATGATTGACACAACTTCAAGTAAGTAATTTTTATTATTATTATTATTATTTTAATAATAATATGTATTTAGTTTGACGGTCTCGGGTTCTCGTCAGGAGCAGATGTGGGTCAATGTGTTAGTGTTAGTGTTAGTGTCAAGGATTCTTCCAAGTGTCCGAATCACCCAACCATTTATTATAATATACATTTATGGGGGTGGCAGTGGTGAATTTTTTACATTATAAAATTGCAATTCTTTACCAATTATTAATAACTTTTTTTTTTTTAAAAAAATACACAAAAAAAGTATAAAATATTTTATATACCTATATACGTATATAAATTAAGAGACATTTTCTCTTTATACAATTTTCATCAATTCTATTTAATTTCATCGAAACTTGAAATTTTATTTAAATCTTTTATTTAAAAAATAATATTTTAAACGAGTATATAAATAATTTTTTATTAAAATTTTTATAATGATATTTCAATGATCATTTTTTATCAATGAATAATATCATTTAATTAAATACCAATACCAATCACACTCAACATACCTAAGTATATAAAGGAAAAAAAAAATAAAATCTTTTTATAATTATTATCTTTTATCCATTAAGGAAGGGAAAAAAATGTATTGTTTTAATTTTTATCTTAAATTGTATTATTATTATTATTATTATTATTTCAGTTGGTTTTTGTTTGAAACACAGTTTTGGAAATCTAGAAAAAAAAACAAAAAAAAAAAAATGAATCTATTTCTAGGGAAATGAAAGTTTATATATGTGTATCTTTGCCTTTGGTGAGATATTGAGTTACCACCCTTTTCTCCTTTTTCTTTTCCTCTCTCTTCAACCCTCTCGATTGATCTAACGTCCTACAAACGACATTCAGTGATTGAATTGAATCAAAAGTGTGAGTGGTTGGATCGGGGGAAAAGCTGAATTGTATATACCTATATTTTTAAATATATATATATATATATATATATATATGTGTGTGTGTGTGTGTGTATGTAATGAAAATGGTGTGGTGTGTTGTTGTAAAGGGCACATCATTTGATGATAGTCAAAAAGAATGAATGAAAGAAAGAAAAAAAGAAATAGTGTATCGTATCAAAAACGAGTGATACAAAAGTAAAATGTCACAAATGTCCATTTATCCATTCATCTCGTTTCCTCTCACTTATATAATCCCCATCACAAATACAACTACAATATCCTGTATAACACTCTGATCTGATCTAACTAAAAGAAGCATCGTGTTTTAAAGCTATCAAGTTAAATAAAGACTAAAAAAAGAAACTAATTTGGGATTATCCTATTCAATATAGAAAGAAAAAAAAAGAAAATGGGGGGAGGAGAGGGGATTGAAGAGTAAATGAGGGGGAGAGAATTTAATTCAAAAGTGGAAAAAGAAAATCATTCAGTTTAATCTCAATCCGGCTATTCAATTCAACACTCTACAGGGAATTTCATCTAATTTTAACAGAAAATTACTTTTACCTACATAAAAGATAACAAACTGTGATAGAAAACACTAATATTTAATAATCTATTGCATTATTGGGTGGGCATGTTTTATAATAATTTCATACCTTTCGATTATTCTTTTTCAGTTAATGATTGAATGAATGAATGAATGAATGAATGAATGAATGAATGAAAATGTATTTTTACTTGTTCATTTCGTATGTACCTACACATCAACTTGTTGCATTGCATCTATTTTAAATATCTTAAAATAATGTATATTAGGTTTTAGTTTTATATATCTTTTTAATTTCTCACCTCCTCCCCCTTCATTCTCACTACTTTTCCCTCTCCTTTATTCTTTAGATTGTATCTTGTAATCTCTCTCTTTTGTGCTTTATCTACATACATTTGTTAATTACATTACATGTTTTTACTGGTAATATTTTTAAAATAAAATTATTTAGAATTTTAAATCTTATATATATATTTTCTACCATAAACATAAATATTACTTGTTATTAATTGCAATGTAATTGGGGGGGGGAGGAGGAGGGGAGGATTATTTGAATTTAACATAAATATTACAAAATATATAACCAATTTGAAAAAAAGAGAGAAAAAAAATAATTAATATTATTTGTCTAAAAATTCATATTTTAATTTGTATATAATAATAATAATAATATATGTACGAGTATAAATCATTTTTATCTAGCTATATGCCTTTAAAGGATTAGAAAATGATTATTATTATTATTATTATTATTATTAGCAGCAGCAGGAGCAGCAGCAGCAGTAGTAGTAGTAGTAGTCAGATTTCTTTCTCAAAAAGTCACCTCTTTGATCTTATGTCTGATGTCTGATCTGATCCAACTGATGGCTTCTCAAATGGTCACCGTCACCATACAAACAACCAAGATTTTTATTTGTCTTTCTCACTTTTCTAAACATTTGATCAACTAAATTGCAAAATATTTTTTTTTAATTTACATTTAACTGATTGATTCATTGTATTAAACAAGTACAAATATTAATTATCATTAATATCATTTTTTTTTTATATAAATTTATCAATATAATATAATTTTATTCTAAATATTTTCAAATAAAACTTTAATATACTTTAATTATATATACAAATTTTAAAGTATTATAATTAAAAATTCATATTTCTAAATTTAATAGCAAGTTGAAAAATTTCAAGTACTTTATTTGTATATCATTGATTGCATTAGATACAAATTAAAATATACTAATTTTTAAATTTATATACAATTTAACATTATTTTTTATTAATATCACATCACAAAAAAGAAAAAAAAAAGAATTTATTAAACATAATAAATAAAAAAAGAAACCTTTTAATAAATGTGCCATTTAGAAAGAAATCAAAGCGATTAACTCCACAATTAAACAAACTGAGAAAATGAAGTCCAAAGTTTACAGTTTTTATTAAATTCAGGGTTATTGATTACAAAAAAATGTTTATTGCATTATTAAGATATTAAGATTATCAAGTTCAATTATCATTTCATATATTGCAGATTACATTACATTACATTATATTATATTACTAGCAAAATTTTAAAAATATGAATTAATCGATCTGGCTGCTGAGTGGCTCAAATTATAAAAGAATATAATCATTTGAATTTCAAACAATTTCTTTATATCATTTTTTTTTGTCTAAAAAATATTTTAATTTTTATATAATCAATACATAAATCATTTTTGCATTTAAAATACTAGTATCGAAGTAATTAATTATTAAGTAATGAAACTAAAAACAAAAACACACAAAGATAATATAATTTAGTTATTATATTATAATTGACGTTTAAAAATATATTTGAATTCATAAAACACTAATAAAAATAATTTCTGTTGTTTTTTTTTATTAAATTTGTGTATAAAATTTAAAACTTACATACCATTTATAACAACTTTTAAATAGAAAAGAAGAAATTTTATGTTTTGTCCTTTTTTCAAGTGATTAATAAATTAATATGGAATTCATGATTTAATTATTAATTAGACATAAATATTTTACTTTTATTATAATTATTATTGCCCCTTAATTAAAAAAAATAAAAAAAAATATATAAGTATAATTAAAAAATTAAGCCAGCCATTTCGAGATGACAGGTAGTTTAACAAATTAACAGGTCTGATATGTGGCTTGCATATCATATGCCGTATTGCTCGACTCGTTTAATAAATAATTTATTCCATGACTACGTATACATATTATAGAAGCAGTATTGATTGTTTTGGAGGATCTTTGGATTATCACCATCGAGAGAGAGAGAGAGAGATATGAGTGCTTCAAATTAAAATTGTTAATCAAATCTATTATAATAGAGAATCGTGAAATGTAGCAGTACGATAGTGCAGAAATCTCAGCGATTGTTTTACTCGCAATATATACGAGATACTACTACTACTACTACTACTACTACTACTACTACTAATGAACAAAATACAGTTTCAGCGAAGCTAGTTTTTGTTTCTTTTGGTTGCTTCAGCTGGAACTATAAAAACTTTTCTCATTTCGCCAATTCTCTGGCTTTATTATCATCATCTGCTAGCATTGCAACCATTTTATTGTATTGGATGGATGGATAGAGTCAGAACATCTCATTCAGCATTCAATTTTATATTGAATACTCGTACTTCACAAAAGAACCCAGACACAGTCTACAACATAATAAAAACAACAACAACAACAACAACAAACAATCATTGAAAAAATTTCCAAATTATTATCTGGGATGAATACTATAAATGGCACACAAACATCCTTTTAAGGGCATTGAACAGAACACTTGAAGATATTATTAATATTTTTATTTTATTTTCACAATTTTTATAGAATAAAAAATATATTTATTTTATTTTACTTGAAGTTTAACTTTCAAGAGATTAAATAATGAATCTTGTATGTTTTATTAAGTATAATAATAATGAAATTAATTTTATTGTAACAGTTCATGGTTACTTATATGTATATATATATATATATATATATATATATATGTTTTTTTTCTTTTTACCAGCAATCATTGTCTTCTCCCTTTTCATACTAATTTATAATTGTAAATTTATAATCTATTAATATTAGTTAAATATACTTAGAATAATTTTAATTATAAAAAAATAATTTAATTTTTTTTATTAATAATAATAATAATAATAATGGAGGTGGCTTGGCCAAGAGTGTAGAGTGGCAACCTTCTACACAAGAAGTCGGCGTTCGATTCTAACCAAGAACGGACTTTTCTAATAAATTAAATTTAACATCAGCTGCCTCCGGCTCCAGGAACTGACAAGCCCTGGTTCTATACAACTCTGCACCAGCAGGACTACTTCAAAAACAAGCATCCATAAGCAACAATGGATCGTGATGAGAATAACTCCAGGTGATACCAATCCACTCGACACCTAGAGGATCCGGATATTCACGAGCAGACAAAAAAAGAAGAATGAAGTTAACACCTAACATTCATATATGGGCCCACTTAACAACAATACCCTTGTATATGGGAGCTTTGCGTGATCCTAGATGGTCCAAACGCAAATAATAATAATAATAATAATAATAATATTAATATGTATTAATAATGTGAAAGAATTTAAAATTCAATATATATATTGTAATGGTTTTCTTGGGTTTATAGGGAGAGGGGAAGGGGAAAGAATGAGGGGTGTGATGTTTGTAAAAAAAAAATGGGGAAAGAATCAATTAAAAAAATTAATATAAATAATTTTTTTATTTAAATTAATATTTAATTTAATTTAAATTAAATTAATAAATTTAGAATTAATTAGAAGATAATTAATTTTGATTTTAATAATTTAATAAATACATTAATTAATTTTTTATATTCAAATCAATTAGTAATTATGATTTAAATTACTAATGAGGTTTTAAAAGATAATGAAGGTAGGAGAAGTGAGGGGAAAAAATATGGCGTCCTTCTAATTCGACAAGGGTTGTGAATGAAGGAGATAATTTTAATTTGTGGTCCAGATAAAGATGTAGCACTCAGATAACAAGGATTCCAGCGTGAAATAGAGAAAGAGTTGTACAATGGAGGAGAGTGATTAGATTATTAGATGTGAACTTTTAATAAATTTTATTATAAGTAAAATAATAACGTTAGAAAATTTTCTTGTAACAATCTTTGTTATTTTAAGCAATAAATCATATTAATTAGTTTTACAAATGGTAATAGAAATAATATCAATTAGTAATAAGAACTTAAATTATAATAAAATAAAAGGAATGAAATAAAGTCTTATCCGTGTCGTGGTGTGCAAATGGCGGCTGACATATGTGATGTCGTGATGATTTCCAAGAGGTCCAGATGAGTAGATTTTGTGAGGATCAAAAGAACCAGGTTGTCTTGTGTCTTCACGGGTTGAGATCAATTCCAATATTTAAATATTTTGTTTGGAAACGAATGAGAGTTAAAAAGCATTTAGAAACGTAAAAATGTTATAAAAGCTGATTGAGCAAAATAGAACACGTCTATTCTCTCTGGTGTCTCGATCAAGAATGATCTTTACAACAATATCAATAAACAAATTTAACACTCGGAGAAATTCACTCACACCATCACATAAACACACACAGACAGGGAGTTCTTCCGTCTCTTTCTAATTCTATTTACAAAGTTCTATTTTAATTAAATAATTTATTTTATTAAATAACTAATTATATCTCTAAAGGAGATCAAATTTCAAATTCTTAAAACTAATAAATTATATTATATTAAAACACATTAAAAGAAAGGGATAGAGATGTTGGCATTAAATAAAAAACTTAAATATAAAATACAGAAATTATTAAAATTAGGGACTGAATTGAAAATATCAGTACAATATATATATATATTTCTAGAGAGAGAGAGAGAGAATATGTATGTAAAGGAAATGGAACTAATGGACCTGTCGGGGAAATTGAACTCTTTCTACCTCGTAATTAAGTGTTCTTCTTCCTCTTCCTCGATACAATTTTTGCCTTATCTTAAAAATATATTACAAGAAGCAAATTGAGACGTCGTGTATTAAATTAAATCTACTGGGAGTTTATTTTTTTTTTTTTTTTTTGTATTCTATCGATCGCGATTTTATTATTAGTTTATATTATTTTCCATACTAATACTAATATTAGAACAAATAACAAATAAATAATTTATTCCTTTGTAGATGAATTGTATATACCAAAAATAATCATAAACTTTTAATTTATATTTGTAGATAAAAGAGTGAATTTTTTTCTTTTTCAATAGAAATATTTATATAAATTTTAAAATTGCTATTTTTTTTTATAAAATTACTTATCAAATGTATTGCAATATTATTTTTTATATTAGGTATAATAACAAAAATAAAATAAGTTGACCTGTGGCCAGGTCCGAACCGACCGACGGTTTTAAATAAATTAATTTCCAGCTACAGAAACAATTTCAAATAATTTTAATATATCTATTAATGTAATACAAAACAGATAGGCATAGAACATAAATATTTTTAATTTTATTTTATTTATAATATATAGCTGAGGTAGCCGGCGTTGCCGGCGTGACCCGAGGCTGTGACGTCATATAATTTTAAATTAAGAAAAACATAATGAAGATGATTTTTCCCGAGGATAAAACCAATACATTCGTGGTGATATGTAAAAAAATTCCTTATGTGAAATTTGGTGCGAAAATAACCCTTCCCTTCTTATCGTCGATCGCTAATACTACCACTTCCGGTTTCCGGATTTGCACCAAAAGTTGATCAATTCATCCCACTGATGTATTAAGTAAATATACCAAATTTCATCAAAATCCGTTGAGCCGTTCAGGCTGTACACATCTATACGGACGGACGGACAGACATCATGCTAAAAATACTTTTTTACCGACCGACGATAGTAAGGGAGGTATTGTTTTCACACCAAATTTCACATGTGGAGATTTTTACATATCTCCACGAATCATGCATTTTCTAAACAGAAAAAAGTATTTTTAGTATGATGTCTGTCCGTCCGTCTGTCCGTCTGTCCGTCCGTCCGTAGTAGGGGAGGTATTGTTTTCACACCAAATTTCACATGTGGAGATTTTTACATATCTCAACGAATCATGCATTTTCTTAACAGAAAAAAGTATTTATAGCATGATGTCTGTCTGTCCGTCCGTCCGTCCGTATAGATGTGTACAGCCTGAAAGTCTCAACCGATTTTGATGAAATTTAGTATATTTACTTAATGCATCAGTGGGATGAATTGATCAACTTTTGGTGCAAATCCGTGAACCGGAAGTGGTAGTATTAGCGATCGACGATAGGAAGGGAAGGGTTATTTTCACACCAAATTTCACATGAGGAGATTTTTTTATATATCACCACGAATCATGCACTTTGTATTGGTTTTATCCTCGGGAAAATCATATTTATTAGTTTTTTCTTGATTTAAAATTATATGACGTCATCCAGCCATTCATGACGTCACAGCCTGGTCTTACATATAAATATATACATATATTATAAATAAAATAAAATTAAAAATATTTATGTTATATGCCTATCTGTTTTTTATTGCATTAATAATAGATATATTAAAATTATTTGAAATTGTTTCTATAGCTGGAAATTAATTTACTTCAAACCGTCGGTCGGTTCGGACCTGGCCACAGGTCAACTTATTCTGTTAAGAAAATGCATGATTCGTGGAGATGTAAAAATCTCCACATGTGAAATTTGGTGTGAAAACAATACCTCCCTTACTATCGTCGGTCGGTAAAAAGCTAAAAATAAATCATCGTATATATCGTTTATATTAATATTAAAAAGTTATTAAAAAAAAAAAAAAAAAACATCAAGTCAAACTGAAAGCATCAATCGAGATGTAAGGACCGCCAAAAAGAATGGAACATTCAGACATGAAATGACATGACAAAGCCAGCAAGAAATTGACTGGTGAAAGTACCAAGAAGTTAAGAAACTGAAAATTTTTCAGAGTAATTGGATTAAAACAATAAGAAAAATTAGTTTCAATTTTATTTAATTTTTATCAATGGATTAATGAGATGTGAGAGGAATTTGATTCCAGTTATGAGCTTTTAAATTCCATTGTATATCGTATATGAATATAACGTACTACATATATTATAACAAAATAGAATAACCAATTTATTTATTTATTATTAAATTAACATAAATTAAATTAATATGTTATATATTAGATATTGGTGAATTTTATATAAATATATATATTAGGGGTACACTACCTACCTACCTACCTACCTTTATACAAACTACTTTTATTCTCTCTCTCTCTCTCTCTCACACACACACGCACACACACACACATACATTCCATCCTTATTTCTCCTCTCTCTTTCTCTTATCTCGTCCCACATTCTATTCTTCATTCACAATCAAGTATTCTCCATGGGAATTGAATTAATTCAACTGATTTAATAATATCTGTCAATTCAAGGAGCAATCTCTCTCTTCTCTTCTTTTAATTATAATATCCTCAAGTGAACTCAATCTTGATTGATATAATTCAATTGATAAATTATTAATACGTTTTCGTAATTAAATAAAAAAAAATAAATTTAAAATTAAATAAAAAATCAAAACAAAAAATCTGGAGTGTCTCCACTCGATTATCTCGCAAATTTGAATTGGATTAATTAACATATATTATTATATTTAAATTAAAATTAATTAATTATTAATTATACAAATTACAATTAATAAATAATATTTATTAAACCATCGCTTGTTGAGCTCTTTGTTAATGACACCACACATCACGTGCACGGGCGTGATTTGTACTGTTAAAAAATGAATTCCGGTACTTTCAGCGACTCAATCAAGCTGAAATTCTATACCAATAGCAGCAGTTTTATACAATTTTTAATCATGGGAAAAACTATCAAACATCCGAGTTATCTTTATTTTTACGGTGAATTTAGAGGAAAACAAATCAAAACGTGGTAGGTAATGACCCTCTTCCATGCCATTATACCAAATTTGATTATTAAAGCAAATTAATATTTCAAAAATACATGAATATATATATATATATATATATATATATAGAGGGTCCGAGGCCCTCATGACTTTATAAATAATTAAAAACTTAGCCTATAAAATATCATAATATATAATATATAATATATAATATATAACAACATAATATAAAATAAAAAATTGTTTCTAATTTAATTTAAAAAAAAAAAAAATATGTATACCTTGATAAATTATTTATCTAAATAGATTGATTATCTTTTTCTAATGAAAAACATAAATAATAGATATTATATATTTTATAAATGCAGGAGAGAAACGGGCACACCCAGAAGAATTCGATTGTTTATAGGATTGCATTGAAAAGCGATAAGCGACTCGGCCAATTCTTTGAAAAAGAATATTAAAATAAATTAAAATATATAAAATAAAAGAAAATAAAAGAATTTCTATTTTAGTATTCATTGAACAGTGAATAAGAAAAGACGCCACAAGCCATCCATAATGGCTGAGTGAAAACGTTCTAACAGGTAATTAACAATTATTATATATTGTATCTACCCACTAATAATCCCTTTTTAATTATAAATATATTATTAATTAATAATAAATATTTATTCGTTTAATAAACTTTCTCGATGAATATAATAATTTATTAATTAGGATTATAATATTATTTTTCATATTCATAAACTCGTATCGTTATACTATAAATACTTTATATACTTCAATTACTTTTTACATGATTTGTATTTGATATTCTTTGAATAAGGAAGGAATAACTAAAATAAAAAAAAATCTGGAATGTCTCGCAAATTTGAATTGGATTAATTATCATATATTATTATATTTAAATTAAAATTAATTAATTTGATTTGCATTGTTAAAAAATTAATTCCGGTACTTTCAGCGACTCAATCAAGCTGAAATTCTATACCAATAGCAGCAGTTTTATACAATTTTTAATCATGGGAAAAACTATCAAACATCCGAGTTATCTTTGTTTTTACGGTCACTTTAGAGGAAAAAAAATCAAAACGTTGTAAATAATGACCCTCTTCCGGTTGAGCTAAATTTCTCCAAAGTTAATAGAAAATTACAATTTTGAATAATGCCTGTGTACTAAATGTTAAGATTGTAGATTGTAGCTTAAACCGTTTTTGCGTAATCTTGTCTACATACACACATACATACATTTTTCTCAACCTTATGTTAGTGAAAATGACTCAGGGACCTTCAAAACGTATAAAAACATCAAAATCTCGACATTGAAAATTTTCGTGATCGCAATACTATTTATCTCTGGCGAGATAGTAAAAATCAAAAATTAAATTAAATTAAAAATTAAAAATTCTATTCGTAACAAAATTAAGATATCAAATATTTTTTTTTTCAAATCACAAATTTAATGACTAACAAATAACATTTGTAATATTTGTAATCAACAAACGTTTTATATAGAAAAGAAAAGTATCTGTTTAATTTTATTTTATCAGTAGGAAATTTATTATCTTAATAGAAAAATAAGCACTGGTATTAACTATTATTATATTATTACTAATGATGATTGTATCCAGGAAATTATCTATTATTGATGATGTCCTATTCTCAACACCTGTTGATTTAAAGAATTAAATCCTTTCAAGAAAACTCAATAAAAAATAAAAAATAAAAGAACAAACAAATTGATTTATTTAATTTAAATCAGAAAAACAAAAACAAATCATACAACCAGTATGAAAATAATAATAAGATAATGATTTTAATATAAATAAAAAATTTATTATTAAAAAAAAAAATAAAAAAAAAATATTAACATGAATAACAAAGTCATTAATCATTTTTAAACAATAATTTTTTAATTTTTTTTTTAGTTTTATTTTTGATATCAGTATTTATTAATATTTTAAATAAAACATTAATCAAATCACACTCTTAAAAAATATAATATATATTTTATGTAACAACACTCTATTCAATTTCACATTTCATAAAAAAACAAAAAAAAAAACAAAACAATCAAATAGTATTATTATTATTATTATTATTAATTGAATTGGAAATCCAATTTAATCTTATTTTTCAATTAAATATTATCTTGATATTGATTTTATAGAATTTGTGGAATTTAAATTCATATATTAATTAATATAATTTAATTTAATTTAATTTAATTTGTGTAGGTGAAAATCTATTTAAAAGGCATGGACCGTTTGATCATCTTTCTTTCTTCTTCTTCTTCTTCTTCTTCTTCTTCTCTCATAAACTTTAGAAAAAAATAAAAATATAAATATAAATATTATAATCATTCTTTGTATTGTATTGTTTGCGTTACTGAATGACCTATACATATATCAAATTTAAAAAAAATTAATTTCTCCGGTTATTGAAAAGATATCGATAAAAATTATAGCCTATGTTCAAATATATGTAACATATGTAAGAATATTGTGATGTAATTTCATCGTCAGAATTTCCGCACAGTCAGACAGACAGACATGAAAAATTCTTAAATCACTTTTGGATTCTAGAGGTGATGAAATGCGAAGATATGCAAAAAAATTTTAATTTCTGTGCAATGTTCAGATATAAAACTTTTATATATATGTATATCTATCTTATCTTCTTATACGAGTAAAAATTGTTTGTATGTTCGTATGGCCATGGGTTCTCAAAAACCGCTCTAACGATTTTTTTGAAATTCACACCAGAGATAATATTTATAAAGAAAAATTGAATTTTATTGATCACATCTCAGGAAAAATACATCTTTATTAGTTTTTTCTTAATTTAATTTAATTTAACAACCACCGCCTGTGAGATATATATCTATTCTTAAAATAAAATTAAAAATATTTATATTATATTCATCTTTGATTTTTTTTTATTTCATTAATAGATATACATTTAAATTATTTGAAATTGTTTCACACAACGTTTAAAAGAAGATTTATCTTTATATTCGATTCGATATATAGTAGGAGAATTAAATGACATCATCAATTTATTATAGAACGATCGACTCCGTAAATATATTTTTAATATTAAATATTAGCTGTTGAATCAGTATATTAGATAAAACATTTATTTGTTTTTGTGTTCTTACTTTTAATATATTTTAATTTAATCAGTAAATTAATTATATATTATTATTGTAAATGTTATATCTATCTATCTCTGTGTGTCCCTTCATACATTTTGAATTCACCCATAATATAATATCTTATATACTTACTTGAAAATAATTTAAAAAGTTTTAAAAGTTTTTTTTTTAATATTTTATGAATACAAAAATATTTTCAAAAAGTTAATTGAAAATGAAAATCCAATTATGAGATCAATTGTTCATATAATTTTGAATGTTTTCGTCTTTTTTAAATAAAATATTAAAAAAATTAAATTATAAACATAATAAAAAATATACATATTCTTTGAATGAGCTGAATGTAGATATGATAAATAATTAATAATAATAATTAATAAATAATTGCAATTTATATGATCTTAATATATTGTGAGAATTAGATAAATAATATAGAGAGCAAAAAATATTTAAAAATAGATATTTATTTAAATGAAATAAAATTATTTAATTTACAGAATGAAAATGTCTATAATAATGTCTAAACATTTTTTCTTTATAATTTTACATTATAATAATACTAACTAGCTGCTCCGAGCGCCTTCGGCGCTCTTCACACCTAGACGGGGGCTCCGCCCCCTGTACCCCCGAGTGATAAATAGTATTTGGTTGAAAGTCTGTATGTAAAAGGTTTTCATCCATTTTGTTTCAATCAGTATAAGTAGATAAGACATGTATTTGTTTTCTTGTAAAATATATTTTAATTTAATCAGTAAAAATTAATTATATATTATTATTGTATTTATCTAACTCTCTACAGTTTTCGAAAGTTCTTAGCCGCAGCATCCACATTTCTCTAAGCGTCCCTATCCTGAGCTACAACCAAATCCTACCCTGTCCCATCTCTCCCATGTCCCTTCCTTCATTGTCCACCCACCTTGGTCCTTGGTCTTCCAACGGATGTTTCCCAATCGGTTTCTCCCAATTTCTAGTTTCTCCAATTCCAACCACGACCCCTTCCCATCCCAGCCTTCTTGATTTTATAACCTTAACTATATCTGGACATTATTTCTCGTTATGCCATCTCCGCCATCCCCCTGTGACCTCATCTTCTTTTGGCCTAAAATGCTGCGAACAATATTAATCTCACAAATACTCCAAATCTACTCTCGTCTCCCAGAGTCATCGATAGGGTGACCAAACGTCCCGTCTTTAGGTGCTCTGTCCCAAAAATGTCTTCGGGTCACCCTACTGTCCCGTTTTTTCAATATTTAGGACATTTCGTAATTTTTTTTTCAAATTTTTTCAATTTAGTTCTAAAAAAAGAAGGTATACCGTTTGTCCCGGTTTGGTGTTTTCGAAATATGGTCACCCTAGTCTTTGATCAACATGAAAAATAATTGTTTTATATATTTTAATTTTGATCCTCTTTGATGAGATAAGCCCCTTTACTGCATAATAACAGGCGTTACTCAATTACAACGTCGATTTAAATTCTTCTCGAATATTATTATCCTTCGTGATTAGAGATCTTAAGTATTTAAATATTTATACTTTTTCCAATTCTACATTTTGTATGTTAATTGTATGTAAGTCGTATCCGTATCATAATTCTTGAATTTTTTTGTTTAATTACATTTGGGTTGATTTTTCCCCAATTTCTCTAATCATATGTCTCCTCTTCCAGTCCAATTCATTTACCTATCAATGTTGCATAAGGAATTTAAATTTCTTAACTTGGCTAGAACAATCCATTTTTTAAAATTTTAAATAGGGGGAGAGAGAGAGGTTCTAATTATATTTAAATATCTGTTTCTATGACAGCAAAAAAGTAAACAAATTAAATACATACAAACCCTCTCCTTTATATATATATCTGGAAAATGGAACACCCGCAGCTCAGCTCAGGAGTTACCTAAGATTCTAATTTCTTTTTTATTTTTCATTATTTGAGGTACCCTTCACCTCAGAAAAATTTGGTTACCTTACTCCTTGTAGTTTAGGCTCTGGAGTTTTTTGCGTACAGACGGACACTATCGTATTAAATATATAGATTACAGTAGTTATAATATATGGGGAATTTTCAACTTTGACTGCCGATTTGACCATGTTCCCAAACGAATTTTAAAAAAACCAAGACCACTTTATATTTACACATTTTAAGCTCTAATCGAATCCAAAATCAAAATTTAAAAAATCGAAAAACAAACTCACAGATATATAGATTTTATAAATGAACATTTATACAATTTATTTTAATTAATTTGAAACATTTTAGAAAACAAATTTTTAATGGGTCATTTTTAGAAATAATAATAATAATAAATAATAATAATAAGTATTTATTTGTCTTTGCCTAATCCGGCATACAAAATTATACAATTTCATAATTTACAAAATTTTTACAAAATTACACATAAATCAAACACATAAAATATAAAAAATATAAAAAAATATAAAAACGCTATAAACAAGAAAATAAACACTAATAGTACAAGTTCCCACATAAATCGCAAGAGATTCCACCTTCCGTCTCACTCATTAATTATAAAACTTCTTATTTTCAGGATTGTTAGTGTGTATTTATATATATCGCTTATCTGTCTCTCGTTCCCCACATTCAATAGAATTTCCATGAAATTATTTTCGTTCACTGCCTCACATGTATTTAAATATCTATTCAAATATTCTTTCCTGGTCGGGCTGTAGATAGGGCACTCAACCAGTAAGTGGAAAAGGTTTTCCTTTTTTATTAAGTTACATATGCTACAATTTTCTTTTGGATCTATCTTATATCCATTTTTTCCCACGTACAGCTGGATTGTCCTTGTGTTAGCCACCCTCATCTGAACGACCACTCTCGAACTAAATAGTCGGAATCTATGCCACATAAAATGGTTTCTCACCATATCCAGTCTGCGGTACAAAGGCGTGTATGAGGATGACTCGATTTCCCTCAAGTCTTCCGAAAATCCTATATGCATTAATCTATCAAGTATTTGTTCAGAATTTTTCTTAATGATGTCTGCGTCTTGGGAGTTCCATAAGGCTGTCATGTCGCTGGATTCAAAAAAGGATTT
This sequence comes from Labia minor, assembly GCA_963082975.1. Taxonomy (NCBI): domain Eukaryota; kingdom Metazoa; phylum Arthropoda; class Insecta; order Dermaptera; family Spongiphoridae; genus Labia; species Labia minor. The sequence continues at coordinate 124,341,658 of OY720344.1, read as the reverse complement.
TATTTGCGTTACCCAGTTGTAATTTCCATTGGCCCCATCTAACTTACTCAGATGAAGCAATCTATTGTAACAGATTTTGGGTAGTCTTTCTGAGGACATCTCAAGCACTCTGCATAACCATGAGATAGCACGCTTCACGACAAAAGTTATTAGTTTCGGCCTGCCGAATTCCGCTCGGATGACATAACCCGGAGTGGATTTTTCCAAAATAAAGATCGATTTGAAGAAGTGTGTCTGTCCCTTTTCTATGATGTCCGGATAACGCAATGCCCACAATTCGGAACCATATAGCATAACGCCAAGCAGACATGACTGGTATAATTGAATCAGTGTTGAAAATGAATGTGATTTCATTCTTCGTAAAGTAGATCTGATTATTCCCAGAGCGCCTCTAGATTTATTAACCATATCCCCAGCCGTTCTAATGTAAAGTCCCGACGAATACATATTAATTCCGAGATAATTATATTTATTCACGATCTCCATCTTTTCTCCTTTGTAGTAGAATGTGAAATCCCTGGGCACCCTTCCCGCCCTACGGAAGATCATTATCTTAGACTTTGTAATATTCACCTCCAACCTATTACACTGACAGTATTCCTCAAGGGCATTTAAACTGTGTTGTAACTCCCTAGGGGTATTTGCAAATAAGACAAGATCGTCTGCGTAAAATATAGAATTGACCTCTGTATAGCCGTCTATGCTAACCCCCATAATTCCCCTATCTTTGAGAAACTGGTCAAAATCCCCTACAAATAATGCAAATAGCAAGGGACTGAGCGTGTCTCCCTGGAGAACCCCGCTATTTATTTTAATATTCTTGGAGTTTTTCCCGTTCATGTTAATGAACATGTTCGCGTTCTCGTAAAATGATTTGATCAGACTTATAATCTTACTAGACACACCCAGGCAAAACAGCTTCCTCCAAAGCAAGCAGTGGTCAACTCCATCAAAGGCGCTCTTAAAATCTATGAACGCGCATATCAATCTACCTCTCCCCATTCTGAGTTTAATGCCTATGATGGAGCTGAGAATAAACAAATTGTCAGAGCATCCGCGACCTTTCCTGAAACCCGACTGACCCTCAGGCAACCTACCTCCTTCCTCAGCCCAGACATTTAATCTAGATGACATGACCTGTGTAAATATCTTTGTAATATTATTGATTAGAGATATTCCCCTGTAATTTTCAGGCTTATGGGGGTCTCCCTTTTTGAAAAGTAGAAACATTTTAATGTCCGACCAAGATTTAGGAAATCTCTCCGCTCTAAATATGATGTTGAAAAACTCCAATAGATAATTCTTACCATGTTCATTCATGTTTTTATAGAACTCATATGGTATTTGATCCGGCCCTGGTGCCTTATTATTATTAGCATTTTTAAGGGCCGATTCTATTTCGAATAGTTCTATATTTTTATCCAAGGTCATGCATTCCGTTCTTGGCGTCAAGCACCGTTCAGAGAAAGTGGGGGTCCGGGCAAGAGAGGTGAAATAATTCTCCCAGACATCAAGTTCGATAGGATTACATGACCTGCTTCGTCCCCTTCCAGATTTCACCGCCCTCCAGAATTCATGAGGATTTTTTGAATTGCAAAGTCTGTCTGTTAGTTCGTTGTTATAAATTTTCTTTTGTTCCTTTAATAGTCTTTTGTATTCTTTCTTTTTAGTTAAATAGTCAAGTCTACTTTGTTCGTCAAAATTATTTTTTTTGCATTTCTGAAGAGAGGCCTTAATTGTTTCCTTTGCCCGCCTGCACTCCCTACCAAACCAAGGCCTGTCATTACCTTTCTTAATTAACCCCGAGCCTGATACTGATCTGATCATCCGCAAATCCCCAGCAGTCTCCATTATAGAGTTTAAAAGAAAGTCGCTCATCCGATCAATGTTTCGATCAACACCCGTGACAAGTCTGTCCGCTAGACCAGAGTTATAGTTCTCTCGCAACCCATTGTTCCAAACAATTTTCTTCCTTACACATTCCGTGATTGGCACCAGAGACCCCGGGACACTCCCTAGCTCGCCATCGCCAAGCCGCAGAGAGATACTGATTGGAATATGATCAGAGAGAGTACCCAGCACACAGGACCTCAAATCACAAACACTGTCAATCATTCCACATCCGATCCAGCATTGATCAATGACAGACTTACCTAGGTTTCCCACATAAGTAATCTGAGCCGGACAATCAGAAATCGTTCGACCGTTGAGTACCAGTAAGCCATGTTCCTCCATGAATTCAATCAAGCGTCTGCCTCTGGTGGTTATTACTAGGTCCAGAGATTCTCTATCGGGCCGAATAAACGATTGGCAACAGACATCGCCATCAATCCGATTCAAATCACCTATACGGGCATTAAAATCGCCCGTAATCATAAGATTCTCAGAGTGAAGTGAGACGAACGGTAGAATCTCCCCCAAAGCTTCCAAACAGTAATCAATTTCCTGATTAGGTGAAAAATATACAATTCCTATAACGAAATCAAATTTATTGCCAATAATTTTCAAGAACATAAACAAATTAGATTGCTCCAGAATTTCCACCGCGTAACTATTTTTGACATAAGTTATTATACCCCCACTTGCCCTACCTCTCGATTTTTCCTTGACCGCACTGTTAAAAAACAAGTTATAATTGTTCAATGGGAGATCATCCAAAGAGGGTGACTGCGTAAGCCAAGTCTCATAGATACAAATTAAGTCTAAACTATTAAAATATTTAAAATCACTATAAACACTTTGTTTAAAATTAGAATACCCTTGACTGTTCCAGCACAAAATTTCCATGTTTGATTTGTTAAAATGTTCTACCTCTAATTGCTATTGCATTCTCATTAGCCTTTTAACAAGCGTGGGACATTCTCTATTTAGAGCACTATGACATGTGTCCAGTCCTAAGTTTAATTTTAAGTTAGCCTCCTCACAGTTTGTGCATTTAAACATTTTCTCTTGACATGTCTCCGACTTGTGTTCGCCACTGCATTTATAGCATGATATATTCTTTTTACAATCGGCGGCATTGTGTGAGAATCCCCAGCATTTAAAACATCTTTTAATGTTGAGATGATCGAATGCTCTGCATTTCTTCCATCCAAGATTAATTTTCTGTTTTTTTAGCAGTTCTGAGTGACTCTTATCATCCAACTCCAGAATGATTGCACCCTCTTGTGCATCATCTCTCTGATTTCTACCATGTAGTTTTTTAACAATTTTGAAATCTTTACTCTCAAGACCGTTTTGAGTCTTGATTGCCTCAATTATTGCATGATCCTCTTTGTTCATTATATCCCTTTCAATATTTATTATTTTCAACTTTGGTTTCCTCTTTCTAATTTCATTTATTTCGAAATCGTCTCCAAGTTTCCTATTTAAAATTTCTTTGACTGAGTTGTTTTCAGCTCTCTGTAGGTTATCGGATCTCATTTCATTTTCATAGCCCATCAATAAACCTCCACCCTTGGTCTTTCTCAACCTAGTGACTCCTATAGGTAAATTCTCTATATCCACCTTCTGTTTCATCACTACCTTCAGGTCCTCACATTCACGGCCCGCCTTTGGTCTCACCATGAGGACATTTTGTTCACGTGAGTTCCTCTTTAAAATCTCACTAAAGGTTTTATTCTTTTCTTTTTCTTTCTCTCCCCCGTTCTTCAATGCCATCATGATTGTCTTTATCTCTCCTAATTCAGCTTTTAAATCCTGAAGTTCCTCCATTACAATCTCTTTAACCACTCTTTTGACTTCCGCTTTGCATAGCATCTCGTTTTTTATAGAGTGAACGATATCAATTATTTCTGTGAACTTCTTGTCACATTCATAATACTTCCCGGAAGGACCAGGGAGCACAACTGAGTCGCCTGATGTCACCGAGCTCACCGATGTCCTTCTTTCTCGAAGTGCCTCAATTCTAGCCAGCTCTGCTTGAGAGTCATTCATTACCTTCTTAAATGGGCCCTCACAGGTTACAAAGTGCTTTGTCTCTTTCCTCCACACCTTATGCTTATTTGAACATCCAGGGTGGAAGAATTGCTTCTCGCATGCAGTACACTGGCTTATTGTCTTAACGATAGGCTTTTTACAAACTACACACGTGTATTCCGGATAGTCCGACATTATGCTCACCCATACATATATACAAAATAATTACAATTACAACTCAAACAGAATTGAACAAAAATATACAATAATAATAACAAAAAACAACAGTAATAAAAACAAAAACAATAGAAAGAAAATATCAAAAACAATAATAAAAATAATAAAAATATATATATTAAGGATTAGGAGATTAGGATAAAGAAGGGGAATTTGCACTAACGGGGTCTATCGTAGTGACTCTAGGAGAGGGGAGGGGAAGACCTCGGTGAGGAGATATTAATAAGGATTAAGAGTATTAGCATTTATTAAATATATATATATATATATGTATACAAAAAAAAAAGATTAAAGAAATGACTTCTTGGAAATTATAGTCTTTGCAAATGGTGGGAGAAGTTCACTGGTGGTCAATCTAAAACACTTGGCAAAAAAAAGGTGTCCAAAAGGTATCGATAGAATCAACCAACCTTTGTGAAAACTGGCGAAATGCACAATCACACCACAATACAGCCACCACCAAAAAATAAGGAAAAAAAAACAAAAAACAACGGAGTTAATATCAAAAAACTGGGAGCTCACTAAGAGTGCGTGCGAACCTCGTAATCGTTCAACTCAATCTCCGTCATTTTTAGAAATCCCATTTAACAATTATAATAAATAATTAAAAAATTGTAAAATTTTTAAAGTATATAAAAATAAATTGTATAAATTGGTTAAAGGGTCGAGTGATAGTTCGGTGTCCCAGGTATATTTTTTATATCAACACGCCTACTTTTCTGTTTGTATGTTATTATTTGAATGGCGATTCGGTGAATGGTTAATGAACGATCCATATAACATCGTCGACTGGGCCGCTACCATAAGGAGTCTTCTCTTGCTCCGACTAGGGCCACCGGTAATTGCCATTAGTCTCGAAAAATAATAATATTAAATTGTATATAAATTTAAAAATTAGAATATTTGAATTTGTTTAATTGCCTTATGCAACATGTATGGTTAAATGAGTTGGGCTCCCTAACTCCCTGAGAAATTCCCACTAAAAATGTTTATAATATTTTAGTTTATTAAATCAAACTATTATTTTTTATTTCAATGTTTTTAATGTTAATACAATTTTATAATCTATAAAAAATAATTTAAATATTTTAAAAAACGGCGGTCTTCAATTACAATTTTTTTTACTCTCTACTGGATGTTCATTTCATAACTGAAAATAGTGTCGAATAGAAATAGACGATATTACTTGGATTAATCTTATTATGCTAGCTAAAATTGTTTGTTTGTATTATTGAGGACCCCAGTTCCATTCATTTTAATCAGATTGATGCAATGATGCAACATTTATTAATTGTAATAAATAATTAAAGAATTGTATATAAAAAATAATGAATCCCGGTACTATAGATAATTGATAATAAGGTTAAATAATTAAATTTTATTTTATATTTAAAATATTATTAAAATTATTAAAAGTAAAGAGATTTTTTAAACAGTATTAATATAGTAATTTGAACTAATTTTTACCGACCGACGATAGTAAAGTAAGGGAGGTATTGTTTTCACACCAAATTTCACCTATGGATATTTTTAGGTACATATCTCCACGAATCATGCATTTTCTTAACAGAAAAAAGTATTTTTAGCATGATGTCTGTCTGTCCGTCCGTCCGTATAGATGTGTACAGCTTGAACGGCTCAACCGATTTTGATGAAATTTGGTATATTTACTTAATGCATCAGTGGGATGAATTGATCAACTTTTGGTGCAAATCCGTGAACCTGAAGTGGTAGTATTAGCGATCGACGATAGGAATGGAAGGGTTATTTTCACACCAAATTTCACATGAGGAGATATTTTTATATATCACCTCGAATAATGCATTTTGCATTGGTTTTATTAGTTTTTTCTTGATTTAAAATTATATGACGTCATCCAGCCATTCATGAGTCTTGCATATATATTATAAATAAATTAAAATTAAAAATACTTATATTTATTATTTATGTATGCCTATCTGTTTTTTATTACATTAATAGATATATTAATATTATTTGAAATTGTTTCTGTAGCTGGAAATTAGTTTACTTCAAACCATCGGTCGGTTCGGACCTGGCCACAGGTCAACTTATTGATTTATATAGTATATTCAAAAATGACAAACATTTGAATTTTGATGATGATTGATTTATGTGCATTTTATCTCAATAAAATAATATAAGGAATTTTATTATTATTATTATTATTATTATTATATTACTCTAAAGAATTTATATTGATAAATTATATATTATTTAATTTTATATAATGTGTGACGAAAATGTCGCTGTAGTATTAATAACAATAAAATAAATGATAAGAAGATCAATTTATGTGTGTTCAAATATAATAAATAATAAATATTTATGCTTTAATTAAGTAAGTAATAAAAACAATAATAATTTTATTTACGTGTATATATTAATTAAAAAAATTAAATAATATTGTTAAGTAAAAAGTAGTATTATTCGAAATAATCTTTAATCAATAATTTTCATAAAAATATCATTTATTATTTGCATATAATAATTTTTATGTGCGTGCGATAAAATCAGATATATTTATTGTAAATTGGTTGATTTTTTAAAAAATTATCATTTATATATATTCGAGTTGATTAATAAAATATTATTTATTTTTTTATTTATTTATATACATTTCTTCTGACTTGTACTAAAAATGATTGATTAATCATTAATGATTAATCATATTTAATAAAATTTTTCTTATAAAACTTTTATTAGATATCTTTCTATGGTTTTTTCATATGATTAATAAATTAATAGAAAATACATTATTTACTTATTAATTAGACAATAATATTTTTTTTTATTATTATTACCTCACCATAATTCAATAAAAATATATTTATTTATTATAATTAAAAAACAAAAACAAAACAAACAAATTAAGAGAGCCCCTTCGGATTGACAGATCGATTAACAAATTAACAGATCTAATATGCAGGTTGCATTAACGATTGAGAAAGGCGCATTGCTCGACTCCAGTCGATTGTAACACCAAGTCGTCTATCATTTATCATTTTTCATGACTATATACATACATACATTAAAATAAAACTCATCTTATTAAAATGGTTTTATTTATTTATTTATTTTTAATGCTATTTAATGGTGGATATCAAAGTTTAAGTCATATAATAAACATAAAAAGGGGCTCTATTCATATTACATAGCTCAGTTAGTTTCACTTTGATGAGAGTAATAATTTTATATTAATATATCCCTTTAAGAATTTATCCAACTGTAAATTTTGGACATTTAATAACACACACACACACACCGGATCAGTTTTTTTTTTTTTAATTTTATCTACTTTTTTTGACAACCTCCTTGTCGTTATCGTAATCGAGAGGTTTAATTTAATTCATACAATTTTTCTATAGAAATATTTATTTATTCATTGATCTTTTATTTATTTATTTTGTTTATACACAACTCTTTTAATAATTAAAAAAAGAAAAAATTATAAAAATTTATAAATAAAGATTTTCAAGTATTTTTTTTTTTATATGGAATATTTTTATCTTCTATCTCGTATATAAATATAAAAAAAAATAAGGTTTTTGTCTGCAAATTGCCCAGAATTTAAATATTTTTTTGCATATCTTTACATTTTCATGACATCTAGAATCCATTACTGATTTAAGAATTTTTCATGTCTCTCTGTTTGTTTGTCCGTCTATCCGGAAAATTGTGACGTTAATAACTCAAAATTGACTGAACCGATTTCTATGAAATTACATTACAATATTCTTACATACCTGTAATTTTAACACACATACATAGGCTATATTAATTATTATTAATATTATCAATATCTATTGAATAACTGAAAAAATTAAATTTTCAAAATATTTAATATAAATATTATCGTATACCGCCTTCGGCGCTCTTTGCAATTAGACAGAGGATTTTGCCCCTTGTACACCCAAAGTGATACATAATAGTATTTGATTGAAAATCTGTATGTCAAAAAGTTTAATTCAATTAATTAAATTAATCAGAACACCGTTGTGAGAAATGTATCAGTGTTGATCGAGATTATTATGTTGAGAAATATAGAAAAAAAAAAAAAAAAAACATTAAAAAACATCGTTTTACATGGTCAGGCCGGAAACTTTTCACCCCCACCCTCGTATTCCATATCTTATATCGAATTAAATATAATACGTATATAACAAAAACAAAATTGAACACATACATAAATTATGTAAATTTTATGGTATGTATTCTTAATTTTATATTTATTATTTTAGTATAATTGGATGGTAAAAATTAATAATTTTAAAAATAATATGATAGCTAGATATAATAATGACAAATAATCTTGAAAAATGTTTAAGTAGAAAAAAATAGAGATAGAAAGTCAAAATTCATTTTAAAATATACGAATAATTTTAGAAAGCACAATTAAAAATTTCAACAGTAATGATGGATTGTTTTTAAATCAATTAATTTATACATATTAATACATATTACAAATATTACAATTATATATTTGTATTTTCTTCTTGTTTTTTTTTTTGATTTCTTAAAAAATAAAATATTTTTTTAATGTTTACAAAAATTTAAAAATGTATATATAGATATGTATGTAAAAACAAAGAGAGGGAGAGAGAGAGAGAGAGAGAGAGAAAGAAAGTTTTTAGATGAAAAGGGGTTGAAGGGAGATTAACTCAATTAATTGTTGAAACATTTATTAACTTGGATTAAATTTGCTTAATGGTTTTCGCAAATATCTACGTGGAAAACATTCATCATTGGGCATCATTTAGCAAGTAGGATAACTCTCCCTCAGGGATCTTGACTCTCGTTAGTTGAATGTTCTTCAAACACCCCCCCCCTACCCCTCCCTCCCTCCCTACTCCCTCTCCCCCTCTACTCTACTGTCTTTCCATCCTCCATTCTTCTATTCTTTATCCTTTAGCATTGCATTGAATTTTTAATTCTTAGGTTATCATTGAGAAATCGTATAATAATATACCTAATCACATATGATACATAGTATTATTAGCAAGATCAAGGCACAAGGCAATCAGGCACTAATTTCAATAAAACACTTCATAATATTTATTTGATGATATACCATACAATGTTAATAGAAAATTAAATACTATTATATGCATATTATATTAATGCCTCATCTTATTAATTATTATTCAAAAATTGAATGTTTGTTTAGTAGATATGAGCCGTTTCTTTTGAAAGTGGCCTAAATCCATTTATCTTCAAATCGAGATATTTAAGGATTTGCTTTTCAATGAATTTAAAAATATACGTACTATAGGATCGTAATGAGGCATACTGCAGTGTAAGTGTATCTGAGGGTGTGTTAAATTCTATTAAATTCTACTATTAAAATAGTGGCAATTATTAAGTGAATCATCAAGAGTGGAGTTAGTTAGGCCACTTTCAAAATTAACAACCAGATTCATTATAAAATTGGAAGATGCCCAAGTCCACATTCAACATAATTTAAGATGCTTCAAATTGAAAACAAAAAAACAATACTGAATTTATTTTATATATCTTTAAAAAACACTTAGGAAACAAAATTTAACATTTTTTAATTACAGAACATACAAAATTACGAAAATAAATTACAAACTACAAAACAATTTATTATTCATTTACATTTTGCGCGTGTTAAAGGGATTTGAAGAAATCTTGATGTTCCGGTGGTATACGACGTATATATTTATCAATTTTGCTGTTGTAAGTCGTCTGATATATTTATAGATTGGTGGTGTCAATACAAAATTTTCTAATTTTCTTGGACTACCCCAACGTGGTAATAAATTCAGGACTGTAAAATTGTCATTCTCATTGATTGATGTGTTATAGAAAATTTTATATGGTTCATTTCTGACAAAACGCTTCCAACATATCTTTAACCAGTTTACTGAATCTCCATCAGAATCATTTACCCGTTTAAAAATTGCATCTTCTAATAATTTTGTCGATACGATCTTCTTGTCTCATTTCATTTATTGTACAATAAAATTATTACCTTTCCGACACTTTTTAACAATCTTATAATAATCTTGGGCAACGAACAGTAAATTATTGTTTTTAATGGCATTTCCACTACTCTAAAATCTTGATGTAAGTATAAATGGAGTTAGGCCACTAGCATGCTACACGGTTTAGTTCTTGAACTAATTCTAAAAACTTATGTGTCAAAAATGTATCGTATTTGCTTGGAATGTAAACAACCTGAAATACTTCACTGATAAATAACATGAAGTTCTAAATGTAACCTTGATAACCGGCAAAAAAATTAAAAACGGAGTTAGGCCACTTTCAAAATAAACGACTTATATTATTATGATATTATTAACACAATAAATCATTTTTTTAAAGAAAAATTGGATGATTTGTGTTTTGGTTTTAACCTCAGGAAAAATCAACTTTGTTTTTTTTTTTTTTTTTGTTAATTAATATATTATTAATCAATTTTTATGTTTAAAATATTTTTATTTCATTTCGAAATAAAATTAAAAATTTTTATTTTTAAAATATTTTAGAATCAAATTCATATTCATAAAGTTAGCAACATATTAATAAATATCAACAATTATGAATGTAGAAACTTTATTTTATTTTAAGAAACTTTGAATGAAGCTTTTAATAAATTCTTATAAAATATTTTATAATAAATGATTACTGTCGTTTTGAAATAACAAATCGATTGTTGTTTTCTATGAAAAAACACGGCTCGGTAATTTAAAATTTATATTTTAAACTAAAATTATTAATTTTTATATTAAATTATAATTAAAAGAATAAACTTAAACTTTTACAATAAATTATATTAAATAATTTAAATGATATTTGATTATTATAAATCAAAAGAAAAAAATAAATAAATAAATATATATTCGAATAATTTTGTTTGTGAATTAATTTTAATAATTTTCTATTGATTGTGTTGAACATGTATGAATAAATGGATAGATTTTTTGAACCGACATGATTCCATGCTCAAATGAATAATGTGGAGCTTTTAATATCTAAAATTACAAAAGAAGAAATTGATTTATATTTTCTATCTATAAATAGAAACAAAAGTGAGACTATAAGATAAGAATAGTAGAAAGAATCATATTCATTAAATTTGTTCCAACGTATTTATTAATATTCCCAGTTTAATCCGTAATAATTTTGTATAAGGAACTTATTATTAAGAAAAAAAATAATAAATAAATTTAGATTGGTTGATACGAATTGTTTTCTTATAACAAAAGTTTCAGTATTCAATGTTTCCATGTCAGATCAGATTGCAAAAGGAATTTATTGATATTGATAATTTAGATCAATGCTCTCTCCTCTCTCCTCTCTCCTCTCTCCTTTACACCTTGCAACTCATGCGCTTTAAATAACAAAGTGATGGGAGCATGTCAAAGGGATAGGGTTAGGATCAATTATTATCAAATGTCGCTTTGGGCATACATAACAACTAGGAAGTAGTAGTAGTAGTAGTAGTAGTAGCAAAAGATGAGAGAAAGAGAGAGAGAGAGAGAAACTCACCCTCTCATACATTCACTTACACTTTAATGGACTTGTCATGATGGCAATTAACTTAAACACTACTACTATCTTCAAAGTGTACAACACACACACACACTAATATAGAAGAATAAATTTAAAGTTTAGGTTTTGGTTGACCATTTTACCCTTTAAAAGGAGTTTGTGGTAGTGTTAATGGTTAAAAAGTTGATGAAATAAAAGAGAGAGGGAGAGAGAGAGAGAGAGAGAAGAATTGTGAATGGTATAGAAGAGAAGAAAAAAAAAAGAAGAAGAAGAAGAAGAAGAAGAAGAAAAGAAGTGAGAAGTAGAGAGAATAGAGAATAGAGAAAAATAGGGTTTGTATGTGTATGTATGTGTGTGTGTGTGTGTTGTTGTTGTTGATGTAGATTAATTCTCTCTCCTTCTCTCACTCTCTTTTAGTTTGGTGAGTGGTTAACTTTCTCTTACTCTCTTTAGATAAGAGAGGACAACGACAAACTAAATGAAGTTGGACTTTGGGCTGACTTTCAAAAGAGAGGGACAACAACAAAATTCCAATAATAATACTCTACTATATATACTATCTATCTTGAAAAGTGTTTATTTTGTATTAGTTAACGACATAGTATACCTCCATCATTAAGACTTCAATCTCTCTCTCTCTCTCTCTCTCTCTCACTTTTCTAAGAGTTATTTATTATAAGTTTGGCATGCAAAGAACGAACAATCCTTTGTAGTAATATTATTTGTATTAATAACAATATAATCCTATCTAATAAATTATTTTTATAGTTATTATAGCAATAAAAATGCAATTTATAAAATAAAATAAATATTTATTTAAAATTGAATTTGTATTATAGAATTATTATAATAAAATTCAAAACCCCCTGTTATTTCTGCAACCAAATTGACAACTTTAAATGATCCATTATCAACAAATAATAATATTACTGGCTCTCATTGATACTACTTTCCACTTTGATAGTTAAGTACATATATAATCAATATATTATTATTATTATTATTATTATTATAATTATACATTGACTTAATTTTAGTATTAAGTATTTGTTGAAATGTAGAATTTATTTTCAATTTTAATTTGTTTTAATATAAATAAATTATAAAAATTTTGTTAAGAATGTTTTTTTTTATAGCTCAATGATCATTTAATCTTTTAGATTTGTTGATATAAAAAATAGGCCTTACAAATACAAATTGCTCCCTCATCCGCCCTATTCTCCGGATTGAACCCCAAGTGACTATTTCTTGTTTGCAAACCCGGCGTAAAAAGATTGAAATCATCTGAGAAACAAATATCCATTTTGATATCCTCGACAAATCTTATTTTTTGAAAGGGGGAAAAAAAAATTGAAGAAACGTGTTAGACAAAGTATATTTAACTCCAATGGAGATTACGTTGAAAAATAAAATAATTTTTTATCCAAAAACCTGTGTTTCATTCAAAAAAAAACAAAAAAAAACACAGACTTATTGAACTCCCCTCGAATCTTTAATTATTTATCAATTTAAATAATAAATCATTTTAATAATTAATCTTTATAAAATGTAAATATAATGTTTTCCAAAGCCACCTTGATCATTATTGTAACGTTTTTTAATTTAGATGTTTATTGACATTTGTTATTAATTACATTAATAATAAAAAAAAAAAGAAATATAATTTTTTTTTTCAATAATTAAGACCAAATAATTATGAATTGATTGATTTTTCAATTTTTCATAAATCTCCAGTAATATTATGGTATATATATATAAATGTAACTATTAATTGAATGTCATATAAATGATTTATCTCTTGGCTTATGTATGGTAGTAGGTATGTAAATGTATACTATTGTAATACAGAGAGATATGTATTTCCTCAATTGGATATCAACAAATTTCCTCTATAATTTCCTTTTAAAAATGTTAGTAAATCATTAATGGAAGAAGGAACAACATTAATCTACTTTCAAATATATTAAATAATTCATCATAAATCATTTAATATAATAATAAATAAATATTCTATCCAAACATCACTCAATTTATATAAATACATATACGAGTATTATTTATTTTTCTTTTTTCATTTTGGTATCATATGATATCTTTATTATATTTATTATAATACGTATGTACGTAAAAATTGGTATAATATAAATAACTAATATACAATATATAAGATTAGGGAGAAAAGTGAAAGAGAGAATATCTTCAAGAGAATCGTGCCCAAACTTTCTTAATTTTTTTTTTTTTTTTTTTTTTTATTTTATTAATTATTTAATAACACAAATGACACAAGTTTACTTTACTTTAAAAGTAAAGTGTATTCTCCAAAGGGGTTTGCTCTTGTCAAGAAGTTTATTAATTTTAAACATTTAACTTTGTAGACATAAAATGTGGGTCAGATGAAAGATTTTTTTTTTTTTTTTCACTTTATAATTTTTATTAATATTTAATAATGTTATACTCGTATAACGTATAACTATTATAGAGTTAAATAACTACTATCAAAGTACTTGTTAGACTACTTGTTAGACGTTCAACGTGACACTAGTTAGATCTATTTAAATTCAGTTGAATAAATAAATAAATAAATAAATAAATAAATAAATTCGAGTGTCATTGACTTTTGATTAAGATGCAATACAAAATTTAAATGAATTAACTAACACAAATTTCTATCTTTAACAATATTTTAATTTAATTTATAGATAAAGATTATAAATAATAACGAAAATAATACAAATAATATAGATAATAAAATTTGATGTATGTTTGTATAAAGTAGGAATGAAATCCAAATGTGTGTGTAAATTATGGGTAGCAAATGACTTGAAAGAGAGTAGAAAGTAAAATTTTCCCCCATTTCTATGAAAACTCGTAGATAAGAGTTGGTCCCATCTTCCTTTATCATGTATACTCGATGGCATTCAGTGTCGATACAAGAATCCCCCAATGCAGTTATTCTTGTGGATGTGTGATTAAAAAGCAACAAGACTTACAAGCTTACGTATTCATATTCATCCTATTTACTTAATTACTTATTGTAATTGAAAAATTAAGAAAATAATTATTAATTAATTTACAAATTAAAAATAAAATGATATACTTAGATAAAATAAATATTATTTATGAGATTTAATTTAATAATTTAATTCACTAATTAACTAAATAATCAATTAAAAGATAAAAAAAAATTATAAAGGTTTTTTTTTTTTTTGGGGGGGGGGACTAAAATAAATAAAATAAATAAATAAATAAATAAAATGATTCACTGTTACGTGTTCTTGTACAGTGAATTATTTGCAATTAGCCAACGGAGTGCTGCAAATAGGCATTTCAGTGAACTCTTATCCAAGTTCTCTAGAGTCTCTATGACTACAGATTTCACAATATTCATCACAAAATGGGTTGATGGTTTTGTTTTGTTTTTGTGAAATTCTACTTCCATAACTGAACGTAGAGTATAATCTTTGTAAAATCGACATTAAATTCTTTGTTGACGCTTCTCTTGAGTTTCATTTGCTCAATTAATCAATTATAATTTCATTTCATTTCTTCCATACATTCTATAATAATGTAGATTTACAAATATCTACAAAAGCCTCTGTCGAGAGATATTAAAATTAAAATAAAGTGCAAGCTGTTTTTGAAGTAATGCCTCATGACGATGCCAGAGATAGTAATCCACTTCAAGGCCTGAGGGGGTTGTTTTTACCCGATTTCTCTCCGGCACAATAATTTGCACAAAAACTTTAAGTAAAGATGAGTATTTTCCTCCCTCAACGAAAAAAAAAACTATTTAGTTTTTGCTTCATCTTGTTTTTGTAGAATAAAAATGGTTGAATTCACTTTCCAATTCGATATATTGACAGTGCCCAGATGGCATTAGTTAGTTAGTTATAATATGTTATACATTATAATTTGAAATATTTGTATTTATTGTAATATATCATATTATGTGCTTCACATAAATATATGAAAATATTTAATAGATAGGATAAATTCTTAAACTGACATTATTAATATTTATTCTTTTATCATATTATCAAGGTGTTATCAGGTATATTTCACTGAAGAGAAAAATCACCCAACGAGCACTTACTTCATCTATTTAAAAATTAAATTTGCCAAGTTCTTCACATTGTGTCAACATTATTGTATTTTCGGTCAATTTCCACAAAGATTATTTATTAAATACAGACATTCCATACTATTTTGCTGTTGATTCATATTTCTAATTAATGATCTACTTTACCGTCTTTTGTGAATTTTTGTGAACAGTCGGTAATTGTCAAGTATTCAGAACTTATCAATTGGAATGGTTGGAAGATGACAATCACTAGAATCTGACACTCGTCGTATTCAATCCAAATAACATTCGTCATCGGTTTTAAATTATTTTGACTTACTGATTGTTTTCCATGACAATCAACGAACGATTTTATAAAAACTAGGATTGCACCAAATTATACGTGTATAGACAAATCAATATACAATGAAGTTTTAGTGATGATTTACAAGTTATTTTATTTAAATTTAAAATTTATCACTTATTCATTTTGATAGGCCGTCGCCCAATTACTCGACCAGCGAATTAGCCAATAGCAATTTGCATCGAGGAAAAAAAACAGTGACTTTGCTACGAAAAGATGGCACCAGAATAATTGTTTTTTTTTTACATCATCAGACATTGCTGCAACTTTGTTAAATGAAACATAAACAGCACACTCAACTCTCAGATTGTCATTGGACATTTACAATAATAAATTCAAGTGCAATGAATAACATTAAAATAAAAAACAAAAATGTGAAAGAGCTGCTGAATTGATTCAAATGAAGTTAATTATTATCTGAAAAGAATGCGCAATGACTCACAAACAGGTATGCAAGATTTAAACGGCGACAACCAATTATTCGATGGACAATACGTCTTATTATCTAACATTGCTCGTCATTCGACGTTCTAACTTTAAGAATGAAATTAACGCGTGTTTAAAATGTTTTCGTAACCAAGTGACGAAACAGTTGGTTTAAAATTGACAAGATACAGTTCCAAAATGATACATTAGCATTAGCACAAACATTTTCGTCGAAACAAATGATCAATTAATTGAAAACGTATTTCTGGATATACTGAATAATAATTTAGACCATGATGGAATGAGCAAACGTGCTATTTTGGCGGCAAAAAATTTTGATGTTAATGGAATTAATTGCTTCCGGGTGATAAAATGTCTTTCATATCATCGATCAATCAATGTTACTGATAAAAATGAATAAATAAATGATCTAACTGAATTTTTAATACACAGAATGTCACTACACAATTCTGCTGCATAATTTCAACTCATCCAAATAATTCAACAACACACGTTTGGTCATCAAAAAAAACACGGGAAATGTTCTTGAAGCAACAATTTTAACCGCAAAGATACTTTTGTAATATTCAAAAGACTTTAATTTCCTATACTTTTAATAGATGCAATGACCATTAATAAATCTTAAGATCAAACAATGTTCATTTGTAGCGTAGACTTAGAAAATACAGGTTATTAATTAATATGACGTCACTAACTACGTCATCGATAATTGCCTCTTGCCCTTCTGTTTTAATTGAAAATGTAATCATATTTTTTTTTATATTTAAAATATTTTAAAATTTATAAGTGCTATGCTTGGCGGTAAATCCAGCCAATGAACGAACGAAAAGATTGAATATGCCTAGCGACTATTGAAAAACGGACATGTATCCCTATTCAATCAGTTATTTAATATTTTATGTAGTATTTCATTAAAAAGGATTTGTGCATCGAATTTATTGAATTATTATTTATGAAGATCTACCCTTGAGAGAAGAAGAAGAAGAGAAAAAATATTTTCTTACACTCTAAAAAAAAGGTAAGATGATTTTGCGATCAGGTTCTGAAACTTGATTTTTCAATATGGCTCTAAGTATCACAAGTGTACGTACCTTATATTAGAGATGATCATGCAATTTTTATTTAGAATTATGAAGCCGGCCTTACGAAGTGGGCGTTTGGTCAAAAAAGGTTGAGAAACGCTAGTTTAGAGGAAAAAAAAAAAATGAAAACGTGGTAGGTAATGACCCTCTTCGGGATGAGCTACATTTCTTAAAAGTTGATAGAAAATTACGAATTTTAAATAATGCCCGTGTACCAAATTTCATGATTCTAGCTCAAACCGCTTGTCTACACACACACACACACACACACACACACACACACACACACACACACAGACAGACATTTTTCTCAACCTTAGTGAAAATGATTCAGGAACATTCAAAACGTATAAAAATATCAAAATCTCGACATGGAAAAAACAAATGATTTCCAACTGTATTTAATCATTTAAATAATTTTTTTTTCTTTTTTTTTTTGTTATTCCTTTTAAATTAATTTCAATTAAATTAAATACTAATTAATTAGTAGTTTCTTATTTAAACCAAAATTTGTAATAGTTTTTATATTTAAATTTATATTTTGAAAAATTATGCAGTTTGTAAATATGAGTGAAAACGAACATCTCAATAAAAGAAAACGTCGTTTGTCTAAAGAAAGTAAGGCACGGTGATTACTCGGAAAAAAAAATATGTTAAATAAACAATTTAAAAGTCGACAAAAAATAAGATATGCTACACAAAAGTGATCAACAAAGTACGAGTATAGTAAGAACTGAACCCCGTCGTGGACGGAACCTTTTCAATATATTTTAAATGAGAATATAATAAGATATCAATCCATGTTTGATGTAATCTACTGATTGAATTAAAATGAATGAAAACCTTTTGCACACAGACTTTCAAGCAAATACTATGTATCACCTCGGGGGTACAGGGGGCAATAAAATACATTTTGTTGTTGTCTTTATTAAATTATAATAAAATAGAATGAAAAAACATTTAAAATAATGCTTATTAATAATAATAATAATAAAAGCTTAAAAGAAAATTTTTTATTGATTAATTTATGTTTTTCAAATAAATCATATATTAATAATATTAATAATAATAAGAGGAGATTAAAGTTCATGGATAAGGGAAGAGAATGGAATTTAATTGAAAATAAATTTTTTTTTGTTTTTTTTTTTTGTTTGATTATAGCTATGTAAAGTTTATATATATATATATATAAATTGGTTTATGTGTGTGTGTGTGTGTGTGTGTGTGTGTATTGTGTATATGTTGGGCATTCTTTTCACAAAGGATAGATATAAACTCTATAGAAAATAGCCTGAGGATTGGGTGGATGGAAGAGGGTGATGATGATGATGATATAGATAGATAGAAAGAGAGAACGAGAGAAAGAGAGAGAGAAAAAGAGTTTTAGAAGTAAAGGGAAGGAGTACAGGGTTTTTAGAGAAATAATGTTGAGTTCTTTTTTAGCACATACAAGAAAAACTCAAAGGAAAGAATCTTGAACAGTTTTTTTCAAAAAAAGAAAAAAAAAAGGATTCAATTACTTACTTATTTATCAAGAATATAAATAATAAAAGTTTGATTTTTTTAAATCCATTTTAAAAGTTTAAAATTCATATTTTAAGTTTACATGATTAATTTATTATCATTTAAATTACGAAATTTTATCAAATTTGTTACTACATATTCATAGAGAGTAGATTAGTTTAGTTTCTTTTCTCTCTTATCTTGATTTAATATTATTCTTGGAGTTGTGTTATGTATGTACTAATTTATTATGCCTATTATTATCCAAAAATAAAATTTTCCTTTAATTTTTATTATATTGAATTTTTTAATTTATCTTTCTTTAATCAATTTCAATGTCTTTTTTGATTTCGTAATTGAAAACCCTTTATTCTTTCCTTTTTAATAGTAAGGGAGGTATTGTTTTCACACCAAGATTTTTTTATATATCACCACGCGCGAATCATGTACTTTGTATTGGTTTTATCCTCGGGAAAAATCATCTTTATTAGTTTTTTCTTAATTTAAAATTATATGACGTCATCCAGCTATTCATGACGTCACAGTCTGGTCTTGCATATTATTATTATTATAAATAAAATAAAATTAAAAATATTTATGTTCTATGCCTATCTGTTTTTTATTACATTAATAAATATCTTAAAATTATTTGAAATTGTTTCTGTAGCTGGAAATTAATTTACTTCAAACCGTCGGTCGGTTTGGACCTGGCCACAGGTCAACTTATCTTTTATTAACATTTCTCCTATATTGTTTATAATGGGAAAAAAATATTTTTTCATAGTAATATTTCCAAGTTCGGAACGAATTAATTGCATTTTCAAAACTTGATTCCGGTCGCAAGCCCAATTATAGAACGATTTTACTAACTATTAATCCGAGAGGTTCCACTGTACTTAAATCCTATTAGCTGGTATTTCTAAGAATAGTAACCGTTTTATGTAAAGTTTTCCATTCACACTCCTTCCTTTTTTTATCTCAGTTTGGGATGTTTATACATTTAATATTTATATAATATAATCTATGAAGGTGTTGTCAGGCTTCATGAAAAATAGAACAACAAAAAATAATATCCCGGGTAGCCAGTAGATTCTTTTCTATAAACTCAGTAAAAAAGAATTCTATTTCAGGGATTGGCGTCCCTGCCCTCACGTGAGCTCATGATTTCTTCTAAATCCCTCTTCTACCTGGAGGAATCATGACCTTTACCCGTTGACTCCTTTCCATCCATTCCCTTACGCTTACACTCCCCCCCCTCACCCTTCCCTGATCATTCAAAAAATCAAATTTACTTGGATTAAGGAGAATACCTAGCATAGATTCATTAAAAAGAAAAAAAATTTGAAATCTTGTCTCTTATAGGAGACTCTTTACGTCACTTTTTCGACTAGCAAAACCCCGTAAATTCACGAGTGAGACATGTTATAGGAGTGCCTCTGAGAGGTCCCACCTCTCCAACGCTTCACATTAGTATAAAATTTGGAACTCATATTTATAGCACGCTTTGGAGAATAAGAAAAACCAATGTTTTTCATTTTATTAAAATTTTTGACTAAATCTTGTAAATTGTGACCAAGACAAATCCATTGACCATAATTTTAGCCAGATTCTAAATAAAATTGATTTTTTGTAACATTAAATGGAAATTTTTGATTAATTTTAATATTGGTTTATTTTCTACAGTTGAACAAATATATTGCCTGATAACAACAAGTAAAACCTATACGAATCGATTTATTATGAAACGTAGATTCGTTTTCACTACTATTATATAATTTTACGGTTCTTCGTTGATTAAATATTAATTATTGAATTTTGACAGATTGAAAACATTTGCCGCCATGTTGATCCCCTCCGCCACCTCACCTCTCCCCACCCTCCCTCCTGGCCTGCCTGCCGGCCGATGTGGAAGACGTTGACCGGCCTCACCACCGAAATCATCCCTCAAACAAGAATGAATTTATTTATTCTTATTATTTATTCCTATTAATTTAAATGAAGTTAAATAAATTTTAGAAAAGATTCAAATAAAAATTTAATAAATTTATAAAATTAAATTTTACTGTTCTATTAATTATATAAGATTTATAACTTTCGCCCCCACCTCCAATGCTTTGCTTCTCGGTGACCTTGAAGGGGACAGCATAGCAATGCTGCATTGCTTACCCCCAATGGATGAGATTCAACTGCTTTTGACTTTATTTTCAAAATAAATTCTATTATTTCGCGTTCGTTCAATGAAATTAATATACAAGTTAATTATACTACGTATTATACGACGAATAATAATAAATTAATACGAATTATTTTAATAAATCGATTTAACCAACTTTTTCATCCCATTCATTCCTTGTTTTTTGTAATATGAACATTGAAACATTTCTCCTGCTATTCTATTCTATTTTCAAATTTTATATTCAAAAATAAATAACTTACAATAACATAATTATTATTACTTGAAAAGGAAGGAAATAATTTATTGTTTTTATTTATGAAGAAATAAGAAAAAATTGAATATAAGTTTCATGAAATGTAAAATTAATTTTTAAACAATTTAAAAATAATATCCCGGGTAGCGAGTAAATTATTTTCTATAAACCCAGTAGAAAAGAATTCTATTTCAGGGATTGGCGTAGCTGCCCTCACATGAGCTCATGATTTCTTCTAAATCCCTCTTCTACCTGGAGGAATCATGACCTTTACCCTTGGACGTCGGTCGGTTCTGCGCCTGGCCACAGGTCAACTTATTCTTTTTTGTTTACACGATGAATACAATTCTTTTGCTATATTTATAATAAATATAATAATCTTAGATGTTTAGTTTAACCTAAATTCTAGTAATTTTTTGAATCAATCTCTTCCATTTATTAAATATTTATTTCATTTTCAGTTATGATATTAAATGTTTAGTTTATTATTTTAAATTATTATTATTATTATTATTATTTTATACTAGTTTTCACACTTACTCAGCACAAGCAAGTGCTGGTAAACTTTGACCTATCCCAGTTGTTCTTTTCTTTTATGTGGGGGTTTGGCTCGGACGCTGTGGAGAGGGAATTCACAGTTATTCTCATTCTTTGTTGTTTTGTTTTTGTTGTTGTTTTTTTCATTAAATTACATGGCTAGGAATCTTCTAACTATATAACAAGTCTGTAAAACTACAGCCTTTTGGACGAGAGGTGTTAATAATTCATCTGATATTCCTAGCGATCTAATGTTCTTTTTACCGACCGACGATAGTAAGGGAGGTATTGTTTTCACACCAAATTTCACCTATGGATATTTTTACATATCTCCACGAATCATGCATTTTCTTAGCAGAAAAAAGTATTTTTAGCATGATGTCTGTCCGTCCGTCTGTCCGTCTGTCCGTCCGTCCGTCCGTATAGATGTGTACAGCCTGAACGGCTGAACGGATTTTGATGAAATTTGGTATATTTACTTAATGCATCAGTGGGATGAATGGATCAACTTTTGGTGCAAATCCGGAAACCGGAAGTGATAGTATTAGCGATCGACGATAAGAAGGGAAGGGTTATTTTCGCACCAAATTTCACATAAGGAATTTTTTTACATATCACCACGAATGTATTGGTTTTATCCTCGGGAAAAATCATCTTCATTATGTTTTTCTTAATTTAAAATTATATGACGTCACAGCCTCGGGTCACGCCGGCAACGCCGGCTACCTCAGCTATATATTATAAATAAAATAAAATTAAAACTATTTATGTTCTATCCATATCTGTTTTTTATTACATTAATAGATCGTATATTAAAATTATTTGAAATTGTTTCTGTAGCTGGAAATTAATTTATTTCAAACCGTCGGTCGGTTCGGACCTGGCCACAGGTCAACTTATTCAGGTTGTTACTGGCTAACCCCTCCACACAGACATTACAATCGGAACAATTTTGATCTCGTTCAATTTCCACAAAAGGTTTTGTTATTTTGAGATCAGGTTATGAGCCAGGTTATGTATGAGTCAATGGGATCGCAATGTCAATAACAATCGCCCTTTTCTCGTGATTATCTATTAGTAATAATATAATAATATCGGGTCTATTATGATCCATTGTCTTATCCGTTAACACAGGTCGATCCCATTAGAGAGTGGTGGTTGAATTTTTCTAAAACAGAGGGAGGAGTGTATTTGTAAGCTCCCGATGTGGATTATTTTTGCTACTTGTTTGTAGCGATTAGTTAATTCATTATCGGCCAATGCTCCGGTTATATGCTCTATTGTTTCGCCTACACTTCCGCATCTTCTGCATCTTTGATCTTCCATTTTTATTTTCAAGATGTTTTTTTCATAATTTCTGGACTTAATTATTTTTTCTTGGATTGCAATGATAAATCCTTCAGTTGCGGGATAAAGATTACCTTTTCGAAATATAATAAAGTTGAAGTTGTTTTATCAGTATTACCGTCCACAGAAGAAATGCCGGGAATCTGCCATGCAATGATTTTAGTTTCCAGCTTGAGATGAAGTCAAGCAACGTCCTTATGGTCGTTTGAACTTGAGTAGAACTCTTAATTTCAGCGGACTATGTACATCTGCCTGAACAATTTTCAAGGCTTTATTATATATCTGGCTCATAATATATTATATTATATATGACCTCATATTATTTTTCTGTCTTTTACACAAGTCATGGATGTTAATCAATCCTCTTCCTCCCTCGTTTCGAGGTACGTAAAGACGTTCAATTGATGATTTCGGGTGGTGACAATTAAATTTGGTGAGCAGTCTGCGAGTCTCAATCTGTCCATCACTCCACTTAATTATTCCGAACGAATAGGTAAGTGTTGGGATCGCCCAGGTGTTAATGGCCTTAATGAGATTTTTCGAACTGAGTTTGGTGTTCAACAGTTTCCTTAATCTGTATTTATATTTTGCGATTAATTCTTTTTTTTTTTTTTTTTTTTGTTGTACTGCTGTGACATATTACTTTATTTTGTTGAAAGCCTAAGTATTTGTAAGTTTCTTCAGGTGGTAGTGAGGATTATTATTATTATTATTATTATTATTATTATATAATTTCTAACTCTTCTCCATCCGTTAAATAGATGGGTGAGCTTTTTTTAAATATTATTATAATTTTCATATTGAAATGATTAATATATTATTTTTTTTTATCTATAATAGGTAATTTTATGTTTTGTTAGTTTCTTGAAATTCTAACCATATTTGTCTTTAATTTATTTTATAAATTTTTTTTTTTTGTTATAAATTTCTATAATAAAACATTCAATGATAATATCTGTAAAATTAAATAATACCACACAAATTTTCAATAAATTAAACTCGACAGTTAAAATAAATTAAAATATTATAAATAAATGAGTAAAGAAAATTTATTATATTTATTTATTATTCATTAATTTCATTATTAATTTTCGAACATAAAAAATTTAATATTCAAAAATTCAACTTAATTCAACTAAACTAAATAATTAACAAAAAAAAAAAAGCAAAAACAAACAAAATGTTTTAATTTAATCTTTCTATTAGCTAGAATTTTTTTTTTAAACAACCAACGAGTTAATGGGAATGGAAATGGGTTGTGGAAACGAATTAAATGGGTTATGAGGAAGGGTGTTCATTTTTAAATCCTTTTTAACGAGAAGATCAAAGCAACAAAAAAATAAAAAAAAGCAACTATTTATCATTTTCAAATAAAATCTCTAAATGTTTATCTTGTATCCAGTGTATAACTTTTAGCTTATTGATTCGTATAGGAAAATAAAATATTTAATGTAAAACATATCGATTTATTATGAATATTATTATTAAATATGATTTTGATTTTGTTCTTTTTTAACGACCGACGATAGTAAGGGAGGGAAGGTATTGTTTTCACACCAAATTTCACATGTGGAGATTTTTAGGTACATATCTCCACGAATCATGCATTTTCTTAACAGAAAAAAAAGTATTTTTAGCATCATGTCTGTCCGTCCGTCCGTCCGTATAGATGTGTACAGCCTGAACGGCTCAACCAATTTTGATGAAATTTGGTATATATTTACTTAATGCATCAGTGGGATGAATGGATCAACTTTTGGTGCAAATCCGGAAACCGGAAGTGATAGTATTAGTGAATTAATTTCTTCTCTTTTTGAATGAAAGAATAATATTTCCTAGGAACCCCCCCCCCCCCCCTCTCTATCTCTCTCTCTCTCTCTTTATTTAATTTTTTTTTTCTAGAATAATTTTTGAACATACTCGCGTATCTATCTATCTACCTATTAAATTTTAATACAAGAACAACATAATAAAAGAATGTACATATAATATACATAAATAGATAATATTTTTCTAATATTTACATAATTTTTATAAAAAAAGAAAAAACAAAATGATAATTCTCGGCGGTATACAAAATTTAACTTTTTTTTTTTTTTTTTTTATTATCTTTATTACGTATCCAATATCATAATAAAATATGCTTCTAAATCAAAAATCAATTTTTAATTTACAATTGATAATTGAATAGAATACAACACCTACAAAATGTATTAAATATAGCTACATATTACATATACCTACATATGTGTTGTCCGTGTCTTGATATTTGAATATTTAAATTAAATCTTTGAATTTTAGATTTTTTTTATTAAGAGCTCGAGGTTAGTTTGTTATTGTTGCTGTTGTTGTTGTTGTTGTTGTTGTTAGAATTTACAACTCTCTTGAGATTTTAAACTAAAAACCCTTACGCCCCATTGGATTTTACTCTTTTTTTTTTCTTTTCTTTTCTTTTTACACTTTATATATATATATATATATATATATATATATATATATATATATATATATATATATCTTAAAAGAGAGAGAGAGAGAGAGAGAGAGAGAGAGGGAGGTATAAAATAAAACCGTCAATTCTCAACTCCCATAGTGAATGTTCCAAGACTTGACTATTTTCATGGATTAAATGAGAATGGGACAAACATCTATCTATCTATCTATCTATCTATCTATCTATTCATTCTGTCACCCTCCTCCTCCTCCTTCTCCTCCCCTACTCATCATCTTTCTCTCTCTCTCTCTCTCTCTCTGTCATACACACACAAACACACAGATATATATATATATATATATATATATTACAATCTATTTACTTGAACAATTTATCTTATTTTGATCATCACCCCCACTACTCCCTCCCCTCATCTAACCTTTGCTACCCATTAAAAGAAAACACTTTCAATGATAAATGTTTATTTTATAGACTACATTATTCTCTGTTATCAACCATTCAATTATCTATCATTGAAACATTTATTTAATTTATAAAGAATTATATTATAAATATAATTAAATGAATAGGATATTTATTATAAATTATAGAAATAAAAGAGAAGAAATCTATAATTATAAAAATGGAAAAAAAAAAAAATAAAAAAATTTTTTTATATAAATATACGATCGTATATTATATTGGGGAACTCCACTTCCAAAGTAAATTTTATTAAATCTCTGCTGGACGACTTCATGTTTTATTCCCCCACAAACAAGAACTTGTTTTGTTTTTTTTATTATTATTTTTCTTATCATTAGACTTTCTAAATTATTAAAAACTTTATTTCACGTAAATCTAGATTAGATTAAAATAATAAAAAAAAAAACAACCTTTTTTTAAGTTCATGTATAAAGTATCTATTAGTTTTAAGAGTACATTCCATTCAAAATAATAAAAAAATTTAATTTTTACCGGTCGACGATAGTGTAAGGGAGGTATTGTTTTCATACCAAATTTCACATGAGTCATGCATTTTCTTAAAAGAAAAAAGAATTTTTAGCATCATGTCTGTCCATTGTGTGTCCGTATAGACGTGTGTTTACAGCTTGTGAGTGAAATTTAAATGAAATGAGAAGAAATTAAGTTAGAATCCCCTACGCCCCAACTTTTGAATGGGAGGGCATGATAAAATAAAAAAATCATCTATGCGGGCCGGAAAAAAATTAAACATAGCACATTTTTATAAGTGATAAAATAAATTATTTTTTAATTTACCGCACACACACATCTTATACATGATACATGATGATATTCTGGTAGAAACTGGGAGATGAGCTTATTTGCAGTAGTGAAGTTAAATGGGGAATGGCTAAATCAGATCGGATTCTAATGCTTCTAATGCTGTGTAGGAAGATCTTCTAATACTTCAGGTTTGGAAAAATTGATTTTTATAGGGTCTTGTAGAAGTCATTTTTAGAAACATTGAGAAATTGTTGCTTCAATTTAGTGTCTCATTGCAACTCAATCAGTTCGAGCAGCAATTCTGGTTTGACACATTCACAATCCAAATTAAATGGCATGCTGAAAATGTTCAGGTCTTGTACGATAACTTTGAATAAATTCTTAAAATCTTTGTTCAAATTCTTTATGAAAACATTTCACGCCTTTCTCATAGCATTCATGTTTGTCTTCCCTGACTGTAATAATTTTTAGTGTTTGAAAATGAGTAAAGTCTTTCTTGACTAATTACTTAGAAAATACAATCAATTGCATTTTGAAACTCCTGATATGACCCCAAATATCACGAATTAACTAACTTCTTCCCTGGAGTTTGAGGTTCAATTTATTGATCTGACTGAGAAGATCGATAAAAAAAACGCAAAGTCTGAAAATCGTACAATATCTTTCAAATGTTCATAATCGTCCATTTCTTTTTCTCCCATAAACAGATGATTTTGTCTTTTAGATCCCAAACTCGTTCGAAAACCCATTCTCCACTGTTGGTGAGCCACCTTACTTTACTTTAGTACATCCGGATATTCAGAATCCAATGAGTCAAGAAACTCTCGAAATTGTCTATGATTTATTGCTCGTGAAAACAAATGCTATTGACAAGCTTAATAACAACATCAAGCACATGTTTCATGTTTAGAGCAGATTTACACAGGACTTCTTAATGTAAACTATGACACAATGAAGAAACACAACTTCGTTCCCAGGAATTGATTCGTTAAATATGCCTATTAAACCAGATTTTTCCCTGTCCTATTTGGTGCTTCATCAATAGTAATGTTACAAACACTAGTCAAAAGTACTTTCAAAGACGTGAGAGTTTTTTGAACTTTATGAAAAATGTCTGATCCTTTTGTTGCTCTCTTTAATGAACGCATGCCAGCTAGGTAACTCTTCAGTAACACACAAAAGTTGTCATCAATACCTCTTATAAATATCAGTAACTGAACTGTAACATTTAAGTATGTCCGTATTTTCATCCAACGCAAAATAACAGAATTTAAACTTGGTTTTCTTTGACTCCAGTTGTGAGTTGTCAGTTAATATTAGATTCGATAATATCTTACTTAAAATGCAATGAGAAGGAAACCGTTATTCTGTTTAAGCTACACAGAAAATATACTTTTCCTTATGTGTAATGTAGGGCTTATTCAAAATCCTTTCGCGGGCCGGATTGAAGAGCCAGGAGGGCCGCACTTGGCCCGCGGGCCGTACTTTGCCCATGACTGACCTACGCCCTACATTATATATGTTATTAAATAAATTGAATGGAATGCCGAAATTGAGAAAGAAGAAACAAATTTTTCAAGTGGATCAGTTTAATATTCGGTACGTGACAGAATTTAGAGGGAAGAGCAGATTGTGTAATTCGGTTCGTTATCGGCTTGTTTAATGATCTTGAAAGAATATATATGAAAAAAGCAAAGAGTAGGTATCCTATGTGTTAAATTTAAAGAAATTTGTGGTGATCAAAACACCTGTGTGATCGAAAAAGTATAGAAAGTTAATAAAATTCTAGCTTTAGCTCATCCATTGTGGCAAAACGTTTTCCTTTCATTGGTCTCTTCTGTTTTGGTAATAGAGAGCCAAATCTGATGAATACGGTGGTTGAAGTACGATTACGGTGTTGTTTTTGGCCAAAAAATCACGAACAAGCAATGTTGTGTGAGCTGGTGCATTATCGTGATGCAGAAACGTTGCATAATTTCCTTTTAGTATTTCTTATTAACAGCACGACCTGTTGGCAGAAACCCATTTAAGTATAAAAATTTAAGATTACACAAAAACTTTTTTAGTTGTCAAAACAAACTACTAATCCAAAAGGGCTGATAATGCCAACATATGAGAAACATATGGGTACCAACATAACAAAAAAATTCGATAATCCAATGTAATAAGAAAGAAATAAAGAATTTTTTTTTTTTTTACAATTCATTCATTATCGATGCATAGATATATACCGAAAATACTTAACATTTATTTTTCTTTTACATTCTTAATTCTTGTTTAAAATAAATAGATTAAGAAAAGGATATCAACTAAATTTAGAATGACAAATAAAATAATATACTATTGTGTGTGTTTGTGTGTGTGTGTGTGTGTGTGTGTGTGTGTGTGTGAGAGAGAGAGAGAGAGAGAAAGTATGTTTTGAATTAATTTCTATTCATTTACAAAGATACTAAGAAAAGAAAAGAAATGTATTTTATTATTAAAGGATTAATTAAAAGATACCTTTATAGAAAAAGAGAATAGAAATGAAAATTAAGAAAATTGAAAATCTTATCTGTCTGATTATATATATATTGTATATCTTCTTCTTATTCTTATTACATACACAATGACAGGAATACTAAATATAAAACCTATTAAAACAAACTTTATATTCAACTCTATATTCAAAGAAAAACAAAAAACAAAAAAAAATAAAAAACTATCACAAAAACAAAGAATTTATTTCAAATCAAATCAAAATTATATTGTCACAAAAAATATGTATTTCTTACAAATAATATACATAAATATTTAATATTGATCAAAAGTCAACACTTTTTCTTTTATATACGATACAATTTAAATTTTAAGATAAATTTACAAATGTCAAAAACAAAAATAAATAAATAGATAAGTTAAAATTATTCAATTATATTATTTAATTAATGAAAATTATATTTTCTAAATTTAATTTTAATTAAAATTAAAGTTAAAATTAAATTAATATTAGATTAATTAATTTAAACTATTAATATGTACAAGTTTATTGAATAATATAATACTTATTTTATTTTCTATTTTATTCCATGATATTTATTGTAAGATCTAACTTCTTATATAAACTATAAGTACCGGGACCCCGAGCCTCGGCTCGGTACTTAAGTTAAAAAAAATGATTCATTTTTATTGGATTTGGCTGGTAATATTAATACCTGGGACACCGAGCTCTCGCTCTACCCTTTAAAAAATATTGATATACAATTCTTTAATTATTTATTACAATTATTAAATGTATTAAATAATATTTTATTGAAAAAATATTAAAAATTATAAAACTATCTAAAACTTAATTAATAAAAGAACAATGAATAAATAAATCACGAAAATAGATAAAAAAATGCACGCGGCGAGTTTCGATCCTTCGAACTCGGGGAGTAAAAACAATTGTTCTTACCACTGGTCTAAGATATATTTTCATAATAACAAACATATTTTTACCATCTTTCAAAGACATTTATTTGTTTTGTTGTTTTTTTTTTGAGAGAGATTAATAAATATATATATATATATTTTATTAAAAATAAATATTTTTAATTTTATTTCGAAATTAAAATATTTTAAATATAAAAAAATGTTAATACAATATCATTTAAAAAAAAGCGGGAGTCAACCAACCGTATTTTATTTTGTTGTTTTTTTTTGAGAGAGATTAATAAATATATATATATTTTATTAAAAATAAATATTTTTAATTTTATTTCGAAATTAAATTCGAAATTAAATAATAAATTTTAAAATATTTTAAATATAAAAAAAATATTAATACAATATCCTTTAAAAAAAGGCGGGAGTAAAATTTCAAAATGGATGCCATTGACGTCACCTATATATAATTTTTAATTAAGAAATAAATAATGAAGCTGTATGTTTCAAGAGATATGATCAATAAAACTTAATTTTTCTTTATAAATACTATATCTAGTGTGAATTTGAAAAAAAATCGTTAGAGCGGTTTTTGAGAACCAATATATATAGAAATATATATAGAAATATAGATATATACAATTTTAGCTAGCATAATAAGATAAGATATATTATGTACATAAAAATTTAAATCTGTTTTCAAACTGAATAATTTTATCGTATTATTCCGATGTTTGGACAATGTATTTGTTTTCAAATTCAAAAAGTTGTTATGAAAAAAAAGGAAATAATAAATGAATATATAGAAAATAGAAAATACATGATGATAATATAAATAAATAAATATCAAGTAAGGAAAAAGTAATTTTATAGGATAAAAACTTTTATACAATTGAATTCCATTGTATGAAAAAAGTACCATTTAAATGATTTTTCCAAAAAATGAAACGCGTACAAATCTAAAAAAAAAATTCCCAATGATGTATTATGATTATATTAATAGTGACTATCATTAAAAATACATCTACTGACAATTTTCAATATTAAAAATATATATTTATATGTTCAGAGCGAATACTCTGAATCTACTCTCATCTCTCAGGGTCATAGACCATGCCTCCCATCCATATAATACAACAGGCAAAATAATTGTTTGCTATATATTTTAATTTTTATCCACTTTGATAATAATTATGATCAGATAAACCTTTTTACTGCATGATAACAGGCGTTTACCGATTGCAACCTCGATTTAAATTCTTCTCAAATATTATTATCCTTCGTGATTACATTCAATTTTTCTACATATTCAAATTCTACATTTTGTATATTAATACTGTTCCTCTTTGTTATTAAATAT
Source organism: Labia minor (assembly GCA_963082975.1). NCBI lineage: Eukaryota > Metazoa > Arthropoda > Insecta > Dermaptera > Spongiphoridae > Labia > Labia minor. Next base: position 124,309,754 of record OY720344.1, on the reverse strand, counting down.
TTTTTCTTATCACTATTAATTTTTCCTCGCTATCTGTAATTGCAATTGCCGAATCTCCTATTATATTTAAGTCGTCTGGGTAACCTAATATTTTACAATTGATTTCCGTATCTTACTCTTTCTTTACTACCTTCAAGACAAATTTGAAGATCAAAATTTGAAAAATTCAAGGGAACATAGGGACAGAGAAATCGACTTTGTTTTATAATATGTAATGATGAGGGAAGGTCAATAAGTCCGTGACTTTGTGGATTTCCCGTCTCTTAAATGAAATGGTAACACTTCTCCTGTCAGCAGGCAAACATCAGCTAACCCCTGACGAAATTGGAACCAGCTGGGTCTTTTAGTTTTTGTTTTACATCCAGAAAAAAATGAAAAATAGTGAATTTCCATGAAAATCCATAAATTACGATACGAATTGTTCCCTCATCCGTTCTATTCTCCGGATTTAGCCTCGAGTTACTATTTCTTGTTTGCAACCTAGAAGAAATTTGACTCCAATCATCTCACAAACAATGAAAAATAAAATAATTTTTTGATCCAAAAACCTGGGTAATTTGTTGATGTTATTTTTTATTTTTAATTGTCACTTTAGAAAAATAGAAATCGATTTTTTCGGGTTTTTTTTTTCTTCTTTTTTTTTAATTATCGTTCTTTGGTTATTTACGACGATACTGTGCATTAAACAATAACAACCAATTATTCTTTTATATTAATTATTATATTTAATTATTATTACAGGGAAATATATAAAATATAAATACAAAATGTTGGGAGACTCCTATCTTGTAGATAATTTATTCTAGGTTTAAAAGAGTTTTTCACAGATTGCAAAAAAAAAAGAAAGTGTTTTTGGTGTTAAATTGATTTATGAGTCGTAGAATGAAGCATTTGCCTCTAATATGATTTTATTTTCTAGGATTCATGACATGTATCAACTAAAATGATACATTCTTGACTTTTTTCTTGAATTTCACACAAATTTTACAATTACAATAAATACTAGAGTAGTCTTGTACAAGGATATCAATCGCATTTCCTTTGAATACTCATTGACAAATGTTTCAGAAAATTTTGAACAGACCTCGCTATATAAAATATAGGATCTTTTATTATATTGATTTTATATGTTGTACATACTAAAAAACAAAAAACAAAAAAAAAAAACTTTTTTTTTATTTCTAAATTTAAAAAAAGATGAAAATAAGATGCAATCTTATAGTAGGAAATAAAAATGAAACAGCAAGCAACAAATCGATCAAATTTTACGAGTTAGTTATTTTATAAAATGGCATTAAAACTTATTCTTTTTGTTTAGAGAAAGAAATGAAAAAAATTCAATTAAAATGAAAAATCTTTTCAATTTGTTTTTTTATTTTTTTATTTATGGTAAGTATATTAATAGAAACAAAAAAAAAAATTCTATAAAAAAAAAATACTATATTGAAATTTTTATAAACTTTTATAAAAATATGAAAATCTTTCTCTCTCTTTTGTATTTTTTTATTTGTTTTTTTTATTTTTTGTTGTTCTATTTTTTTATGAAGCCTGACAACACCTTCATAGATTATATTATATAAATATTAAATGTATAAACATCCCAAACTGAGGTAAAAAAAAAGGAAGATGTGCGAATGGAAAACTCTACAAAAAACGGTTACTATTCTTAGAAATACCAGCTAATAGGATTTAAGTACAGTGGAACCTCTCGGATTAATAGTTAGTAAAATCGTTCCATAATTGGGCTTGCGACCGGAATCAAGTTTTGAAAATGCAATTAATTCGTTCCGAACTTGGAAATATTGCTATGAAAAAATATTTGTTTCCTATTATAAACAATATAGGAGAAATGTTAATAAAAAAAAAAACACTCTCTATTATTCTATAGAAAAAGTGAGAATAACAACAAAACAAGTGTTATCATATTGTATTTAACTAATGTATTTTTAATTATCATTATAACACAAGTATTCAGTAAATATTTTTTTTTATTTTATTTTAAAAGTATTTTTGTTCTAGTAGTTGACCATCAACCTAAATGGAATAAAATGCACTAAGGATTGGATTTATTAATATTTTATATATAATTTATTTATTTATTTACAGTTCATATCGGGAATTAATTAATTAATCATTTCTTGTTTTGCTAATTGCTGGAGGTGCCTTCTACGGTACGCTATTCCAATTGTTATTAAGGGTGTCAGCAGTTTTTGGACATTCCCATAAATCTCATGAATTTTCTATGAATGATCAAATCGTTACTTCTTCTTCTTCTTCAGGAAATTGTATGATATTTTCGGGAAAGTAATCTCCCAGATAAAAAAATACCATATATTTGTTTATCTTTTTCGAACATGTAACCATTGAATTTTAGACCCTTCTGATCATTATCACTGACTTTTACTGACAATTATTTTCTTCTGTGTGATATTTTAAAAATAAAGTTAGAATATTCAGAACTATTAACTCGTTCCTTACACATTGTCTTTCCTCCCTTTATTTATTTATTTATTTTTTTTTTTTTGAGCTCTCTATCCAACTTTTTCCTTCATTTCTTTTTTCTTTGCCTCGGCTTTTTATCTTTTCTAATTCTTCTTTTTTTCTTTTTGCTTATTTAAATAATACATAAATTATATAAAAGATATTTATTATTATATTAATAGGAATATATTTAAGAAATTGACAAAAAAATAATGTGAAATTTGTTTCAGAAATGGCCAATCCCCTTCATTTGTAAGGAACGAGTTAATAGTTCTGAATATGCTGACTTTAGTTTTAAAATATTCCTTCATGTTCATAAATATTAAGAAAATATTTACAATTGATTAATATAAGTATTATAATTTGTAATGTCAACTATTGAATTGCATCGTTTTAGATTGAAATTATTATTAAATAAATCTAAATAATCTAATGAAAATAAAGTGAACATTTTTTCATAAGAAACAAACCTTAAACCTTAAAACACAAGAACGCTTACCCCGCTTACAATTCTACATATTATATAATGCAGCGATTGGTCTCTGTTTCATTGTAATACCAATCCACAGATGAGGCTCTTCTTGATATTTATCGAAATCTCGAGCTTCATTTGAAAAGCTTAAAAAGCTTATTTTGATAAAAAAACAAAAAAACTATCAATCTTATTATTATTATTATTATTATTATTATCATCTCTCTCGTTACTAATTAATTTAGTTTATCTTCTTACATAAATAATAATTTTCATAATAAGTGCCACCTCATTCTTTGCCTGCTTCGATTAAATTTTTGATGCCATCTTCAATTGCAATTGCCGAATCTTCTATTATATTTAAATCACCTACGTGACTTAATATTTGACTCGTCAAACCTTACTAACATATTAGTAATACTATTCTACATATCAATGTTTGATTATTATCTTTGTTGGTATCAATTCGTTACAACATAATATATGTTCTCTTATTATACTTACCCTTCTATGTATTCTATTAGTTCAAATATTTAGTACATAAATACTTATTTATGAATGTTCAGTAGTAAGTATATTTATTTCAAATTTTTTTTTTTTCTTTCCATTAAGCATCAATACATTTGGCATGTAATATTGAATAGTAGGTAGGTAGCTAGATAGTTTGGTAATAGAGACGATGTAATGTACTATGTATGGTATGCGTTCAAATATTCGTTAACTTTTACTCTACTATCTCTACACTCCTCTTCAATCATTCATTCATCCATTCATCCACTCCTTATCTCTCTCTCTCTCTCTTTCTCTTTCTCTTTCTCTCATTTCATTTGATTTTATTGCATACTTCATTCCTTTTCCATCATTTAATTTCTTATCTTTTGTTTTTAATTATTATTATTATTATTATTATATAATTAAAACATAGTATAAGTATACATTATAAATCTTTAATTAATTATAGATTAATTTTAATTTTTTGTAATTAATAATTAAATAACTAACTAAATAACTAAATATATAATGAATAAATATTGATTGAAAAATTATTTTAATTTAGAAAATCATTTTGTAAAATGAAAAGTAAAGAAATAAGGATAATAATTCTGATGTGTGTGTGTGTGTGTGTGTAGTAATAAAGACTAAAATGGAAACAAAAACAAAAAAGAAATCGACCTACTAATGTTTGGGTTTATTTAATTTTTAGTGGGATATTTAAAATTCTCTATAGCCAAAAAGATTTATTAAATTGATTTTGTGTGTGGATGTTTTAGTGTTATTGGTAACACACACAAAAAAGAAAAACAAATAAAAAAATTGGCAAAGATTACCAACAACTGTTTGGGTTTGTGTTTATACTAAACGCTTTGGATGAAAAAAAAAAAGAGTTATTAGCGAGTAACACAGAAAAAAAACAACCGCCAATGATTTTGATTTTTAACAAAACGATTTAATAAAAAGAAAAAAAAAATTGTGAGAATTAATTTTCGTTTTTTTTTTATTTCTTTTAATCTATTTTAATATATATAATCAAAATATAAAATAAATTAAACATTTAGTTATTTGTTGATTTATTTATTTTTCATTCCACTAATATTTTTAAGTTTTTTATTTTTTTTAATATATTTACATAAATGATGAATTATATGTATAATTAAGTAATTGTAAAATTTTAAACAAGAAAAATTTTTTTTTTTTTTAAATATTAATACATATAATAAATAACAAACTACTTAATTTAATTATTAATCTATATCATAGGTTCCCAAACTTTTTTTGTGTCATAGACCCCTTGCCATATTTTTCCGTTTTGGGTAGACCCCCTACTTAAATTGTTAAAATTAACTTAAAAATATTAAATTAAATTATATAATTACTTAACACTAACATTTATAACTACTTAATTTAATTAATATTTAAACATAGTCGGAGAGCGGTAATTCAAATTTATTTGAATTTAGGTTCCATGCGGGACCAATTATTATTATTATTATCTCTCTCATTTCATTATTTTTCTCGGACTTTGTCAGTATGATCATCTGACTTGTATTACAATAAATGCATAGACGATATTAGAGAATAAATTTATGTTGGCCCCCCAAAATCATATTTATTATTTATCATCTTTCAAATTTTTTCACAATATTACAGCTTTTGGTATCGGAATTGTTAAAACATCTACATTGTACTCCATTATTGCACTTTAGAAAAAAACGAGGAAGCGCCCTCTACAAATATTGTATTTAAAATATCATAAATATTATATATAATATGTGTGTGTTTTCAAGATAGAAACAGAGAAAGAGAATTTATACTTACATGACATACTTGCAAGACAAATAAGATAAATTTTAGATTTTTTTTTTTTGTTTTGATGAGATATTAATAAATATATTTCGTAATTTGATTCTAAAATATTATTAAAATAAATATTTTTAATTTTAATTAAATAAAAAATTTTCAAATATTTTAAATATAAAAAAATATTAATACAATATCAATTAAAAAAGAATGGCAAGAGAAAAATAATGGATGACGTTATCGATGACGTCATTTCGATTTACTATTTTAAAGTAAGAAAATATTAATAAATTTCTAGAGGCTGAAACCAATACAGATCGATTTATCTTTATAAATATTATCTATGGTGTGATTTTCAAAAAATCCATCGAAAGAATATACAATTATATATACAAATATATATATATATATATATATATACAATTTTTGCTAGTATACCTAAGAAGATAAAATATCTACTCCTTGCACCTTCAATTATGTTTTGTTTTTTATTTTTATTGCCGACTTTTCAAATTTTAATTTTAATTAACAAGTCTCGATTAATATGCATCAGGGTTAGTTATTAATTCTTACTATTATTATTACTATTTAATTAGTATTCTCAATGTTGAGTTAAAAGTTGATTTTAGTTTGTTTTTTTATTTTATTTTTATTTAATATTCAAAATAATAATATTATAATAAAATAGAAAATAACAAATGTTTTTTTTTTATACTAGTGACTGACTAGTGACATAGTCAAATAATAATATCAGAGTTAATTTAGTTGCATACAATAAATCTATTGGGAATAAAAGTACAATATTACACATATTACGTATACGTACCTACTCCTACTATATATACTATATAATACTATGTACGTACCTTCATACCGTTGGTATTTTATCTGAGCTTGGGGAATTCAACTCGACATACATCAAAATATCATATCATATGCCCCACACGTAGCAGAGAATTAAAAAAAAAAAAAAAGCACAAAGATAAAATCTCCCACATTGAAATAATATATAATTAATACAAATAAAAATAAAAATTGTATACTTTTATGAATAATAATTAATAAGATATATAATAAAAAAAAATTCTTGACAACAACAACCACAATAAATAATCAAATTGCTTCAACAAACCTTCATTTAATGTAATGTAACATGGATATTAGATATTATCGACTGACAGATCTCTTTTGAACGCTTGTCAATCTTTTATTTTATGGTTGTGTGTCGTCATCATCATTACTACTACTACTACTATTATGTCTAACACAAATATGTACAACTACATATGTAGGTAGGTATAGAATATAATAATAATAAATCATTATCTTTTCATTATATAACATCAAACGATCACCAAAAAGCAAAAATGGTGATTATTTTCAAAATTAAAAAAAAAAAAAAAAAACAAATAATATTTCATTTTAAAATGGTCTCTACTGATTTTTGAATCATTCTATATATAATATTACGTAAATATAGACAATGCATAATTACTAATAATTTATAAAATAAACATATATTATAGATTATACTATAAAAAATAAATATTAAATACTAATATACACACACATAATTATGGTATAATACATAATAATAATAATAATGGTAAAAAAAATGATATTACTTGTTAAAATGTAAAAAAATATTTTTTTTTTTTTAATAGATAGATAAATTCTAAATATGTATATTACAGTTGACAGTGGATGATAGTAGTACATATATAATACTTAGTTAGTAATAAGGAGAGAGAGAGAGGATTAGTTCAGTTTTTATACGTGTGCCATGTATCAACGGGGTTACGAACCGTAAAAGATCGCCCAAGTGGTTTTCTACTATATTCGTATGTGTGTGGGTGGAGGTTGAAGAGAGGTGGAATATAGTAGTAGAAAAAGGGAATGGATTCGGTCATTATTCGCTATGCTGAACTCAACTACCGCACCCAGCAGCAGCAGCAGCAGCATCAATTGAAAGAGAGAGAGAGAGAGAGAGCACACACATACACCAATCTATAGAGTTGTTTCTTTCTTTATATATCTTTTTTCTTTTTTTTTTTTTTTTTTTTTTTTCAATGAAACATCCACTCTCGGTTCATACATCATGCAAATTAAAATATTTCTATTATTATTATTATTATTATTATTATTATAATGATTTTCCTGTGTGTATGAGATTGGGAGTAGTAATATATTATATAGAATATATAAGAATAGAGAAAGAGGAAGAGAGAGAGAGAGAGAGAGAGGGAGATGATAAAAAAAAACAAAGTAAAATTATTTTATAGAGACAAACAAAAAAATATGAAAGTGAATTTTTTGAATAATAATTTAATAACTAAACAGGTGTGTGTATGTTTGAGTTAATCAAAAAAATGGATTAAATTAAAAAAAAAATAATTAAATATTGAAACAGGCTCAATTTATGTATTTTATTTCAATTATTATTATTAAATTTTGAAATTCTCTCCGGCGATTTTAGATCCTGTAAAGTAGTGCCCTGACCATTGAGGAATTCCCAAAATGTTGTTATGTACCAGTAAAGAGAGACTTGAAATCCAAATGTTATCGTGGCAATTTGTGCCCAGCGAGATTCGAAACCCGATGCTAACTTAAAAGAATGTGAATTAACGTAAGTAATCTAGCATTTATTTTTGTTAAATATAATAATTTCTTGTTTATTTATTTATTTATTTGAAAGGATAAATGAAGATAAAGTAAAAGTTTAACAAAGTTGAAAAATAAATATTATATAATATGTAGGTGTTGGGGTAAGGAAGAGTGAGGATGTTGTTCAGTTGAAACTAACGGTGTTGTGGTGGAGGTGATATAAAAAATAAAATAAATAAATAAGGTAAAACAAAAACAAAACAAAAAACAAAAAATGAAATACAATATGAAGAATAAAAGGTTCTTTCAAAGTTTTTTTTTTTTTTTTTTTTTAAGAGTCAAAGTAAGTAAATAAGAGGAAGAGAGAGAAAAGAAACCATAAGAGTATATAAAAGAAGTAATTAATTACCAATTATTACATGAATAAAAAAAAATATTGTTTATCATGATATACTATCATAGTAGTAGTAGTATACTAGTAGATCCAGGAAAAGTTGTTCTGCATATTAAAAAAATATTTCTAGTGAATATTTTGTTTGTTTATTATAATGTGTAATGAATGTAACGAATGTAATGAATATGTAATAATTGTAAGTCTGGGGATGGGAGATTTACATATATTAGATAAAAGAACGATCAATAATATCTTTGTAAGTGTTCTGTTCATCCCCTCAAGAAAACAATGTTTGTGTGCCATATTGCATTCATCTCAGATAAAAAATTGGGATTGTTTCAGTATCGTAGTCATGAATGTTTGTTTTTGTATGTTGCACAGTGCGTATGGGTTATTTTGAATATTATATATATAAAAACTGTATGAGAGAGAGCTATTCTGACTCCATCTAAAAAAAGCATAAAGATTCAATGACTACCATAATGTCATTATGCGCACATTTACGTTACATCAATCTAATAATTACTTACTTCGATGCTAAGTATAGTAATAAACGACAGGACAAAAATGAAAATTTGTATTTGTTTAAATTCTTATATAATGAATCATTTAAATCTGAATTTGGTGGATCATATGTAGTTAGAAAAGAGTGAGAAAGACAAACAAGAAACTTGGTTGTTTGTGTGAGGAGACCAATTGAAAAGACATAAGAGAAAAGAAAAGAGGTGACTGTTATAGAGGGATTTAATAATTTTTTATATCCTTTAGCACACACCACATAGATAGATTAAAATGATTTATATGTATATTATATACAAATTAAAATATGATTTTTTTAGGAAAATAAATATATAAATAAAAATTATTTTTTCTCTTTTTTCTCTCAAATTGGTTAGATTTTGTTTTAAATCTATTCAGAAAATATGTTTAAGAGAACAAAATAAATAAATTGAGAATTGTTTTTAGCAAAAGACGATAGTCGTCTGTCTCAAATTGAATGAATGGAATGGCTGACTATTCTATCTATTCACCTCTGACTGACTTTTGCATGTCCTACACAAGGACAACGCCTATCAAGTCGGTTATATCAATGATGACGCGTATGATCAGTAGAACGGGTCCTCTCCACCTTTACCTTGATTTTCTTGATCGGAGGCGCTACTTTTTATCAAGTAGCTATTCCCCAATGTTGATCCCGGAGGCTGGATTGACTCTGTCCCATTGCTAGGTCCGGCACTTGAACCCGGGACCATAGGAATGTGAGACAGCGAGGCTCTAGCCTCTCACCCAATGGCGTCTTGACTATCTATATTCACACAATTTATAAATGAATACAGATTTTCAACCAAATATATTATATTAGGTATCACTTCTGAAGTACAGGAGGAGCCCAGCCACCTGTCTAAATACGAAGAGCGTCGTAGTCAATCTGTCTTAGTAGCTAGTTTTTTCGAGTAAATTCGAATAAATTATTTTTTTACTTTATTGTAAAAAAAATTGGTTATAAATTTATGGTCACTTATTATTTTCTCTCATCTTTCGGGCAGTTGCTGCTTGTTTTGATATTTTTAATATTTTTTACATTTTGATTCAATTCGATTTTGATAATTGAATTATTTTGTCATTGAAATGTCCAACATGTTCTAATATTATTATTATTATTATTATTATTATTATCATCATCATCTTCATCTTATAGCATTTCCATGTTTTCATGTCTAATCAATGTCAAAAGTGGATGAATTTTGTTAGAAACATTTATAAGTAAATTATTACTCTTATTATAATAATACATATAATAATTATGTATCTATTATTGCTAATTTTGAATTATTATTTTGTTTTGTTTTTTTTTCAGATGGTTCAGTGACACGTTCATGTTGCCTGGCATGTTTTCTTCTCGTGTTAGTAGCAATCACAGGGATTGGTGTATTAATGCCCCTTACTGCTCGTTTTCGTCAACCACCCTCAGCACAAGACAGGGTCGCATTAGTCCGTTCACTTCTGCAACGTGTCCCATTAATTGTCGGGTGAGTTACAATCATAATATAATAATAATTATTATATTATTATTCTCCAATCAATCCAATCCATCTAATGTTGTATTCAATTACGATATAATATCGATCAATTCATAATAATAATAATAATATGAAATTATACAATAAATATTTATAAAATAATTTTTTTTTGAATTATAATATTTACACACAATTTCCTTATTTTTATTTTCATATTTATTTTTAATTTTATAATTATCTATTTTTTTTTTAATGATAATATAAGTAAGTATTAATCATTTATTTTTTAATATAATTTTTACATTATATTTACAAAAATCTCTCTACGAGATATGATGGTATAAATATCAAAACCAAGTACATATATTAATCTTATCTTATTATGCTAGCTAAAATTGTATATATCTATCTATGTATCTATAACCATTGGCTCTCAAAAACCGCTCTAACGATTTTTTTCAAATTCACACTAGATATAGTATTTATAAAGAAAAATTCAGTTTTATTGATCACATCTCTTGAAACTTACAGCTTCATTATTAATTTCTTAATTAAAAATTATATATGGGTGTGACGTCATCAATTTTACTCCCGCCTTTTTTTAAAAGATATTGTATTAATATTTTTTTTTATATTTAAAATATTTTAAAATAAAATAAATTTCGAAATAAAATTAAAAATATTTATTTTTAATAAAATATATATATATATATTTATTAATCTCTCTCAAAAAAAAATAACAACAAAATAAAATACGGTTGGTTGACTCCCGCCTTTTTTTAAAAGATATTGTATTAATATTTTTTTTATATTCAAAATATTTTAAAATTTATTATTTAATTTCGAAATAAAATTAAAAATATTTATTTTTAATAAAATATATATATATTTATTAATCTCTCTCAAAAAAAAACAACAAAACAAATAAATGTCTTTGAAAGATGGTAAAAATATCTTTTTAATTATCAAAATATCATAGACCAGTGGTAAGAACAACTGTTTTTACTCCCCGAGTTCGAAGGATCGAAACTCGCCGCGTGCATTTTTTTTTATCTATTTTCGTGATTTATTTATTCATTGTTCTTTTATTAATTAAGTTTTAGATAGTTTTATAATTTTTAATATTTTTTCAATAAAATATTATTTAATACATTTAATAATTGTAATAAATAATTAAAGAATTGTATATCAATATTTTTTAAAGGGTAGAGCGAGCTCGGTGTCCCAGGTATTAATATTACCAGCCAAATCCAATAATAATGAATCATTTTTTTTAACTTAAGTACCGAGCCGAGGCTCGGGGTCCCGGTATACATATTTATGTATTATTGAGGACCCCAAGTTCCATGCAATGATGCAACATTTAATAATTTTAATAAATAATTAAAGAATTGTATATCAGCTCGGTGTCTCAAGTATTAATATTACCAGCCAAACCCAATATAATAATGAATTATTTTTTTTTAACTTAATTACCTAGCCGAGGCTCGGGGTCCCGGTGTGATCTTAATATATTGTCAGAATTAGATAAATAATGTAGAGAGAAAAATTATTTAAAAATAGATATTTATTTAAATGAAATAAAATTATTTAATTTACAGAATAAAAATGTCTATAATAATGTCTAAACATTTTTTCGAGCGACAGCTCGGTATCCCAGGTATTAATATTACCAGCCAAACCCAATAATAATGAATCATTTTTTTTAACTTAAGTACCGAGCCGAGGCTCGGGGTCCCGGTACTTTCTATTTATTTTATAATTATATTCAAAAAGATCTAATATTATTATTATAATTATTATTATGCTGTTAAAAGTAAATAAATATTAAATCAATTTCATGTTCAATTTCTTGTTTTTGTTTTGTTTTGTTTTGTTTTTTTTTGTTTTTTTTTTTTTTAAATAACAAAGCCATCTGATGCATGTTTAATGGGGAAATGTTGGTCTCTGCTGTCCGTTTAGGTAGAAAGTAATAAAAAATAGCAATTGGAAAACAAATAGGCATCAAGGGATAGAAAGTATAGAGAAGAGAGAGAATAAACTAAAGATTTGCACACACAAACGTCCCTCTCCCTCATCCTATCCCTTTACCCCATTCCCTTATATCTCATAGATTGTATTTATGAATAGTCCCTTTTGGCTGGACCTTTATGAGATTCAACATTGGACCATTCCACAAAAACAAAAAAGAAAATAACTAAATAATAGCAATAACTTTAAAAAATGTTTGTCATATATATTTCTTTTTGTTTATTTAGATTTTATTAAATGAAATGAATAGATTTTTTTTTTTTTTTGCTGCTTTCATTTATATGTTCTATTTACAAATTATCTCTATTAGATAAAGAATATATAAATAAAACTAAATTTGTACCAATTATCTTGATAACAAATACTTTTTTGAAAATTTTGAATTTTTTCTATATGCACTTGTATCGTACATGTGAAAGGATGATTAAGGAAATTTCAGGAAAAGAAATTATTTATTCGTCGAGACAACAAAACAATAACATAAAACATAAAACATAATAAAAAAAACATTAACATATGGATTTGTAGCCGTGTCTCGTGTTTTCCTGTTTAATTTCTCGGTCGTCATGGTAATTCCGCGCAATAATCCAACTTATATCGATATTTTAAAGCTCTACATACTTACATACGTATATTACATTATATATTTATAAGCAAGGATAAGTCGTAATTAATTCGAAATCCAAGACCAAAGAATCTCCGTGCAATTTGAATTGATCAAGAAATGTGCAGTTCGTTTGATTGTTAGTCTTTTACGAAATAAATAAATTTAATTAAATAAAACAAATAAACTTTTAATTTAAAGAAGAGAGAGTTGAGTGTAAATATATAAAATATATTCATAATACAACTGATTCACTGAAATCCACTTACTTGAAATAATTAAATGTTTTCAGAAAGAAAAATAATAAAATCAATGAGAATTATATACCTGTATGGAATTTAAAAAAATTACATAAAAATAAACAAAAAAACCTTTGACTTTGTACGTCCTATGCAAGGACAAAGTCTATCAAGTCGGTTATATCAATGATGACGCGTATGATCAGTAGAACGGGTCCTCTCCACCTTTACCTTGATTTTCTTGATCGGAGGCGCTACTTTTTATCAAGTAGCTATTCCCCAATGTTGATCCCGGAGGCTGGGTTGACTCCGTCCCATAGACCCCAACAAGGGAAATTCCCTTGTCAGGCATGGAATTTGAACCCGGGACCATGTGAATGTGATGCAGGTTCGCTACCCACATACCCAATGGCGCCTTTTTAAAATTACATCACAAACAAAATACAAAACAAGATAATATATATATATATATATATATAATATGTGAGTAAGAATTAATGAAAGTATTATGATATGAAAGTGATAGTGGATGTTCATGTTCTTGTTGAATGTCCATCGTACGCGTCGGCAAGCAAGTCATGTAAAATTGATAATTGGATTATCAGGAATCTATTAGGAAAGATTGAAAATTTGTTTAAATTTATAGATAGGATTAAATTGCTAAATCTCATATATTATTTATTTATTTATTGATTTATTGAATAAATAGATTTTGGATTGGACATCGGTTGATTCTGACACAATCGAATCGGTCAGGATTCAGTAATTTACTGTTTGCCTGGCTGTGCCCCAGCGAAGAAGAAGAAGATGAAGAAGAAATTGTCCCTGTAGGGATTGCTTAGAGATAAATGAGATTTATCTTGTAATATGGATAATTTCTTTGCTGAATTGTCTCGATATTCAGATAATAATAATAATCATCATCATCTTCCAGAAATTCAATTAATTAAATTGATTCTTTATTATTATTATTATTATTATTTTATTAAATATTCAACCATTAAATGAAAATTTAATATTTTATTTATACATTATAAAAATGTATAATAAATTAATATGATTTCGTATTGTAAAGTCTTTTTTATTTTTTTAATAATAAATATAAAATATAAAAGTTCATACATAGATAAAAAAATAATATGTTAATTAAATTATAATTAAATAAATAAATAAAAGCTAATTATTATTTAATTTGTTATCTCTCTGTTATTTCTCTCTCTCTCTCTCTCTCTCTTTGTTTCTCTAATGTACCTATAACATAAATATAATTTACTAGTACTATGATGTACGAGTATATTAACATTACAATCAAAATTAAATTAATTTTTAATTTAATTTTGTATCTGTTTTATTTATCATCAGATGATTTTCAATAACCAATATAATCATTTTTATTATGTGTGTGTGTTTCTATATAATATATTTATACAATATATATACCTACCCAGTGGCGTAGCGCATAGGTTCTTAAACTTATGTACTCCACGGACCCCCACTTGAAAAAATTTTTTTTGACGGACCCCCATCACAACTTTAGGTACTTTACGTCATTTTATTAATTAATTTCTGGCTTACGATCTCATAAGGACAAGGATATATGATGAATATTTCTAACAGTGATTGGTGAATAACGATTTTTTTGCATATTGTAGAACACATTTTATTAGAAATTATAATATTGAAGAAAGAAAATACAAACATTGTCATAGCAACAAATCTCACAAATTATAATGGGTACTTACATTAAATTCATATAAATATTTTATAATTTTTTTCAGAAAATATTAAATAAGAAATATTTTAAAAAATAACTGCATCTATCTCATTAAATATAACTTACATATTTAATGAGATGTATGCAGTTGTTTTCTTGAAACAAGAATCTCAATATCTGGCTTAATATTGGAAACTTTTAATCTAAGATCCGGCTCTACATTTAATTTGTTTCTATATTTAGACTTAATATAAAATAGTACCGAAAAAGCTTGTTCGCATAAATATGTTGTGCAGAATGGAATCAAGTGTTGAAGTGCTTTATTTGCAAGCGCAGGATAATCTGACCTGAGAAGTAACCAAAAGTTGCTCAATTCAGTTTTGTTAAATTTTAGTTTATAAGTTGTATCACATGATAATTCCACGAGAATATCTTGTTCAGGTGCAGATAAATGTTTAGTATTTGTAATTTCCATATTAAATGGATCTCTGATCCAGTTATTGCAAGGATCAGGAGTAGAAAAATACTTCCTGAAGTTGCTTTTCAAAGTAATTAAATGTTCAACAAATAATTGACGCGTTTGATTAAGCAATTTTTCACTGGAGCTTTCTATGAAATCATTGAGAGTTGGAAAAGACTCATATACACCGTTCTGGATGCGTTTCGACCACAAGTCGATTTTTTTAATCATTGCTTCTATTTTATCTTCAACTTTAAATATATTTACAACAGTACCTTGCAGGCTCAAATTAAGTTCGTTCAATTTTGTAAAAATATCAGTCAAGTAAGCCACCTTAGCTAACCAGATAAAATCATTGAAACATTCGGTCAGTTCAAAATGCGCATCTATTAAAAACAATCGTATTTCATCTCGAAGCTCAAAAAGGCGAATGAGTACTTTCCCGCGGGACAACCAACGTACATCTGTATGTAATAATAAATGTGTATGTTGACTACCCATTTCCTCACACAAAATTTTAAAAACTCTGGAATTAAGTGGACGAGCCTTAATGAAATTGACAATTTTAACTACTTCGTCTAATGTTCTTTTCAAATCTGGTGACATATTTTTGGCTGCTAATGATTCTCTGTGAATGCAGCAATGATTCCAAACAACCTGAGGCGCAACATTTTTAATAAGAGCAATCAATCCAGTTCTTGTACCTGACATTGCACGAGCACCATCAGTGCAAATTCCAACACATTTTGGCCACTCTATTTCATTTTCGGTTATAAAATTATTCAAACTGTTAAATATGTCATTAGCTGTCGTTCGTGAAGGTAGTGAATCACAAAACAATACATCTTCTTGTATTTGATTTTCAAACTCATATCTAATGAAAGCTAACAAATTGGCATTATTAGTGACATCAGTACTTTCATCCAATTGTAATGAGTAATAGTGACTTTTGCGCACTCTCGATATTAATTCTTCTTTTATATTACATGACATGTCTTCAATCCTATTCTTAACCGTATCATTTGATAATGAAATCAAATTTATATCGTTTGCTGCTTTAGTTCCTAACATTATATTTGTAATTACTTTTGTAGCAGGAAGAATTAATTGCTCTGCTATATTATGCGGCTTTCCTGCTTTAGCAATAAGTAGAGCTACTTCATATGATGCCATTACTGCTTTCTTACTCATACCACCAGATCCCGTCTTTACCATCAATTTCTGACTTGAATTAAGTTCTTCTTTTTTCATTTTAAAAAATTCGATAGACTTACTAACATGCTCGCTGTGCTTTGTTTGTAAATGACGTCTGAGATTAGCAGGTTTCATACTTTCATTGGATAAACTTTCCTGACATAGAACGCAGACTGGTCTTTCCACATCATTGTTGCAAATATAAGTAAATCCAAATGATAAATAATCATCCGAATATTTTCTAGTTTTGCGTTTCTTGGTAGAGTTTGCTGTTGATGCCTCATCATCTGATTCTTTCCGTTTCTGTGTTGAACCAGTTTGTAGCCAACGATCCATTTTATGGAGTAATTTATTAACATTGAACTACAATAATATAAATATAATATAAATATAATATAAATATAACGAATTATTATTTACTAGCTATGTTTTAATATGATTTTAAATGAATGTTTTAATATCATTTTAAATGAATGTTTTAAATCATTTTAATAAATGTTTTAAATCATTTTAAATAAATGATTTAATATCATTTTAAATGAATATTAATTTATATAATAAATATATTTCGTAATTTGATTCTAAAATATTATTAATTTCGTAATTTGATTCTAAAATATTATTAATTTCGTAATTTGATTCTAAAATATTATTAAAATAAATATTTTTTATTCATAAAACTAACTTATACTTACTCTCAAAAACAGCCTTTCTGGGAAATTGCAAAATGTGTTTAGTGTTTTTATAAAATAATGATCATGCAAATTACACTAAAAATTAAAAAAAATTATTAGCTATAATAAACTATTATTAGCTATAATTTAATTATAATTAATTAAATTAATAAAAATAATTTAAAGATACAACTCGTTGAGAAATGAACTTATAATTAACATTAATAAAAATAATTTAAAGATACAACTCGTTGAGAAATGAACTTATAATTAACATTTGCTTTAAAACTGTTTAAAACCCCAGAGTGGACGCTGACAATTTGGGTTTTTCCGGGTAAGACTGTCCCCTCCCCTGGTTTTCCCCAATAACAAAGTGAAAGAAAATTCCCTTATATGCCTCCCCTTCCGAGCCCCTAAGAGGGGTTATTTTAAAGGAACAATCGAAAAATGATTTTAAATGAATGAATGGATGAAAATTCAAATTTTATATATAGTTTTTTATATATGTTTATTTATTCACAAAAAATTAATTGACATAATTATCAATTTAATAAAATAAAATAGTATTATTAATAGTATTAAATTATAGCCGTAATTCTCTAGGAGGATATAGTTACACAATGAACTTTAAATATTTATATATGTATATATTTTTACGATGATTTTTTTCCGAGGACCGCGGACCCCCAGTAAAGGCTTCGCGGACCCCCAGGGGTCCGCGGACCACAGTTTAAGAACCACTGGCGTAGCGTGATCTATTATGTTGGGGGGGGAGGGGGAGGTCTCCCCCAAGAAAAAATTTTGGGTTCTCAGTTACAAAACTAATCACTTTTAAATTTATTTTTTGCACAATGATTGGGGGGGGGGGAGGCACATACCTACTTAATTAATATATATACCTAAATATATATATATTTTTTGTAAATAATTGTAAGTTTATTAAATTTTTACATTGATTTTTATTATTTTTTACGAGTATTATTAATAGTAGTATTGTAGAATAGCGTAAACATATCAATAATCTTGTAATATTAACATGACATATAATAATTAACATATTTTAAAAAATGTTCTTTTCGTTGATATTATAATAAATTATTAATATACTTAATGAAGAAAATATATGATAATAACGACAACTATATATATTATTTTTACCGACCGACGATAGTAAGGGAGGTATTGTTTTCACACCAAATTTCACATGGGGAGATTTTTACATATCTCCACGAATCATGCATTTTCTTAACAGAAAAAAGTATTTTTAACATGATGTCTGTCCGTCCGTCCGTCTGTCCGTCTGTCCGTCTGTCCGTCCGTCCGTATAGATGTATACAGCCTGAACGGCTCAACGGATTTTGATGAAATTTGGAATATTTACTTAATGCATCAGTGGGATGAATTGATCAACTTTTGGTGCAAATCCGGAAACCGAAAGTGGTAGTATTAGCGATCGACAATAGGAAGGGAAGGGTTATTTTCACACCAAATTTCACATGAGGAGATTTTTTTATATATCACCACGAATCATGCACTTTGTATTGGTTTTATCCTCGGTAAAATCATATTTATTAGTTTTTTCTTGATTTAAAATTATATGACGTAATCCAGCCATTCATGACGTCACAGCCTGGTCTTGCATATATATTATAAATAAAATAAAATTAAAAATATTTATGTTCTATGCCTATCTGTTTTTTATTACATTAATAGATATATTAAAATTATTTGAAATTGTTTCTGTAGCTGGAAATTAATTTATTTCAAACCGTCGGTCGGTTCGGACCTGGCCACAGGTCAACTTATTATATTAGTATATAAGTATTAAAAACATATTAGTAATAAATTAAAATGGAAATTAAATTATAATAAGTATTGTAATTAATAAAAAAAAGAGTTTAAAATAATATTGGATAGTGAAAAATCAACAGATTTACATTTGATCATATGCAAGATTTTTTTTTTTTATCATTTTCCCCTCTCCTACATATCAATCCACTTCTTCACCATCCTCCAACTATTTTATCCATAAAGTCTTTTTAATCCATTATCTATCTACATTTCCCATTCAGTTCATCATTAATATTCCTAAAAAAAAAAAAAAAAAAAAAAAAAAAAAATAAAATTATTCATATTCCATCCATCTATTGTCCACGTTGCTAAAGGCAATTTCAAAATGTCTGTAGGCAAAATTAGGTAATTTTATTTTACATAACAAATTGAATGAATATATTTTAGGTATATGAAAAAAAATAAAAAAAAAAAAGACAAGAATTATTTATCTACTAATTTATAGTATATATTTTAATACGATTAAGGAAGATATACATAATACGTACATGTTTGTCGCTCTCTGAAAATTGTATTTTTATAGATTCAAAATTGACTGAATCGATTACAATTAAATTTTATAAGAATGGTTGGAATTTAGCATATAAATTTTATTCATATCAAATATAAATGAATAAATATCGTTATTTTTTTTTTTTAATTTTAATTTTAATGAAGATTACGGTGTATTTATAACTTACATATTTATAATCTCATTTAATATTATTGATTATTATTATATTTATTATAATATCATTTAGAAGTATATTATATTTTTTAATTTGTATTATTATTTAAACACATTGATTTTAACTTTTAAATAAAAAAACCTTTATTAATAAATATATCATTATGAATATTTTTTTTTTATAATAAATATTTTCGTTGTGCATACTTTGAGCATACTCGTTGTATATTCTACCTTTCACTAAGATTTGATAATCCTCTGCAGCACTTTCCTTGACATTAAAATAATGAAGAAGAACACCTGATTTGGTACGAAATTGGACATGTTCAAAACAATATTTATTACTGTTGTTTACGTTTCAACCAAATGATACAAGCTGTTCAACAAGACGACCATAGACTGTAGATTTTAGCGGGAAGACATTTCAAAAATGGAATATTGAAACATACATTAGTGGCGACCTCATGTGTGAAACGCTCATTATTAATTCAAGTACTCTATATTTTCTTGTTTCATTGGGAAATGCAGGTGAGTTGATCGAATTGTGTGTGCATTGGAGAATTTCCAGTGTTTTTATTTGTTTCTTTAAATAAAGAGAATAAAAACCTCGTTTCTCTCTGCAATCGACGGCTCCCCTGGCAACAATTCACATATCTCTTATATATTTGAGTTCAATCAGTAAACTGGCAAAAATTGATTACTAATTATTAAATAAATATTATTGAGTTTCAAGGTTAAGCAAATCTACTTAAAAAAAAAAAAAGATTGCTGGCGACCGTGAATTTAGCAGCCTTTCAATAATTATAAAAATAATTGAAGCAAGTAGGGGTTTTAAACTTTGTGCTTTAGCAAAATATCTTTTGGTGAGTCTGTACGTAACAGGACTCAATTTGTAGACCCCTTTTCTTGAACATTGCCAATAATAAAATTAAATATAGATAAAGAGAAAATGTGTAATCAAATCCGTTGTGTAGTAAAAATGAAATCCAATAGGATAGTTATTATGTAGCGAATGACTCTAAAGTCAATGGAATTCTCTCTCCTTGTACTACAAGTACATACGAGTATGTACGTTCTGGATATGACTCGCCCCTTGGTTGCAATCGCGTAGTAATACCGTTATTCTTTTCTTCTTGTGGATGTGTTTCCCAATTGAAACACAATCTTGTATATTTAAAATAGAAGGAGTCTCTTTATGTGTGAAATATCAAGAATTAAACATTTTATAAATTGTCATAATAAATTGATATAATTTTTATTGAAGAAATCACATTGAATATTGATAATTAATCTCTCTCTCTCTCTCTCTCTTTCTCTCTCGGTAGAATATATGTACATTCCCTTTATTCATTTATCTTTTTTTACTCTTGTGTCATTGAATATTTAAAATTGTATTATTATATTTAAATGATAATAATAATAATAATAATAATAATAGAATGAAACAATTTTATTAAAATTAATGTTAATCTTGTTCATTCATTAAAAAGGGAAGGACTTTCTATATAATATTATTATAATCTTTTCATTCATTAAATATATATATATTCTTGTTATTATAGAGAGATTAGAAATTTTCAAATACCATTTTTTAAAAGTTATTTAATTTCTCAACTCGAGTAGAAAATGTTAAGCTTTATTAAAAAAAAAAAATAAAAAAAAAAAATTTGAATTGCTTTGATAACAGGTGAGCTGCAATTAATTTGAAAAAGATAAAAAAAAAACTACTATACCTTTACAGTTTAAATCTATTTTCTCTGATGAATGAATATTTAAAATAATGAATTCATTATCAACTTCATCTTTTTAATTTTTTTTTTTTTTTTTTTATAATTAAAATTCTTAATTAATTCACGTATATTTGATAATAATAATAATAATAATAATATGTTTTTTCTATCAAAATAATTAATTCTAATCTGCTTTATCTGGTTTGTTATTGGCCTTAGTTATTTGTCAAAGGAATAAAATTGATAAACCACTTAAATTATGAAACAATGATATGAAAACTGTAATGTGTTGTGTAATAAGTATTTTCTCTGATGAATGAATATTTAAAATAATGAATTCATTATCAACTTCATCTTCATCTTTTTAATTTTTTTTTTTTTTTTTTTTTTATAATTAATTTGGGCAACTGGAATGCACCAGCAGGACCTGATAGATTGCACTGCACAACTTTTGGATCAAACACACGTGTAGACGTAAAACTAATGTATTATATCATTTTCTAAAAGGGGGTTGGTATTTCCGAATAAACCCCCCCCCTCCACACACACACTTCTTATTTTTATAATTCAGCTTGAGACACAATTACAATTTATAGAATTATTTATTTATTTAGTATTTTCCATATATTAAGGATTTGTATTTTTATCATTAATTAAATTAATAAAAATATAGAAAAAAAAAATATTTTTTTATTTTTTTTAAAATTCAATTTTTCAAAAAGTTAGTAAATTGTTAATTATAAAAATAAATTTAGTGTGGCGGTTATAATTCGCGCCACACATCTGCACCCCCTGGCGGCGCGCCCTTCGAGGAGATAGGGATGATCCTCTTCCCTAAAGAGGAGAAGAGGGAAAAATGTCAACACTGTTCCTACCACTACTTTGCCAGCGACAGCGACTTCGATAAGACATGCGACAACCTTGCACGCTCCCGAGCAGCGCCTGGTCCATTTCCATCTCCATCTCCATCTATCTGTAGATACTCGGATATTCTTGTAAATAAATTGCCAATATATTAAAAAAGTCCAAAAGTTACTCTCAACCCGGTGGTCCACGACTTCACCCACACCCACACTCACTCTAGTAAAAATTAAATAAATATTTTAATTTTATCATTTATTTATTTATTTTTTTTATGTTTTTAATAATAATAATTATAAATAAATAAACATTTTCCTGTAAAATAAACTTTCCAATTAAAATTGAAACAAAAAACAATCATTCACTTTAATAAATATTATTATTAAGTAAATTAAAATTGATTTAAAAAAAAAAAAAAAATTATTTTTAAATAAAAAAAGTGAAATATTTCCGTTTTTTTTTTTTTGTTCTTACTGAGTTGATGAGTAATTGTCTTTTTACGTTCTCTCTCATTTCATTTCATTCTTTTTATCACTCATTCCAGTTCCCATTTACACTCCAACCCATCCATATCCAAACTCTCCCTCATCTTCCCTTCTTCTACCTTACTCTTGCTTCTTCTCCCTTCACATCCCCCCACCCCCTACCAAAATCTTTCTCCTTTAAGCTATTTTATCTTCATCAAGTAACCAAGACGAAGATGAAGAAGTAGTAGAAGACGAGGACAAAAAGACGATCAAAATATAAAAAAAAAAAAAAAAAAAAGGAGAGAATAGAGAAAACAGGGAAAACAACTTGCTTAAAAAAAAAAAAAAAAAAAAAAAAAGTTTCAAATGAAAAGATAGAAGAAATTTCGTTATCTTTCTGTCTATGCAAGTGAAAATGAAGAAAAAAAAAACAAATCTTATATAATATAAAACAAAACAAATAGGAAGAAAAATATAATAATAATAATAAATTAAAATTGAGGTTTGAAATATAATAGAAAGAAAAATCTATTTTATATTATTATATATTTTTATTATTATTAGAAATGATATAATATACTTAAATATATGAAGGGTTGAATGTGAAAAGTAATGCCTCCCTCTTCATCTTCATCTTCATAATTTGGATTTGGATGAGAATATTTTAATAAATCAAATAAAAGCTGAAATAATCCTAAAGAATATTATGATTTTTTTTTTTTTTTTTTTTTTTAATTATCAATATTGACTTTTCGACATAATCATGCATTTCCTCCAACGATGATACTCTATTTCTTGTGCAATGCCGATTATGCTTGCAACGACGATCGTCCATGTCAACTTTTTGCTTGCTTGCTTGCTGTCCAAGGACGTTCAACTCTTTGTTTGTCTGTCACGCAAATCACAGATCACGATTGCACATTCTCTGATGAATCTCGTTTGGGGTGACACAGTTTTTGCTGTCAAGAATTCATTGACTGCTGTTATTGCTTAAATCGTACAATATAATTTAATACAATTTTCTGATAAATTTATTTATTTATTTGTACATATTACAAAGTGAATCAAGTGAATGAGGTATAATTCAATTGTAGATATGTAGGATATGTAGAAAATATGTATATTGTAAATGGAAAATATAATAAAGCAATGAGAATGATAATTAACGACCTCTTCTTCTAATCCATATACTAATTAATTAATACTACTACTAATTAATTAATACTTATGTACGAGTATGTAATAGGATGCCCGTCTCCAAGTTGTATGTAGCCCGGCCGGCATGATTTTTCCAAAAAGCATTAATATTTTGTTATACTCGTCATAAAAGTGTTAAATCTTAATAGCACGTTGCAATCTACAATATTATCTACATATTTATATCTTTTGTGATCATGCATGCGTCAGACATTATTCTAATAAATGAAAAAATAAAAAAAAATATTAGCGTAAAAGGAAATGATATTGATTTACTCTAATATTAAATAATAATAATAATAATAATAATAATAATAATAAATAGAATGTTATTGATTCAATAAGTAGATTTTATTTAATATTATAGTATTTTAATACAATTTTTATTAAATTCAATAAAAGAAAAAAAAAAAAAAAAAAAAACTACTAGTAATATTCATTTGTTCCTCTTTTTCATTTGAATTTAATGTTTAAAATAATTCGAGTAAATAATACAAAATTTAATTTAATTTAATTTAATTTTTTTTTTTTTACAGACACAATGATCTTGCATGGAATGTAAGAAGTTTTGTACATAATCGATTAAGTAAATTTAATTTAACGTCCGACTTGAGAATGGTGTCTCCGTGGTCAAATAGTCCCTGGTCACAGACAGATTTGCCACGATTAAGACAAGGATTAGTTGGTGCACAGGTAAGTGGTGTATATCATCTTTTCTTTTACAGTAATTCTATTTTTATTGTATGTGTGTTTAAACAAATGTAATTATAACTAGGTAGGTATACGTATAGGCATTTTAGATAAAACTATACGCCTATACCTTACACACCTTATTCCTATTCCTTCAAAAACACTTTAAATAAAATTTTAATAAATTATAAATTTTTAAAGGCGCCATTGGGTGTGTGGGTAGCGAACCTGCCTCACATACACATGGTCCCGGGTTCAAGTCCCGGGCCTGGCAAGGGACGGAGTCAACCCAGCCTCCGGGAACAACCTTGGGGAAAAGCTACTGGATAGCGCCTCCGATCAAGAAAATTAAGGTAAAGGTGGAGAGGACGCGTTCTACTGATCATAGGACACCTCATTGATAGGCGTTGTCCTTGCGTAGGACGTACAAACTCAGGGGTTTTTTTTTTATAAATTTTAAAATTTAATAATATTAAAAAATAAAAAAAAAAGAAGAGAAAAATATGCAATTACTTACTTAATATAGAAAATATAATAAATATATTATGTAATCTTAAATTCAAATGATTAAACTTTAATATTAAATTAAATAGAATTTACGTATTTAATAAATATGAAATCTTCTTTTTTAAACAATTTACCCACCTATATTAAAAATTCCTAAAGTTAAACTAATTTTTTTTTTGTTCTATATATGATAGGAAGGGGTTAATAATATAACTACTTTATATATATATTTATTAAGTATTATAAATACATATGTACATTAATATATCAAAGAATAAGTTTAAATATTTTTTTTCCCTGATCGATATGAGAAAAAAAAGAGTTAGCATATCTTAATTACACAACAATTCTTCTTCTTTTTCAACGATTGAAAAAATAAATTCCTCAATTAAATAAGTTTTGTTGAAAATCCATTCAATATAATGAATGTTCAAAATTTGTAAACTCTGTTAAGACAGATTAAATAGTATTAAAAATTGCTTACATTTTACACGATGTTTTGTAAAAGAAAAAACATTCTGTTCGAAATACTAATTCAAAAGAACACATCTAAAAAGTGTTTAAATAATGATTTCGAAACAAAATGTACTTATACTTATATATGTAGTAGGATGGGGGAAAAGAACCGCAAACCTATTATTAAAACTATTGGTAGTCGTTCTAGACTAATAAAATCACGAAAAATTGTTAAAATATCATGCTTTCAGGTGATGTTTCAACCAATATTGTATTTTTCATTTGAAGATTAAAAAAACTACGGATGTTTGCACCACCTTACTCTACTTTATCAATAAATAACACAATCTTTGATTTTATTCATTTTTTTATCATAAAAACGTAGAATCTTTAAGTTCAAATTTATTCCATCGTTTATTATTGGGATTTACATCAGAACTTTATACTAATTGTATGCCATCCGTTTAAACATGCTTAAATATTGCTTTATAAATTAACTTTTATTTTTTTTATTTTTTTTTTTGTTTGTTTGTTTGTTAGGTTAGGTTTGTTTTTCAATCAACCATTAATATTTATTTCTCTCGTTATATAATATATTTACTTAGATAGTTATGAGTAGATTATTTGTATTCGTCAAAAAGTTAAATTATAAATTATAATGTTACACTAATTCCAAATAAATAATTCTCATTCACTAAAATAAAATATGTAACTTTAATTCAAAATAATTATAATAGATATTATACTTTTATGTGTTACTAAGTATATCGTAAATGTAAAAATAAATATTTTTCGTAAATGTTCAATTAATTTCTTCTAGAAAAAATCTGGTGTGTCTCCACTCGACTATCTCGCAAATTTGAATTGGATTAATTAACATATAAAATATTTAAATTAAATTTAATTAATTAAATTATAAATTATAAGTATAATTGTTTGTGAATTTTAATTAATTAATTAATTTAATTAATTTTAATTTATAGTATTGTTATTGAATTAAATTAATTAATTAATATTTAAAACCTTTACCTTCATTGTTAAGTCAAAATTTAAAAATTTAAAAAATTAATACTTTGTATATGACACCACGCCACGTGCTGGGGGGGGGGGGGGTGATTGGTAGTCAATATTTTAAAATTTTTATAAAATTAATTTCGGTACTTTCAGCGATTCGATCAAGCTGAAATTTTATTCAATTTTTAATCATGTGAAAAACTATCAAACTTATATCTTTAATTTTACGGTCAGCTTAGAGGAAAAAAAATATGAAAACGTGGAAGGTAATGGTCCTCTGCCAAATTAGCTACATTTCTCATAAGTTGATAGAAAACTACGAATTTTGAATAATGACCGTGTACCAAATTTAATTATTCTAGCCCAAACCGTTTTTTCGTAATCTTGTCAACACACAAACAACGAGAGAGAGAGAGAGAGAGAGAGAGACATTTTTCTCAACCTTAGTGAAAATGTGTCAGGGGCCTTCAAAATGTATAAAAAGATCAAAATCTTGTGATCACTGGTGAGATAGTAAAAAACAATGTGCTTAACTATTTATATATTTGAATAATAATTTAAAAATAATTATGTTATCTATTCCCGTATTAATATATTAATTATTATTGCTTTTTTTCATTATAATTGTAATAATATGTTAGCATTTTCAAAATATACTTTAATTTTAGATTATTTTGAAAATTGACTTTTTAAAACAGTTTTTAAAAAATAAAAAATAAAATTACAAACTTAGTCGACAAAGAAATTGAAAAATATTTTTCTTTTTCAATATTAATAATTAAATTTAACCAATTTTACTTATTGGATGTAAATAAAAATAAAATGTATTTTATATATTTAAAAATATTCGCGAAAAAACTAATGATCAATTTTCTTATGAATTTATTTATTTATATAAAACAGTTTTCTTTGTAATAAATTGCAAGTATTGAATTAAAACTACATTCTTCAAGGCCTTTAGAAATTTAATTCTATTATTAAATTCATTTATTAATTTGTCAATTTGTCTACGTTGGTTTTCCCATTGGTTTAACATCATTTGGCTGTTAAAATAATACTTTAAAATCCCACAGTTCAAATTATTATTTTTATTTTATTTTGTTTTATTTGAATATTTTATTAAATTTATTATTAATAAATTGAATAATAAAATAAGCACACACACAAAATCTGTTTTTAAACATTGAAACATTTAAATATTCCAAGTTTAAATTGGGTGGCTGGTATTGCTGGTTGCATACATGCCAGGGGCTCCTAGCCAAGTAAACATTCAGTCAGTCGCTGTCGTTGTGTGAGTGCGCATGGCGTAGCACACCGGGCGGGCGACGCTCTGTTTCAGCGAAAGTGTAAGTGAATTTTCCTTTAAAATTATCATAATTCACTAATACTAAGTAACCAATTAATGCCAATCTTTACACTTACATTGTAAAATTGTTTGAAATTAAAAAAAAAATTAGCTGGATTGTCGCCACTCGACTATCTCGCAATTTGAATTGGATTAAATAAGAAAATATATTATATTTAAATTAAATTTAATTAATTATAAATTATAAATAATAAATATTAAACCAGCGCATGTTTGGCTTTTTATTGATGGCACCATGGCACGTGTTGGCGCGTGAGATTTGCAGTGTTAAAAAATTAATTCTGGTACTTTCAGCGAATCAATCAAGCTGAAATTCTATATATAGCAGTTTTATACAATTCTTAATCATGTGAAAAATTATCAAACCTATATCTTTATTTTTACGGTCACTTTAGAAGAAAAAAAAAACGTTGTAAGTAATGACCCTCTTCCGGTTGAGCTATATTTCTCAAAAGTTGATAGAAAACTATGAATTTTGAATAATGACCATGTACCAAATTTCATCATTCTAGCTCAAACCGTTTTTGCGTAATCTTGTCTACATACATACAACACACACACACACACACACACACACACACACACACACACACAGAGAGACATTTTTCTCAATCTTAGTGAAAATGATTCAGGAACCTTCAAAACGTATAAAAACATCAAAATCTCAACATCGAAAATTTTCGTGATCGCAATACCATCTCTTACGAAATAGTAAAAAGTACTTGGAGTCTATTCAATTTTTAAATTAAAATTATTATAATATAAATTAAGACAATCTCGAATAAATATTTTTACTATAAAATTATTTATTTATTTAATTGGAATTATTGTAAAATTTTAATTGAGAATGGTTTTCCTATTGTCTTTTATATTTACCATTGCCATCGAAATGTTTTAAAAACAGATACAAATTATACAAATCATTTACAAATTCTTATTATTGTTTCAATTGGCTACTATATTACTAATTTTTATTTTTCATATTCCTCTTCTTTAATGTTAAATTATGAAAATTTTAATTTTAATTAATTAATATGGCACAAATGGAAT
This sequence comes from Labia minor, assembly GCA_963082975.1. NCBI lineage: Eukaryota > Metazoa > Arthropoda > Insecta > Dermaptera > Spongiphoridae > Labia > Labia minor. The sequence continues at coordinate 124,280,712 of OY720344.1, read as the reverse complement.
TATTTTTATTTACTATCTATAATTATCATTTACATATTTAACAAAACAAGATTTGTCTCACTTACTTATACGTTGGAACTTTCATATTTCCAATTTATTAGAACACCTTTCTGGAAATTATTTATTTTTTTTTTTTTTTATATATTTAAAATGGATATGTAGGACCTTAAAGTCCCTTCCACCCCCACCCCCTCTCTCTCTCTCTCACCTTCCCGACCCTTTACTTAATGTCCAATTTCCCAAGCCACTATAGCTCTAAATCAAGTTGCATGCTTTGATATATATCTCATTTACCCTTCTACTTCTTTATCCCCAGTGGGCGTCTACTATTCAAGATTTAACCGAAGGAGAGTTCTCTAACGCGCGTGTGTCTTCATATATTTCACATACATCCTATTTTTTTTTTCTTTCTTTTCTTTTCTTTTCTTTTCTTTACAATTTCAATATAGTAGGTAAATACTTAAGAGACACATTTCAATTTACAATCACATTTAAATCCAACATTCTACGTGTTAAAAGTTTTATTCCTTTAGTAGGATACTTGATAAAAATTGAACAATTTAAAAAAAAAACAACTAATTAAATATATTTCTATAATTTATTTATTTATTATTATTAAATTATTAAAATTAATTATAAATTAATTTAAAATTTATCTTATAATTCTTTACATTTTAAAAATATAATTAATTTCTCACAAATAAAATATTAATTAATTTTTATTAAATTTTAGGTAAATATTTATTTATGTAGTAGTAGTAGTAGTAGTAGTAGTAGTATTTAAAGTAGATTGTAGATACGTATACCAAGGAATGTGTGTGTGTAGATATTCAATTTACATATACGAATTTAAAATTTAGAAGATAAATGTAAGAAAAAAAGGAAAGCAGGAAAGATGGATGTTGATGATATTAAATCAGATTTTTCGGACTTTCGACTTTCCTCTTCACTGATCTTTTCAGTTTGAACGATTATTTTCTACTTTTTTTCTTTTTTCAACTCGATAGCAATGACAGCACCGATTCATACCGGGAGTGGTCTTTTAGTCAGCATCATTGAATATCAATCGATGAAGGAGGAAGAGTGAGTGTAAGGGTGAAGGGTTTAGGAGTATAGTAGACGAGAATTCAAATTTGAATGTCTCGTTTTGGCACAATCGTTTTTTTTTTTTTTTTTTTTTTTATGAGTCATCTTTCAATCGCCTTTCAACTGCATTGCTGAAAGAAAAAAAAATGTCTGTACTGGACCAAAAAAATAATGATGATGCTGATGAGGAAAATAATAATAAATAAATTATTATAATATAGAATTTAATCTTCAATCATTAAAATTAATTATATTAATTTATAAATATATTATTATTATTATTATTATGCTATGCTATGCTATTAGCTACAAGATAACATGGTTTTTAGAAAATTAATTAAAATTTTCTATTAAATGGAACCAGATTACATTATCATCTCTGAATACTTACATCTCTCATACATGAACCGACCTAAATTTAATCTATTATAATAATAACAAAATAAAATTTCATATTAATTAAATATAATTAAATAAAATGAAAAAAAACAAAAAGTAAAAAAAAAAAAAAAAAAAATAGGATAGGCATTCATAGTACTTTTTATTTATTAAAAAAATCATTAACATAATTTTTGTTCAGTCGTGAAGCCTGACGCCATCTATTGGTTCGTGCACGTGTCACCGTTCCCCTTCTTGGCCTGACTCCGGCCGGCCGTCGACAGAGCTACGTCTTGACTCCCACCTCTCTTCGCAACCACATCGCCTTCTTGAATACCTTGTTTCAAGGAATCCCTCAACCGCCATCTTCGTTTATCCCTTTTACTACAATTATTTATCCCCTTTTTATCACTCACCACACCACACCACCCCCTCGTCTCTCAGCCAACCCTTGTTGCTGAGAACTCCACCGCTTCCAATTACGTTTTCCAAATCTCTCATTATACACATCCACACAACCGCTATCTCTCTCTCTCTCTCTCTCTCGCCCTTATATACCACCCGATTCGCACCCTATCACCATCCCCTTTGTGTCCTTTCTCTCGTAATTTGTACATAACTCAACTCGCTGTATATATAAAAACCAGGATTGTTCAAATAAACAATTCTCATCACAGATCGCCTTTTATTTTAATTTTGCTTTTCACCCGGCCTCCGGCCCTTTACATGGTCCTTCGAGCCGGATACCAGTTGGAAATACAACTTCTATCGCTAGGTAGCTATTTCAAATATATTATTATTTCTATCAAATAATAAAATGTTTAATTTTTTTTATGTATAAAATAAATACAATTCTATTTATATATAATAAGCATATTATATATTTATCTTCTTAATACTTATATTTAAAATTTATAAGCTTTCATTTCAAATATTTTCTTATATTATATTTAATTTCATAATCTTTAAATTCAATTCTCTTATATATCCCATTGTTACATTGTTTAATTTTTATATTATATAAAAATTTCTTATTCGTTAAAATACAATTCTATTATATACCATACGCATATAGTTACCTTGTTAATTCCTTATATTTGAATTGTATAGTCTTTCATCCCGAATATTTTCTATATATATATCTAATTTCACATACGCCATGGCTCAACCCACAACTAAAATTGCCAAGCAAGAGCGTGAAGGCAACATTTGTGAAATGGAGTTGGAGAAATTGTTGTCTTCGGTCACTTACCTGTCGTCTAAGGAGCAGGAGATCACTCCAGCTAACGCACATTCCTTCCAATCCATTCTCACCCGGCTTTGTAATATGTTGGATCAATTAGATCAATTGACAAAGCGGTGTATAGCTCATAACGCCTCGGTGGAACCCGAGAAACGAGTTAAATTCTCCAATATTCAAATCCAAATCCTACAAAAGGTGTCGGATTTTGAACTCACATATAATCAGAACTCTGGAGTTCATAATGTTATCCCTCCAGTTCCTCATTCTGATCCTTCTCCTCGACTGGCTGAGCTAATGCTTCCAACCTTTTCAGGCGGTTTTCGTGATTGGCCGCATTTTAAACATATAGTTTCCGAAGTGCTTCTCAATCACTCCACCGCCTCGGAAGCTCAACGATATAATTGCCTTTTTTCGTCAGTGCGAGGGGAGGCGCGTCAACTTATCACCTCTTTGGGTATGGTCGCTGACTGCTTCTCCCGGGCATGGAAGGTGCTTAGCCTCCGATATGATCAACCCAAATTGATTAGCTATTCATTCATGGACGCTTTATTGGACATCTCCCCACCTTCATCGCAGAGTCCTACTCATCTACGCCCATTTCTTAATTCTTATTATGAGAATATGGAAGCTCTTCGGGCTCAACCTACCTTAAAGACTGTTGTTGAATCATGGGGCATTCTCATTGGCCGAATCCTAATGCGACAACTCCCCGGTGAACTCCGAAGGAGGTTCGAAGAGTTTCACGGCTCAGAGGCTTTACCCACAGTCAATGACATATTGTCATTTCTAGAACGCATCTGCCGAGCATCAGAGGAAGCTTCAGTCACAAAGGTTCCTATTCTTCCATCTCATATGAACTCGCAGCAACCGCCATCACAACATCCAAGTCAACCAGTTCAAAATAATCACATAAATCCACAATCCTCTCAACATTCACCTCCTCATCTTTCACAACCTTGTCCCGGCCAGCATATTGGTTCTCAGCAAACTCCACCTTCTCAACATATTGTATCCCAACAATCTCCATCTTCTAATCTACCCCGCTTTCCTACATGACCTTTTGCTACCGGATCCTGCTTTCGTACTTCCTTTCTTCTCCACCATAACCAGGATCTGCCGCTATTTCCCTTGGGAACTCCTACCAATACTTCTCCCCGCGCCATCTCATCATCAATTCAACATTATTCCACTTCCTATAAGCCATCTTTAATGAACACTTCACACTCACTTGATCACATTTCTTTAAAGTTAACTCAACAAACGCCTTCATTGCCTCTAACTCAAGCACCGCCGCTGTTTCACAATCTACACTCCCAACGCAACCATCATTTATCTCAAATTAAATCATATCTCCCACCGCTTTCTCAAAAACCTCAACTGATTTATCCCCATAGATTTTACTTCTCTGATCCTCGATTCATTATACATCGTCATAATATCCAACAATTGGCTCCTCATAATTCAATCCTTCCAATGCAGCGCGATAACAAAATTCACATTCCTCCATGCCATAAATATTTTTACGAAACCGAGATTGTCCCAAACCCACATCTAAGAATTATCCATCAATCAGATACACCAATTTCAGCTTCTAGTAATTTAACCTCTACAATTGGAGTAGACGCAACTCTTCCAGTTAACCCTCCAATGAAAGCTTCGCCATCGCCACCAGGACCTCATCCAATACCTGGTTCATCAAGGAGGAGGTGCGCCCCCGTTGCAGTGAACGTTGGATCCTATCATCAACGTTACTTCGGGACCGGATGGCGTACCAGAAGTCTTCTTCGCTCAAGATCAAGGCACACTCACCCGCGCAGTGTTAACCCCTGAAGAACAATGCCCCCTTTCTGCAATGTTGAAAGAAATCTCATCTTTCAACGGTCGGGGAGGATGTTCAGTCGTGAAGCCTGACGCCATCTATTGGTTCGTGCACGTGTCACCGTTCCCCTTCTTGGCCTGACTCCGGCCGGCCGTCGACAGAGCTACGTCTTGACTCCCACCTCTCTTCGCAACCACATCGCCTTCTTGAATACCTTGTTTCAAGGAATCCCTCAACCGCCATCTTCGTTTATCCCTTTTACTACAATTATTTATCCCCTTTTTATCACTCACCACACCACACCACCCCCTCGTCTCTCAGCCAACCCTTGTTGCTGAGAACTCCACCGCTTCCAATTACGTTTTCCAAATCTCTCATTATACACATCCACACAACCGCTATCTCTCTCTCTCTCTCTCTCTCGCCCTTATATACCACCCGATTCGCACCCTATCACCATCCCCTTTGTGTCCTTTCTCTCGTAATTTGTACATAACTCAACTCGCTGTATATATAAAAACCAGGATTGTTCAAATAAACAATTCTCATCACAGATCGCCTTTTATTTTAATTTTGCTTTTCACCCGGCCTCCGGCCCTTTACAATTTTCAAAAATGAAAAAAATAATGTATTATAAATGATTTTATTTTATATTTAACACATATCAATTTTAATTGATAAATTATTATTTCAATATTATCATAATAAATATTATACAATAGGATGGGGAATAAGTTCGTTCATTTTTTTTTTTTTTTTTTTTTCAATAGCGCTTTATTTAAGTGATTTGTTTGTTGTTTAGCAAAGTGTTTGTATTCATTTGAAAGTGCTCTTTCTACTCTACAAAACTGTGTTATTTATTTTTAATATAATTTGATCTTTTCCTATTTTTCAACCTTAGAAATAGAATATCCAGGAGAATAAAAAAAAAACTTTGAAGGAAACCCCTAAACGAACATACACGAGTATAGTATTATTTGGGATGAATAGGAATTCGTGTAATAAAAGCAAATGTTGACATTTCTAATGATTTTCTTAATAAAAAAAAAAAAAAAAAAACATTTTAATTCATTAGTATAAAACTTAAAATAAAATAAAAGAAAGAAAGAATAGTTCTTAGTTAAATTGTAGAGAATGAAAATAAATAAATAAATAATACTCTATTCCTATTATATATAAATATTAATCATTTTATTAACCCATGAATATAAATTTTAAATGAATATTAAAATATGTTAAGTAGTGTAATATTATCCAACATTCCAAACATATTTTAAATATATTACTATTAGTAATAGCATCCTTTCTAATGAATAAATGTAACGGTTTGAATTACTTGAAATCTCTTATCAAATTGTAAAATTAGATGGTACCTATGATACATTCATACGCGATTATCTTATATATACTTACAAAGGTATAATTTCTTTCATATTGCTATATACACGACATATTGATATGTTTGTGTTAAATGTCAAAGATTGGGACACTTTTCTAATTCTAATTAATTTATTTCTAATTTTTTTTTTTATCTTCAAAAAATTTAGAAAAATATAACTATAATTAAAAAAACAAACAAAATATAAAGAAACAGATTTACTCACGTAATTTTTAATATAAATAAAAAAAATATGAATTTTATTTAATATTGTTATACCTAAATAGACTCAATTAATTTTGTTAATTTATATTAAAATTAAAAAATTTTATCTCTTAAAATTTGTTCCATAATGTTTTTTTTTTTTTTATTTATTATTTATATTTATGTAAATATAAAAAAATTTATATACGCAAAATAATTTTTTTTCACTATTGAAAATTAAAATATTCTTATATTATTTGAAAAAAAAAAATAAAATAAAATAAAATCTTGATATTTAATAAAATTGAAATTTTTTACTATACAAGTTTTACTAAAAGAAATAATGTAAATATAATATTTATTTTTCAAGAAACAAATTTAAACACCACTTGAATCGTTTCAATGTTTATTCAATTTTAATAAATTTTAAATAATTCATTGACTGAATTCTTTTGATTACTTAATTACGTTAATAAAAAAAAAATCAATTAAAATGAATGAATTTTCTTGAATATTAAACTTCAACAAATTGATATTTTATTTAAAAACATGAAAAGTTATTATAGTTTGTACTTCAGTATAAAATTATACACTTAATTATCCTACTATTTATCATGCATATTACATATTATTTTTCTTTTTTTTTTTTCTTTTCCTTTTATTGTAAATAAAAAGATAATTTATTAATTTTTTTTTTTTCATTTTTATTAAATTTCATTTTCAATTAAATTTTTTTGTCTGTTTTTTTTTTTTAATTTATTCTACCCTGATGAATTTCTCATTTACTCACACACAATGAAATGCTGAATGTTGAGGTAGACAAGAGGAAAGGGAATTAAGAGTTTGTGTGTGTGTGTGTGTGTGTGTGTGTGTGTGTGTGTGTGTGTGAGAGGGAGAGAGAGAGAGGAGGGATGAGGGATGAGGGGTGGGGAGTGTAAGGGAGAGCAATGGATAATGAAAAAGAGATAGTAGGTAAATTCCCCTTCCCCAACCACCTTGGCTAACCCCTCTGTACAAGTGAAATCGTTTTTTATTTGATAAATCTGCTAGGGAAATGATCACCATTCCATCTTTTCCTTTTTCCTGTTCCACCCCCACATTATTTCTCTCTCTCTTTCTCTCTTACTCACTAGTCCTACTCCTTTCGACCCTTTCGACCTGTACAACTTGTGGCCATTATTATCTGTAAAAAATAAAATAAAAAAAAAAAAAAAAAATGTGAGCTTTACGATCCCAGAGATGATGAGAATATGGTATACGCTTTTTATTCTCTCTCTCTCTCTCTCTATATATATATATATATATATATATATATATATATTATCATTCTCTCACCCATTTTCTCATTCACAATAAACCATATTTTAGATTATATTGCTTTCTCATTCACGCTCCTCCCCCCCCCCCCCCCTCGCCTAAATTCTACCTCTTCTTTCATTCATCAGATAAATCGAAACAAATTTATTAATATAATTTCCTTTTTCAACTTACAATTGTCTTCCTGTTTTTACCTTCAACAGGCAATATTTTTCTTTCTATTTTTCACATTCATTTCATTCTTTATCCATTTCATTCCAGTATCCTTATCTATCTAATGGAATTTATACATTAGTATTATTATTTCATGTTATTTTTCATTTTATAAATCAAAATATTTATTTTAAATAATAAATTCAACAAAAAAAAAAAAAACATAAAAAACATAAAAATAATAAATAAATAAAATAAAAGGAAAAATACATGTCTTAATCTCTAAATTTGTTTGAATATTAATAAAATCACGTTTATTATTATGATTAAATATTATTTTCAATTCATGCATTCATACATTCATTCATTCATTTATCAAAAATTGTCAGTGTATTTGACATTTATTAATTCATTTATTTATTATTTTTCCGGATGGTTTCTTTCATTCCCTAACATTACTATTTTTATACCAATATTAATATTATAATATATTATTAATATCAATATAAATTAAATTATATTTAATAAAATCAACAATATTTGAAAAATAAATCAATTAGGGCATTCGACAAGGAGACTCTCTTAAAGAGAAAGAGGAAAGAAATTAAAACTTTGGTGAGGATACCACTTGGAAAATAAAAATATTATATGCAATTGCTATGCAGACGATGAATGCATCCCTCCTTGCAGAAGATGAAACTTCTCTGCCACGCCACCTATACAAATTCAGTCATATTACACACAAACTTGATCTTATGATCTTACCCCCTAGCAACAAACAAAGAAGACTAAAACATTAACGATCTCTAAAATTCCATTTCGATGTAAACTTCAATTCGCGTTGCATGACCTCTTAAATCCAAAAGTCACTTTAGAATTTTTAATGTAGGTCCGTCTGTCTGTTCAATAAATTGTATTGTTATAGAGTGAAAAAATTGACTGAACCAATTAACATGCAATTACATCACAAATATTATTATACCCTCTATTTGAACATAAGCTACAAATATATAATAACAATATTTAGTCAATAACGGTAGAAATAAATATTTTTTTTTTTTACATTTATATACTACTCTATGTTGTTCATTGAGAGCCTCCACTGGCTCACTGAAGAAGTCGATTCATTTCCGTGTCTCTCAATGAATATAAAATTAATAATTCTAACAACTCCCACATATAAAGAATTATAATATTATAATATTATAATTATCTATTTTAATTTCTTTTATTTACAATTAATAAGTTTCTTATAATCTTAGGAGAATATAAATGCGGATTAAAATAAAATCGGATATTTGATCAGAATTAATATTGTTAATAACATTCAATATTTCTGCAAACAAATTATTCAGCGTTTTGGCAAAGATCAGTTTAAATTATAATAAAACGTAAATAATTTAACAAAATGAAAATTTGTATTAGTTTAAATTTTAATATATTATAATGAATCAAACGAATTACAATTAGATATATAAATCACGTGATTAAAGAGTGCGAAAGACAAACAAAAAAAACTTGTTTATAAAACATAATAATATGATATGTATACAATAAAATGTATAATTAATTTACTGACTAAATGAAAATAGATTTTAAAGAAGAGCACAGAAAGACATGAATATTTTAATATACTGATTGAAATAAAATGATTGAAAACATTTGACACACAGATTTTCAACCAAATACCATGCATCACTTCGGGGGTACAGGGGGGCAGAACCCTTTTCTAGGTGTGAAGAGCGCCGAAGCCGGTCTGAACAGCTAGTTTATAAATAAAATTATCTATTTAAATAAAATTAAAAGTATATTTGTAGAATTTATGTTCTATGAAGGGTGTGTATGAAGTTTTAAAAAAAATATCCATGATTGCATTTATTAATTTTTTAATTTTTAATGAAACAATAAATCATTATTTGTTCGTTATATTTTATAAGTTAAGTTAATCAATGATAATGATAATGATGTGTTATCATATCTTCTACATTTTCTCCCCTTCCATTTTTTGCGTAAAATCATTAATTAACAATCAGATGACATTGCATAATTAACTGTCATTTGTGAGTCAAAAATTTAAAAAAAACTCCAAATTCAATTTCTCTTAAAATAAATAAAATACAACAAATAATCATGCATTTTTATCATACATTTTAATTATGATTTGAATTATTTATTCTGATAAAAATAAATATTAACTTATAATATATTATTATATACACGAGATCTGTTCAAAAGAAAAGGTGAATTTTGAATGTTTCCGGAATATTGTGACGTTATAGACTCAAAATTATCATAAAAATGCACGTCACAATATTCTTATATACCTCTACTATTTCTTATATATTTGAGCTATATACACACGTCTTATATCAATAACCGCAGAATTTAATTGTTTTTTTTTTTTAATTTATATAATACTAAATATATGTTGTTCATTCAGAGCCTCTCGTGGTTTAGTGAGTCATTTCTGTCAATGAATATAAAATCAATAATTCTATTAATTCCCATACAAAGAATAATAATATAAAATATTTGAAATGTTTATTTTATTGTATTATTTCTTTTATTTAAATATCATTTCAATTATTTAATTTATTCCATTAATTCTAATTTTATTTAATTTAATATAAAATATTTATCTTAAATTAATTTTTATTTATTCTTAATGAAGAGTTTGCCTGGTTTATTAAATGGAATGGGAAAATTTGATAAATGATAATAATATGAATGTAATTAGTAAGGGAGAAGTATTGAATTAAAGACAAGGAATAAATGTTGACCGTGTGTTTTTTAGAAAATATTGCAAACTATTAAATTATAATTTGGAATGGAAGCTATCGGACTTCTCAATCTTGTATAGTGGTGAGCGAACGTCGAGAGAATGAGAGAGAGAGAGTTGTATGTTGTTGTCTTAGGTAAATTTCAAAAACAAAGAGGGGGTACGATTCGGTAGTGCATCACTTATTTTCTTTTTAAAAATTAAAATAATTTAGTACAGATTCTTTTGATATTTTTTTTCTTTTACATGAGCATCGATTAATAATAAATATACAAAAATAATTTTTTTTTTAAATTAAAAATTATAAAGGAAGGGGGTGGAAAATTAAAAAATTTGCCAATAAATGTTAGAGCAATACGCTAACAGAATCCCCCCGGTTTGATTACAAGGTAATCAAACGATGATTACAATTTTGTAGTAACAAAATTAACTATTATATGATATTATTCTTAGTTTCTGTTAGAAACAACATTAACAAAGAGTAATAGTTATAAAAAGGAGACCAAATTAATAATATGCAAAAACATTATACTTAATCTAAGATTTACAATGGAAATTCTTATTAAAATTATTAAAAGTTATAATTAACCAATTATAAAAATATAATATAACATCGTTATAGCAAAATAAAGTTTGATATTGCTAGATAATTATGAAACACTTAATGCAAATTATTAGTAAAGTTTAGCACACAAACTTAATTATTTTCATTGCATTCATAGAGAGAAAGTCATTTTTTTTTACAAATATTATAGGGAAAATTCTATAAATATGAATATGAATCACCTTTAGATTGTAAATATGAGGTTATTTGTGGCACAAGTTCTCTAAATCTTGCTAAAAATGTAGCCATCTTAACTTAACCATCTTACATCAGTATGAAGTAACAGTTTATTGTGTTCTTCACAGCATTCATTCAGCAAAGCGCGAAACTGACGACGTGACAAACTTTTAGATCTTATGGAATTTACAATTTTAAATGCAACATCCATAACATGATTGAACATCTATCTATTTAAGTATGTATGATACAATGATAGTCCATAAAATTTGAAATGTCATCATCACCTTTACACAAAGCAACGACTTGACAACCACTTTTGTAGCCAATCATTGCTGGAGCCCCGTCAGTGGTTATTGTTTCCAACTTGCAATATAATTTTTAAATAAATCAAAGATATCTTGACCTCTTGTGCGTGCGATCATGCATTGCAATAATAGTTAATAATTCTTCTGTAACCAACATATATATATCATCGAAAACCATTCGTGCAGTACCGATATAGTCAAACTGCAATGATAATAAAACGCATTTATTAATATTTTCATGTAAAATGTCTTCAAGATTTCGGCTCGTTCCTTCTGTTCTACGCGTAACTGTATTTCGCGATAACGACATATTTTTGATTGATGTCATTATTTCAGATTTATTTTTAAAATTCTGAAACAATTCTTCTGCCTCTTTCCATATTTCCCCATCTTGAAACGGTTTGTTGTGTTTAATCAAAGTTTCAGCAATTTTGAATGAAGCAATCGTATAGCTGTCTTCAAATTTGTATTGTATTTTGAAAAACTATGTTGTTGTGCAGTTATTTGTGCCTTCAGTTGTTACACTTTTGCTTTTCTTAACGCAGTGCCACGTGGATGATCTTCTTCGCGTAATTTTGATAATTAGTTAGATAATGTCTTTTAACGTTTTCTTTCTTAGACAAAGCTGTTGTTGCATTGCAAATAAAACAGATACATTTACATATCTTACATCATATTAAAGAAATAATCTTCTTCCCATTCACTGTGATAATGATACGTTTTTTTCCGGCTTGTACTTGGATTATTCATTCTAAAATAATAGGGTTAAATATTATTTTAGAATTTACCCACTAAAGATATTATTATGGAATATTTAAAACAATAACTAACACATACTTACTTCTGTTCTCTATCACTGACTGTCACTTTACAATCTCTCTAACATACACTGATACTGATATGCGCCCTGACTATGTTCGCTACAGAGAAAAAGCAATCTAATCAAAAACATACCTGTTAAAAAGGGGGCCAAGTTCCTATCGGCTATTTGTTTGCCTAAAAAAGGGTTCAAATCCATCCCAATGCCAAGTTTAGATGCACTTCAAAATCATTCATAATCATTTTTATCAACAGCCTGATCCACTGGTAAACATTTGGCATTCCAAAGAATCGCCACCACACCCAGTCCTCCGCCTCCTGCATCCAGGCACGCCACTTTATTCACGTCAACGGTCCATCTGACCGAAATTCACTTTAACATACACCCAACTTAAAATATGGTATAGTTGTTAAAATACGTAGATACATGGTTTAAAATATCTAAAATTATAATACTTAGAAATTTGAACTTGGCAGGTTTTCGTGCTGTACAAAACACTCAGTCCCACACCAAGTCCTCCGCCTCCTGCATCCAGGCACACTACACGCCACTTTATTCACGTCAACGGTTCATCTGCCAGAAATTCACTTTACCATATACCCAACTTAAAATATGGTATAGTTGTTAAAATACGTAGGTACTTGGTTTAAAATATCTACAATTTTAATACTTAGAATTAGCAGGTTAATTTATATATTTAAATAATAAATATAATTATACAATTAATCTATTGTTACGTACAGTACGAAAACCTGCCAAGTTCAAAAATTTCTAAGTATTATAATTTTAGATATTTTAAACCAAGTACCTACGTATTTTAACAACTATACCATATTTTAAGTTGGGTGTATGGTAAAGTGAATTTCGGTCAGATGGACCGTTGACGTGAATAAAGTGGCGTGCCTGGATGCAGGAGGCGGAGGACTGGGTGTGGTGGCGATTCTTTGGAATGCCAAATGTTTACCAGTGGATCAGGCTGTTGATAAAAATGATTATGAATGATTTTGAAGTGCATCTAAACTTGGCATTGGGATGGATTTGAACCCTTTTTTAGGCAAACAAATAGCCGATAGGAACTTGGCCCCCTTTTTAACAGGTATGTTTTTGATTAGATTTCAATACTTTTTTTTAAGAAAGCTTCCTATTTTTTCCTTTTTGTGCCGCGCCCGCGTCCATTCTTAGCCTTTGAAGTAATTTTGTGTTTAAAAAAATTGCAAATTTTTTTAAATTAAAATTATATTTGTTTATATATTAAATATAATAATTTTATTTGTTCTTTTATTTTATAGTTCTGAATTTTCAACTTGTATTGAATAATAAATAATTAGAACTATTAATATTAATTGAAAATTATATAGAAACTGTTAAGTTATAACAATAAAAATAAACAAACTAATTAATTTAAATTATAAAGTAAAATGGTTTAACACTATTATATATATTTATAATTTACACCTAACGCTACTTGTATAGGTAAAATGTCACTTCCGGTAGTCAGATCATGATGAAATTTGGTATCTGAATTTTTTTCATATTTTTAAATCTATATACAAAATAGGAAGCAAATATCTCGAAGCAAACTGGTACTTTACTTGAAAGGTAAACGCAACCAGTGTAGGTAAAGTACCACTTCCAGTTAACCGATTTTGACGAAATTTTAAAAGAAATCTACAAACTGTGAATAATATCGGTGTACCAAATTTCGAAGTCCTAGCTTGATTAGTTTCTGACAAAACCAATGAATTCGTTTGAATTCGTTAAAATCGCATTGATATTCGATTATAACAACTCAAGCTTGACCGATTTCTTAAATTTCATAATTTTTTGTTAACCTACTTATAACACACGACCTGTATGCCAAATTTCATAGCGCTAGGACAATTGGAAATACCCTAAGAATTTTGTTGACCAATCAGTGAATCAGTTCCAAAATAAGCTATTTTCACAGGGTCATATTTCAGGATCTACTGAAGCTATAACTATGAAACTTGGGATACTGCTTTAGTTCTAGTATATGACTACGTAGATAAAATTTTATCTCTGTTCTTGCAATAGGCACTGAGATACAGGGGGGTCAAAAGTGACTCCAAACCATTCGTGTAAATATACTTACGGCATGCGCGCGGCTTGCTGGAACTTGGCTGGCGCACTGCCGTGCGCATAGATTTGACGCCGACAGAGCGCGTTCAGTATTACTACATTGTTTATCTTATCAGGATAAATATAAACAGTATGTGTATGTTTCACAAATAATTTATTATTGTAAGATTAAATTATAGAATTAAGAATTTCAAACATTTATTTAAGTTATCCCTCAATCAAGAATTAATTGTAAATTTATTTATTTCTATTAATTTAAATGAAGTTTAGAAAAGATTCTTTATTTCAATTGAATTTATTTTTATTTATTTATCTTATATAGTAATATAATTATCTATTTATTATGTAATAAATAAATATTTGCTTTATTATTTTAATTCTATTAATTACATTTACTTCTATTATTTTTTTTAATTGAATATAACAAGTTGGTTGTTCTCTTTCAATTTGATTGAGCGAACAAGTATGAATTGAAATGTTGAATTTTGACACAATCGTTTTATTTCAATTGAATTTATTTTTATATATTTATCTTATATAATAATATAATTATCTATTTATTATGTAATAAATAAATATATTTTATATTTATATTATTATTTTTGATCAACGAATAAAAAAATTAAAATATATAATGTGTTTGTAATAAAGTGCTAAAAAATGGGAAAAAATTATATATTATTAATTATATAGTCAAATACTAAAATATAGAAAGGTTAAATCAATAATATATTTATATATGTTCTTAGATATATGAAAGATATGTTAGTTTTAATTATTATAATAATATTAATAAAAAAAAAAATTGTAAATGGAAGGGCTGTTATTTTTCATTTAAATTTATAACTTAAATTAAAATAAATACTTCATTTTGGAATGAGAGGTAGAGGCGAAATTTGGCTAGAGTAGAGTAGTCTAGGACTAAACGGTGTTTTGAGAAAGGGAAGCCCTTGGATAAAAAGTATATAAATTATCGGGATAAGAAAAATATATAAATATATGGTATATAAAAGATGTAATAACATATAGGATGATTATGATCTAAAATTATTTTTTAATAAATTTAAAAATAATATCCCGGGTAACGAGTAGATTCTTTTCTAAAACCCAGTAGAAAAGAATTCTATTTCAGGGATTGGCGTCCCTGCCCTCACGTGAGCTCATGATTTCTTCTAAATCCCTCTTCTACCTGGAGGAATCATGTCCTTTACCCGTTGACTCCTTTCCATCCATTCCCTTACTTTCACTCCCCCCCCCCACCCCTGATTATTCAAAAAATCAAATTTATTTGGATGAAGGAGAATACCTAGCATAGATCATTAAAAAGAAAAAAAATTTGAAATCTTCACTTTTATAGGAGACTCTTTAGAGTCTCCTATATATATTTGAATAAACCCCCAGATCACGTCAACCCTTCGACTAGCAAAACCCCTTATAATCACGAGTGAGACATGTCTTATATGCCTCTGAGAGGACCCACCTCTCCAACGCTTCACATTAGTATAAAACTTGGAACTCATATTTATAGAACGCTTTGCAAAATTAGAAAAAACCAATTAAATCAAAGATTTTCATTTTATTAACATTTTTGACTAAATCTTGTAAATTGTGACCAAGACCAATCCATTGACCATAATTTTAGCCAGATTTTAAATAAAATTGATTTTTTGTATCATTAAATGGAAATTTTTAATTAATTTTAATCTCGGTTTATTTTTACAGTTCAACAAAAATCTTGCCTCATAACAACAGATAAAACCTATACGAATAGATTCATCATGAAACGTAGATTCATTTTCATTACTATTATATAATTTTACGTTGCTTCGTTGATTAAATATTAATTATTGAATTTTGACAGATTGAAAAGATTTGCCGCCATGTTGCCCCCCTCCGCCACCTCTTCTCACCTCCCTCCCTCCTGGCCTGCCTGTCGAGGTGTGCTTCGAGCTCAATCAGTTCCCATTCCTTTTCCAGTCGAAGACGTTGACCGGCGTCACCACCGAAAACATCCCTCAATCAAGAATTAAATATTGTAAATTTATTTATTCCTATTAATTTAAATGAAGTTTAATAAATTTTAGAAATTTTAGAATTTGATAAAATATAGATTTATAACTTTTTACTGATATATTAATTATATACGATTTATAAATTTCGCCCCCACCTCCTATGCTTTGCTTCTCGGTGACCTTAAAGGGGATAGCATAGCAATGCTGCATTGCTTACCCCCAATGGATGAGATTCAACTGCCTTCAACTGCTTTTGACTATTTTCAAAATAAATTCTATTATTTCGCCTTTGTTAAATGAAATTAATTATCCTACGTATTATACGACGAATAATAATAAATTAATACGAATTATTTTAATAAATCGATTTAACCAACTTTTCCATCCCAATCATCCCTTCTTTTTTTGTATTTTAACATTGAAACATTTTTCCTGCTATTCTATTCTATTTTCAAATTTTATATTCCAAAATAAATAACTTAAAATAACATAAAAATTACTTGAAGAGGAAGGAAATCATTTTATTGTTTTTATATATGAAGCAATAAGAAAAAATTGAATAAGTTTCATGAAATGTAAAATTAATTTTTAATAAATTTAAAAATAATATCCTGGGTAACGGTTAGATTCTTTTCAATAATCCCATTAGAAAAGAATTCTATTTCAGGGGTTGGCGTTCCTGCCCTCACATGAGCTCATGATTTTTTCTGCCTTCCCTCTCCCATGGACAAATCATCTCCTTTACCTTTTAACTTTTCCAACTTTGGCTTCGCGGGCTACTTTTAAAGCCTTTGCGGTCGACGTGTTGAAAATGACTCAATTATTTTATCTTTGCTTTTGATTTTAGTTTAATTAATCAATTATTAAGAGCAAAAATGATATTTATTTATTATAAAAACATCAAAATAAAATTATTTAGACAAAAATGGTATAAAGAAGTTATTTTTGTCTTTATAAAATTGGAGAAATTAATTAAATTTGTTTTAAATCCAAATTATTATATTCTATCATAATTTATTTAATGGGTTTTTTTTATTTATTATTATATTTAATAAATATCTTTTCCAATGTCATATTATTAAATTGTATATCACCATTTTTGAAGCGTCGAGACCAATCTCTACAGGTAGTTTCGGATACGGCAGCGTCTCCGTAAGTCTCAATAAGAATTCTGTGAGCTTCAGCTGCAGAATTCTTCAGAAAAAGTAGTGCAACAAAACTCTCCGCAAAAACCGTTTATTTGGGGGTAAAATCTGACATGTTCAAAGCTTTGTAAAAATTCTAATTCTAATCGGAACAAAATGAAATGAACTCTAATTTATAGCTAGGACCCTCCTGTGTTGACAAAAAAAATCCCCACGGGGCGAGCATGCGCATGCGCAGAAATGAGCTAAAGCGTACAAACAGCGAGAACTTATTTACAAACCTATTATTTTTTAATTGTATTAGTTTGTATATTAAACTTAAATCAAGCTTTGTTTAAATTTATTATGATAATTTTATTTATTTTAATGAATCATTTTCTTTATATTAATGCATAACCATGTGACTTTTACTACCCTATTGAGAGGTTTCTGCCTTATATTATTATTCCGGATTGTTGGGGATAGGCAAATGCTCTCTAGAGTTCTAGAGCATGGATGGCGAACCTTTTTCAATGTCCGTGCCACAAAATTATAAAAAATCTTTTTGAAGTAACTAACGTGCCACAAAATTGTCATTTTTTTCTCTACCCCTTTTAGCTTGAATATATAATCGAATATTTTTGTATAACTTCTAACTATCCTGTATAAAAGTGTTATAATTTTAAATATTAAACTTTATTCCAAAAAAATAAAATGATTATTAAAAAATTTGGAATTTATTTTTGGTAAAAATATATCTTTCCAAAATTTTTTTTTTTATTTTTATTGTATGGAAATTCTTTAATTGATTTTAGTTTGTAGTTTTTAGTTGTAGATAATTACAAAAAAGCAAAATTTATATTTGATACCGTGAACCACTTACATTTTCTTGTTTTGATAATGATATGTTAAATTCTAGAAAAAGATTGCGATTCTGGCACTATTCTCCAACCGTCCTATGCGTAAAGTAAAGCAAAGCTTGATATAAATTTTATATAATTAATTTCTTTTTTTTAATAAATATTGATAAAATTTACAGCATATATTAAAATAAGAGCATATAAGAATAGGTGTATTTCATCGTCCCAATCAATTTGGAGTTTATAACTTCAAAATTTCCCAGACAAACAGACAAATAAAATGACAGACACGAAAAATACACGAAAAAAGTCATATTTGGGTTCCACAGATCACACACACACACATGAAGAGTAGATTTGAAAAAAATTTTAAATCCTGAACAAAGCTATTTGTACGGTAAGAACACGCAATGGTATAATACGAGGGTGGGATGAAAAGTTTCCGACCTGACCAAGAAAAACGATGATTTTCAATTTTTCTTTTGTTTTATTTTTCAAAATTCAAGATAGCTGAGACCTGTACAAATGTCAGCTGAACGTGTGCGAAATATTTTGCAAAACCATTTGAATATGGAAAGCTATGTGCAATGAGGGTGCCGCATTTTCTAACGTTAGACCAAAAATTGCTTCGAAAAACCATTTCTAACGACAATTTGGCGCTGTAGGCGTAATCCAAACGAATTTTTGCGTCGATTCATAACTGTTGATGAGATTTAAATTAAATTAAATCAAATTAAATTAATTAATTAAATAATTTATTAATTAATTAGAAAACCGTTATGAGAAATGTATCAGTCTTGATGGAGATTATGTTGAAAAATATACCAAAAAAAAAAAAATTTAAAAACATCGTTTTTCTTGGTCAGGACGGAAACTTTTCATCCCACCCTCGTAGAAGTCCAAACGGTATAAACTGAGTCTATCTATCATGAAGGTTTTTATACTGCGAGGGAATTCAAGCGATATTTCAGCTTAATAAAATATATAATTTGCCGGTTTAATCTACTAAGATAGATAAATAAATATTCAGTAATTCAAATTTCATAAATTTTAATTTTAATGTGATTTATTCATTTTTAATTTATTTCTATTGTAAAAAGTTATAATTATTAAAAAAATAATTTTGACTTTATGCGTGTCATTAAATTTTTCAAACGTGCCACGTTCGCCATCCCTGTTCTAGAGTGATCTCCAACACCTGGGAGATCGGACACTGCACTTTAAGAATAAATGAAAATGTAATATATACTTAGGTATATATTTTAAGTTTATCTAAAGTGTTTAACTAATTAAAAGATTTAATTTTCATTTTGATAAAATGTTTCAAGTTTTCCTTAAATTTCTTTAGAATTAAAACAAAAATACATATACATGTACTGATTGAAATAAAAATGAATGAAAACTTTTTACTTACATACGGAATACAGACTTTCAAACAAATTTAAAATATCGCTTACGAGGTGATACTGTACAGTGGGTAGTGGGCTCCCTGTCTAGATTTGATGGGCGCAAAAGGGGTTTAGAGCAGCTAATTATCAATTAAATTAAATTTCTTTACTCAATTAGCGATTTTGAATTAGTTTTATGAAAACATAAAAATATTAATTCTATAACGATAAAATAGTTTAATTTGTTTGTAATATTTTCTTATTAATAATAATAATAATAATTATTATATTATTTAATTATTTCATTTGTTAAAATTTAATAAATTTAATTATTTAATTTAAAATATAATATTGTATTATATTAGTTATTACTTTCATTAATTAAATTAGAGTTTGTTCTAATAAGATAGATTAGATTGTCGAAGAGAAAATAGTTTTCAAAAGGATTATGAATTTCTATTTAACAACTTTCTTCTTACTGAGCAGATGATGTTGTTGTTGTTGTTGTTGTTGTTGTTGATGTTGATGTTCTTATCGTTGGAGGATTACGTTTAATAATATTATTATTAATAATAATAATAATAATAATAATAATAAGCTCAGGAGAGTTGTGGAGTAAAAGCATCTTTCGTTCTTCTTTTTTTATTTTTTTTTTTTTTTTCCTTGTGATTATCTTCTATTCTGAGCCGTTATTTTAAGAAATTCAGATTAACGCCAACACCAGCCAACACCTTCATTTCACCCCACTTCTTATACTGCTGCTCTTTTGGTTAGTTAATGGGATTAATCCTTTCGAAAAAGGGGGAAAGCTAATGACCTTCTCAGTCTCCAGATTTAATTAAACTAATATTAATTATATATTAGATAAGAACACACACCGCTTTACTAAGATATTTATTAAAATAACAAAAAAAAATATGATCTCCAAGTTTGTTTTTGTTTTTTTTTAAATTTTATTAAAAATAAAATATCAAATCTACAGAAGAGCAATTAAAAATTATCATTATCATTTAACTACATTTCTATACATTTAATATTAAAATAAATTGAATATATTATAAAAAGTTAATATAAAAAATATTGAATATTAATAAAAAAAACCAATAAATATTTAAATAACAAAATTGAAATATGAAAAATTATAATAGAATGTTTTTTATTTTTTTTTTTTTTTTGCAAATCTTTGCGTTTCATGATCTCTAGAATCCAAAAGTCACTTTAAA
Source organism: Labia minor (assembly GCA_963082975.1). Classification (NCBI taxonomy): domain Eukaryota; kingdom Metazoa; phylum Arthropoda; class Insecta; order Dermaptera; family Spongiphoridae; genus Labia; species Labia minor. The sequence goes on along the minus strand of OY720344.1, from coordinate 124,259,739 downwards.
AGGTGTTTCATGCATGTCTGTCTGTCCGGAAAATAAGAATGTTATAGACTCAAAATTGACTGAACCGATTTCTATGAAATTACATCACAATATTCTTATATTATACCTCTACTATTTGAACATAGACTATAAATTATATCAAAATCTGTTCAATAACCGTAGAAATTAATTTTTATAAATTTATACTAAATACTAAATATTGTCATTCAGCGCCTAATAGATTCATTTACAACATCGAATATAAGTAATTAATAATTCTAGAAATTTTCGTTATTAATAAGTATATAACATATTAGTATATTCACTTGAATAAGGAAGCAATGAGAAATAAATGATTTGAAAAGTTGAATAGTGATACATTTTATTTTAATTCTAATTTCTATTTAATCGATGTTTACTATTATTTTTATTAATTACTAGCTGCTCAGAGCGCCTTCGGCGCTCTTCACACCTAGACGGGGGCTCCGCCCCCTGTACCCCCGAGTTGTACATAGTATTTGGTGGTTGAAAGTATTAAAAGGTTTTCATCCATTTTGTTTCAATCAGTATATTACATAAAACATTCATTTCTTTTTGTGTTCTTATTTAAAAAATATATTTTAATTTAATCACTATATTAATTATATATATTATTATTGTATATGTTATATCTATCTACCTATGTGGCTCAAAGATACTCGAAAGTTCTTAGCCGCAACAACCACATTTCTCCAAGTGTCCCTATCCTGAGCCCTTATTCCATCTCTCTTACGTCCCTTCCTACGCGTCATTGGTTTTCCAAGCGGACGTTTTCCAATCGGTCTTCCCACCAATATCTTTTTCCTCTCCCATTCTAGCCACGTGCCCTGCCTATCGCAGCTTTTTCCCTTTTATAACCCTAACTATTTCTGAAGATGCAGAGAGGCCATGCAATTTCTTGTTATACAGTCTCCCCCATTCCCCGGTGACCTCATCTTTCTTTGGCCAATAAATGCAGGGAAGAATCCTATTCTCAAACACTCTGAATCTACTCTCATCTCCCAGGGTCATAGACCATGCCTCCCACCCATATAATGCAACAGGCAAAATAATCTTTTTATATATTCCCTTTGATAATAATTTTGAAGAGATAAGCCTCTTTATTGCAGATAACAGGCGTTTCCCGATTGCAACCCCGATTTAAATTCTTCTCAAATATTATTATCCTTCGTGATTACATTCAATTTTTCAACATATTCAAATTCTACATTTTGCATCTTAAGATTTTGTATGTTAATACTCTTCCTCTTTGTTACTAAATATTTTTTCTTATCACTATTAATTTCAAACCTCCATTAAATTTTCCTCGCTATCTGTAATTGCAATTGCCGAATCTCCTATTATATTTAAGTCGTCTGAGTAACCTAATATTTTACAATTGATTTCCGCATCTTATTCTTTCTTTACTACCTTCAAGAGAAATTTGAAGATTGAAAATTTGAAAAAGTTTATCCGGATCTATTGAGTTATGCGTATGTTTTACTAAAGTCTACAAATAATTAGTGAACAGAAATATTGAATTCGCGGTTTTGTTCCTAATATCTGTCATAATGAAAATATCTTAATTAATGTTGGTCGATTTGGCCTGAACCCGCAATGATATCTCCTAATATTTCCTCCGCCTATAGTTTATAAGTATTGTATATGTTATAATAGAGTATAATATTTCTTGATCATTACATTTTGGTATTTTATTTTCATTGCTAGATTATTATTGAATATTTTTAATTATAATGAAACTTGAGAAAATGCAAAAATAGAGACTTGAGACAATTTATAAAAATTAACGGTATAAAACTATAGATAAATGACCAATATATACATTCATTAATAGTATTAATTTAAATTAATTGATTTATTTGTTTTTTTTATTATTAAGTTCATTTATTAATTTTTTTAGATCATAGTTATTTTCCTTAAAAGAAACTTAAATTCTGTGGTGCTAGGGGATTTGAAAATTATTCGTCGCAATATGAAGATTTCGCTTACAGTTTCTGTCATGTCCGACCTCCATCCAACAGTTATTTTCTGTTAAGTTTTTTGCTTCTCTTAATCATGTGATCTATATATTTAATTTTTTTTGATTCATTATAATAAAATTTAAACAAATAAAAATTTTTACTTTGTTAATTTATATAAATTTCAATATAAACTGATTGTGAGTGATACGCTTAGCCAATACTCTGAATATTTTGTGTACAAAAATATTGAATGTTCTTAGCGAGATTTGATATAATGTTGTACGATTTGTCCTAAATCTGAATTAGAAGAAAATTATAAATTGCCTCCTCTTCCAGCCCAATTCATTTACCCACCCATGTTGCATATGGCATCTAAATTTCTTAAAACTCCGTTTTTTTAATTTAAAATAGAAGGAGAGAAAGTTTTAAATTATATTCGAATAGTCTATATATTCTATATATCAGTATTTTTTTTCTGAATTTAATAGCAAGTTGATTTTAAAAATTTTCCATTCTTAATGCATATGATTGATTACATGTGTTAAAATTTAAAAAAATTCAAATATTCTAATTTTTATATTTATATATACAATTTAATATTATTTTTTATTAATATCATATCAAAAAAAGAGAATTTATTAAAAATTAAAAATAAAAAAAGAAGCCTATTAATAAAAAATTGAATGGTGATTTAAATATTTTATTAAATTAATTAAAATGAGACCTTTTAGAATAAATTATTTAATTGAAATGATATTTAAATATAAGAATTTAAAAAAATATTATATTCTTTGTTTGGCAATTGTTATTTAATTATGTGCAACATGTTTCGACTTGCACAGAGCATCGTTATTTTTTATTAATATCACATAATAAAAATGAATCTTTTAAACATAATAAATAAAAAAGACATTTTAATAAATTTAAAAAATATACCCAATTTAAAAATGTCAAAAATTTAAAACAACTTTATATCATCATATTTTAATTTTTATATAATATATATATATTTAGTAATTAATAATAGAGTAATTAAATTAAAATAAAAAACAAAGATAATATAATTCAGTCATTTTAATTCAGGTTAAATAATATTTTTTTTTATTATTCAATGATAAAATTTATATATTATTATATATATATTATAGAAAAGAAGAAATATTCAATTAAATAAAAAATAATTTAAGATAAAAATATGATCTAATAAATATTTTAATTAAATTGAGAACTTTTAGAATAAATTATTTAATTGAATTGATATTTGTATATTAGAATTTAAAATAAAAAGGGAAATATTATAATAATTCTTTGATTGGGAATAGCTATGATAATTCATTGTTTGAAATGATTCCGCTAGGCCGACAGTGAGCCGCGAGCTGCTCTTGAATGAACAACACGGAGAATTATATAAACTTTAAAAAATTAATTTCTGCGGTTATTGATAAGATATTAATAAAATTTATAGCCTATGTTACTCTAGAGGTATATAAGAATATTCTGATGTAATTTCAAAGAAATCGGTTCAGCCAATTCTGAGTCTATAAAATAGTAATTTTCCGGACAGACAGACAGACAGACAGACAGACAGACAGACAGACAGACAGACAGACAGACAGACAGACAGACAGACAGACAGACAGACAGACAGACGTGAAAAATTCTAAAGTCACTTTTGGATTCTAGAGGTCATGAAACGCGAAGATATGCAAAAATTTTTAAATTCTGAGCAATGTGCAGACAAAAACCTTTTTTTATATATATAGATATCAACTATTTTATTATCCTAATAGATATTATTCATATAAAAGGTATTAAAGAGATTATAAACATATGATATAAAATAATGATTATAATATTTATATTTTTATTTTAATTTCTAATATTCAAATATCATTTCCAGTGGCGCAACCAGGATTTAATCCTGGGGGGGCGGGGGGTTTTGACTAGCCGCTCCACCTTCCTATGCCCCCCCCCCCCCCGGGCTTTCTCAAAGACAAATTTTCATTAAGATTGTATTTTTTATATTAAATAAAAAAAGTTTTGTAAATGAAACACTGATTTTACAAAATCTGTCAAAAAAATTTAATTTTGTATTTTATTTACTCGTATTCACAGTTTTAGAAAGAAAATATTTTTTTCCAGCTTTAAGTAAATGATTTTAGCTTTCCTCATGAAATAAGGATAGCCTATACGATGATCGGAAAATTTTGAAAATTGTTGCTCCGAGATTCTTCGAGATTTCCACTTTTCAGACGGTTCTGAATCCAAAACTGCAAAAAAAAAATTTTGAACCGGCTCGTTACCGAGATTACGTCTAAACAAAATGAGATATTGTCTTGAAATTTGATATTTAAATGTTTTTTTTGGGAATGATGGGCGGGGATTGGATAGTTTTTTGACAAGATCGGACCATAAGTAAGGGTAGTTTAAAGAGATTTTATTGATTTTCTCAATAAATACCGATTTTTATGAGAATTATACTATGATATTTAAATTTATAGGGAATCGAATTTACTAAAAGTTTCATCATATTCATTTTTACCTAAACTTAATAATAAAGGAGTTGTATCCGCTTGATACATCGACTAGCGGCTTGTAAGACCCAAACAAATAATAGAAAGCTATTGTTCCTGAAATCGAAAGTGGGAGGAAATGGAATGGGATGAATCCTTAATATATATATTAATTTTGCTCGAAGGCTAAAAAGAGGAATTGATAAAATCACGATAGCCACCTCTTCACTTCTATCGCACCTTGAAAATTAAGTGGACTGTATTAAAGGTCTAAGTTTTAAGATATTAAGGTTTCGGGATAGAGAAAAGATCGCTAAATAAAACTGTAATCAAATTTTACCATATTTTTAATTTAATCTATTTGGTTCAATGAAAATGTATTAATTATATTTAGGCTCACCTAAATATATTTATAGCAACTTAAATCTAAAATTTAAAGATAAAATTAATATAGTTCATATAATAATTATAACTAGAATGAACTTTTAGAATATTTTTTTCTTTTGAATAGTTTAATTATCTATTATTATTATTATTATTATTATTATTTTGTTATTAAGTAACTTAGTATCGAACATTTTCAAAATTAGGTTATTTCGAAATTTAAATTCTCAATATTTTAATTAAAATAAAAAAAAAAAAAAATGATAATATAAAAAATATTCTCTAGACTTCTCTTTCCGTTATTATAAAGAATTTGATATACAAATTGATGCAACTTCGAGGGACAAATATTTATATTAATTTGTTTCGAAGAGAAAAAATTTATCAGTTCGAATAGCTTGAATTATTTAGGCTGAGTTTCACTCCTTTAATTATAAATTATATTCTTAAAATTATTAAAATGAGGATGATTCTTTAAGGGGAAGAGAAGAGAGAATGTATCTATCTATTGGCATTTACCATAATTGATTGCCCAAAGGAATAAAGAATATTTATCATTATTTATTTGACGTTTTATTATATTATCGTCTATTTTCTATGTCGATACAACAAAAAGGATTAAAAGAGCATTGAATTATAAAAAAAAAATCCCCAACAGAATTTTATATTAAAAATTAAAATTAAATTTAAAATAAATAAAATAAAATAAATTCTAAATTTAATTAGTCAATTAAATAAACTTCTAAAATCTACATTTACGAGTATATAATTCCCTTTAATTAAAGTATAATGTGCCGAAGGGCCCAATATGCGCAAATTTAACCTGGAATAATAAATAAATATAGTATATCTATGTAAGAGTATATTTAAGAATATATAACTAATTTTAAATATTGTATATAACTTTTATCTTTTAAACTAATAAATAAATAAATAAATATTATATCTCTGGCACCAGTGTGAAAAAGGGAGGGAGGGCCCCCCGGAAACTTGAACTTCCTTGTCTCTTCAGTGTGTTACTACAGAAATTAAATTATTTATATTTTAATGACAAATATTCTTAAAATTATATTATTAAATTTATTTAAATTTTCAATCGTTGAGAACACATTTAAATCAATTGATGAGCGTTCCATGCGGAACTACAAATATAAACAATCATTTGTTTGATTATTAGTAATTAGCAGTAATTATTAAAACAATACAAAAAAAAACAACAATAAATTTACATAATATTTAAAAAAAAATTATTAAATTATTCATGTTTATTTTAAATATTTATATATTTTGTATATAATTTGATTATTCTATTAATTTGGAATATAAATTATACGTAAATTAAACATAATCATGTTTTAATTTGTTTTAGAGTACATGGGCATTAAAATACTTATTTGCAATTAAATAGAAAATGTCAAAGAGAAAGTATGACAGGGTGGTTATATTTCATTGTAACCACAAATTTGTGGATTGTTTAATCCTTTTTAAATTGGCTTATAAATTGATATACTAAAATATTTAACTCCACAAATGTATTCTATATTTATTATTAAGTTTTTTAGTAACCAATTTTTTGTACTTTATTCAATTAAAGTCAATTAAAGTGTACTAAAGAGATAAAAAAATACGAGTACTAATAAAAAATATTCAATTTCTTATAAATTATTAGAAAATGGAAATATCAAATTGAAATTTATTATGTTTTTTTTTCTATTAATGGGATTTAAATTAATATAATTAATTTTTATTGAAATATAATTAATAGGTAATTAAAATTTAACTTATTTTAATAATTAAGTAATTATTAGATTTCATTAAATTTTTTAAATTAAATTCTATTTTCTTTCTTTTTCTTTTTTTACTTTCCTTCTCTTCTCATCTACTATACTTAAATATATTTTAGTTGAATTTTTTTTTAGGTGTGGCTGATACACTCTCCCTTTCACTATTTGCACGACGTATTGGATGATTTATAGCAACATTTTAAGCTGGGATTTGACCTCGAACAAGGGGCTAGAAAGGTGGTAGGGGTGGGTGGTAATGGGGAGGAGAGTAAGAGCGAGTAAGGGATAGTCTGAAGTGACTAAACCCCCTGTAAATGTAAATCCCCTCCTCTTTAACTACACCACCCACCTTCATCCCTTAGATGAATAAATCCTCACTTTCTAAACGAGAAAAAGAGTTAAATTGTATGTAGCTACTACCACCTTCAATTTATTATTCTTTGCCAATTTTTTTTTTAATACATTTCTCCTACATTAGATCCTTCAATTGTTTCCAAAGGAGAGAAGGAAAAAGAGATGAACATTTAATGAGGGAGAAAAATGTATTAATGTATTGTATTGTAATTAATTTTAATTTTCATGAAAAACATTGACATTGAATATTTTATCAATTATTTTATAGAATATTCATGTACATGAATGTTGTTGAATGTTTTGATTAGTAGTAGTTAGAAGAAAGAACTACTTACAAATAATTTATATTTATTGTTTACAATTTGCACATATATACTTATATATACCTGTAGTGTCAAACACTGATTTTGAATTTTTTTTTTTTTTTTTTTTTTTTTTTTTTTTTATATATATATTTAGAAATGTGGAGGAAGTCGGATCGGTGTCTCGATAGAGCAATAAGAAGACTTGTTTCTTGTTTGGGCTTTTCAATAAGAGATTTTATTAAAATCGTTTATTTACAAATTAATATACAAAACACTCAAACACTCTTTAATCACGGCCAACTCGAAACTGCGAAAATTATTTTATAGAAATAATATTTTCTTGTTGAATTTATGTACGTGTATACAAATTAGCTACCTCGATATTGATTTAATTTTGATACGAATTCAAATATTATTTTCATTTAAATAAATTAGTATTATTTTCTTCATTTATTTGCGATATATAAAGAAATTACTACCTATTATAATAGAATAAATAATCCTGTCATTTTTTTCTTATTTTTTTTTTTTTTATTATACATGAAAATCAAACACCTGAAATATTGTTGAATATTATTGTTCAATTTGTTTCAGAATAATATTTTTTTTTTATTAGATATTATGTAAATTTTTAATTTTTTTCGTTCGTTATCCTTTCTAGCCAAAATCATTTTAATTGACGAATAATTTAATGAATCTTATTTGAATGAAATATTGATCTAATAGTTAAGTTAATTTCGATGAAATTTTTCGTTTCTTTAAATTGATTTAGAAATGGAAATAGAATTTCTCTTAGTTATTATCGCCTTATCACATGATTAGTCCTTTTGTTTGGATACTCTGTGAAAGTGACTAACTCATCTATCCAATTGATTGATTGATTGATTATGATTATGATTATGATTATGATTATTAATATTGATTGAATGATTTTGAATGTTAAAATTACATATTTAATATTCTCATTCATTTAACTATTATTGTAAGTTTATACTACATTTCATCTCTCCCTATTAAATATCTTCTAACTTTAAATGGTCAGGTGTTGTTGTTGTTAATCATTGGTTGATTAATTTTTTTTTTTTTTTAAATTGATGACTTATGTATGTACCAGTTACTGTATTCGTTAAACATATCCGATTTAATTCTTTCATTATTTTCTTAATACTTATTCAAAATGTCTAACTTATTAATTTTTTTTTTTTTTTTATTTAAAAAAAATATAAATATAAAAAATTTTTTTATAAAATAACATTTTTCTCATGGACTAAAAAGAATAAAATAATTTTTCTATAAGCCAGACAAAGTTTATGGATGAATTGCTTCATATACAACTAAAAACGTTGGGCGCATTTAGTTTTATTTATTTATATGAAACATCAAGTTAAATTTGTATAATAATAAAAATTTTATTAAACACATAAACTCACATAATTTTTTTTTATAATGCAATAAAATTGTTAGATTAATATCTAAGAAATTAATCTTTTATTATTTTTAAATGTAAAATATACTTATATCAAATCAGCTTAATAATATATTACATCAGCGCCAGAACGGCCTAACCTACATTTTTCACTTTTTTGCTTTTTATGTCTTAACATTATCCTCGTAACTTATATTTTAAAATGCCGTAGTAGCCTAAGCAACCTTAGCGTTTTTATCGCTAGATTGCAGCACATGTACTACTCTGGATTTCATGATTGAATTGAAATCTAAAATGCCAAACCGCATAAAATCAAAAATGTGAAAAATGTTGGTTAGGCCGTTCTGGCGCTGAAGGCCTCAATTTTAAAAGAATTATTATTTTCGTAACATTTAACATAAATACATCAAATCAATTTTAGAAGATTTTTTTGTTTTATTCACAATTTGCAAATTTTCATATAACTTCATCTTTTCTATTTCTCTTGTTATATTAAAGGAGTCTTAAAATAATTTTTAAATTTTATGTAACAAATGTACATGATAATAAATAAACAAATAGATAAATAAATAAAAGATTATTAAGAACAGATGGAAGAAATTCTTTCTTCTTCTTCTTTTTCTTTCCTTCTTAGAAATTTGGTAAGGTGAAAGAAAGAAAAGATGATGAGGGGTGGAAAGGAAAGAAAGGAACAGGGGAGGAGGAGGAGGAGGGGATGACTAGCCGTCATTAATTATAACTTTTTGCATGTGGCATTTGCAGACGACGCCATGAGCCGATTAACTTGAGAATTATACATCCACCAACAACCTTCCTCTAATACTACCCCTCCACCTCCATTCGACTCCCTTCAGCCAGTTTGTCTTAGAAGTGAGCAAAGAAAGAGAAAAAAAAAAAAAAAAAAAAAAAAAAGAAGGAAAAAAAATTGTCTATCTTATCTTTTTCTTTAGTCTCCCCACTTAATTCCATTTTTAATGATTATTATTATTATTATTATTATTATTATTATTATTATTTATAATAATAATGAATATATTTATATTTATATATTTTTTGGTTATTTAATTTAATAATTTTTTTTTTTCGTGATGAATTAGGTTTGGTCAGCCTACGCCCCCTGTGGCGGTCAATTCCGGGATGCTGTTCAAATGGCCCTGGAGCAGGTGAATCTTCTCCGTAGACTAATCGACCTCTATCCGCAACAAATGAAATTCGTAGCCACCGCCACTGGTAATTAATCTCATTACTATCTCTCTCATTTTTCATTTGGTTTTTTTTTTTTTTACTTTGCTTTTACACTGAATTGTTATTTTTTTCATTTTATTTTATTAATTTTATTTATGTACATATTTCATCTGTTAAGAGATAAAATCAAAATTAAATTATCATAACAAATAAAACACAAATGATTATTTTTATTTTACTAAATTTGTTTTTTGTTAATTAAGTAATACTTTTGTGTATATACATACAGATATGTAATAATTAGTTATTCCATAAAAAAATATATATATAATTAATTTAATAATCAACTTAAACATTTATTTTTATAAAAGTCTCTTTTAATTTTACCATCAAGAAAATTTTGTATATATACTGGAAAAGGTGATTATCATTTCGTGCCAGGTCTGGATTATAAGGCGGATCTAATTCATCAACCACTTTCGGAGTTTCTGGTGCGGCGTTAAGAATGTGAATTGCGCCTAGCTTTATTGATCATAATAAATACTTTTTCTTTTTGCCAAAATTGGTTGCTTTCTGTTGAAAACCTGAATCAATTTGGTAATATGTTGACTTACTGTCAATGTCCGAATTGAGTGATCGATCAGATGAGTTCAGTTCATCATCATAAATGTTCCATTTTTTACTATTTATTATATTATATTTTAAATTTAATTTAAATAAATACAATAAAAGAGAGAGTATGTTAATTAATCCAATTCAAATTGCGAGATAGTCGAGTGGAGAGACACACTCAAACACAAACACGTTGACAATCTATCCTTTATAACAAATAAATAAATAAATAAATAAATTGTCACTTCCTTTGGTTCAAGTATTTACTATCTACCATACTACTACATACTAGAGAACATACTAGAAAATAAAATTATTTCAAAAAAAAAAAAAAATAAAAAAAAAAAATAATGATTTGATTGAATTTTTAGAATTGGAGGCGGCACATGCGTCTGGGTTGTTAGCGTCGATGGTCAGTCTGGAGGGTGGCCACTCTTTAGGTGCAAGTCTTGCTGTATTACGGGCATTTTATGATTTAGGAGTTCGAGCATTTGCATTAACACATAATTGTCATACCCCTTGGTAAGTTTGTATCTAATTAAGACGAGATTCATTTATTTTTTATTTTTTATTTTTTTTTTTAATGATTTAACTTTAATTTATCTGTCATATCTGGCGGATGTATTTTAAATAAAAGAAAAAAAAACAAATATTTATCAATTTCCCCTGATTAGTGATACTTTCTGTTAGGGCAGACTCTTCAACGGACAACACCACAACATCCAACACAGAGAATCAAGGAGTTTCCGAATTTGGAAAAGTAAGTTTTTTTTGTTTTTTTAGTTAAAGATATCATGGAGAGAAAAGATACTGATCCAAGTGTTGAATTAGGTTTGTCTTTGATATAGCCACCTCATTCACTCCCCCCCCCCCCCCAATTCTACTTACTTACTTACTTGCCCTCTCGACACACTTTGTGAATGTGTTAGTAAAATAGAAAGGCAAACCTTGATCACAGCCTGACGCATTGTCAGTATATTTTCTCTTCATGGTACTATACTTGTACTTAAAAGAAGATTTGAAGCCAATGTGTAAATATGTGGTGTAGTAATTAAGGTGGTGGAGAGACCATCAACTCTTTTTATTTATTTATTTTTTTTTTTTTTTTTTTTTTTCTAAGATGCTATAATATTTCTTAATGTGTCATTTTTTAAAGGTCTCCAGGAAAAATAAAATTATTATTTTTTTTTTTTTTATTTATTCTTTTTTACTTTCCCGCATACTTCGTATAAGGGAAGTATTGGAATCGTCAAAAATTTCGACTTCGAGATTTCGATAGATCTTGACGTTTTAGACCTCCCTGAGTCGGAAAATACCATTTTTCGAATTATGTCTGTTTTTTTTTTTTTTTTTTTGTATAGCGAAGGAAATACATTTACGTATCATTAGGTTTATAAGGTTTGCCTAGTATGTCGGACTCAAGATGTTAATACCGACTAAAACCTCCGCTTTCCTCCAACCTCAATCCCTCACGGGAACCGCCGTTAGGCATTACTTCGTGGGGGGAGGACATAGCTAATGCTCTTCCTTCAGGTAGCTAAGGTGTTATTTTTCCTTTCTCCTAGTTGTTATCATTAGCTCTTTTTCTTTCTATGTAACGCAAGTCTGTAAGAACTTGTGTTGCAAATATGCTGATTGCGTTCCAGGCAGCCTCTGATGACAACATTGCTTCCACTATAGACTCTGGATAGATTCCTGTGTTTATAGATCTCTCTACATCATCTCGCTGTTGAGAAAAACGTATACACTCAAAGAAAACGTGTTCCGCATTTTCTATAACTCCTGGACAGGACGGACACTCTGGAGAATCGTCATGCTTGAAACGGTGAAGATACTCACGAAAACAGCCGTGCCCTGACAACATCTGTGTTAGGTAATAGTTGACCTCGCCGTGACTCCGGTTCAGCCAAACATCAATCCTTGGTATTAGACGGTGCGTCCATCTACCCTTTTCCGCGGCATCCCACTGTAACTGCCATCGTGAAATACTATGTCGCCGTTCTTCTGCTCTCAGTTCTTCGGTGCTCATTATGTTTGACCTCTTCCGATGGTAGAGGTTCCGTCTTTCTTCAGCCAGAACTCTAAGTGGCAGAGTTCCTGAAATGACACACGCCGCTTCCTCTGATATTGTTCGGAAGGCGCTGGCCACTCTTAACGCGCTTAACCGATATACCGGACCAGCTCTTCTCCGCGATTCCTGGATCTCAAGTGCGTCAGCCCAAATGGATATACCATACGTGAGGACCGATGTAACCACTGATGATAGCAATAACCTCCTCGTGTGCTTTGGGCCTCCGATGTTAGGCATAAGTCGTGATAGGCTAGCTACTACTGCTGATGCTTTAGCACTCACGTGTTCCACCTGCTGCTTAAACTTGAGCCGAGCATCAAGCATCACTCCCAAATATCGGATATAAGGTTGTGATGTGATCTCTTGTAGGCCGACTTTCAGTTTGATGGTCTCTATCACTTTCCTGCTTGTAATAAGTACAGCCTCCGTTTTCTGTTTAGCCAGTTGAAGGTTCGCTGTATTCATCCACCGGTTAACTTGCTCGAAGGTGGTATCGAACATGTGGTTGATCTCATCAAGGTGTTTGGCGACCACTACCACGGCTACATCATCCGCATATGCTACGAGTTTAACACTCCTTGGCAGATTCAGTCTCAACAACCCGTCATACATGATATTCCAGAGAAGTGGACCCAGTACAGAACCTTGTGGTACTCCTCCAGTAACATCATACTCCTTTGCACCGTTCTTCGTGTCGTATTTCAGGACTCTATTTATAAAGTAGCTAGCCACTATCCTTCGCAGGTATCCTGGTACGTTCTTCTCTTCGAGGGCCTGCATGATGCAATCCCAGTTGGCGGAGTTGAAGGCATTTTTGATGTCTAACGTTGCCACCAGACAATATTTCTTCGTTCCACCCTTCCATCTGGTACCAGAAATTGCGTCCTTGGCCGTACTGACAACCAGATCGATCGCGTCCAGAGTTGATCGACCCCTTCGAAAGCCATACTGATTGTCCGCCAGAAGTGGGTCAACAATTGCTTCGATTCTCTGATGGATAATGCGCTCAAATATCTTACCCGCCGTGTCCAGCATGCAAAGTGGACGGTAGGATGACGGTTCTTCCGGTGGCTTTTTTTTCCCTTTTGAAAGTAGTACCAGCCGTTGTTGTTTCCATTTCCTTGGAAAAGTCCCCTCCTTAAGGCAGGTGTTGTAGACGTCAAGGAACAATATTGGCTCTGCCTTTATAGATGTTTTTAAGGCAATATTAGGGATTCCGTCCAATCCCGGCGCTTTATTATTCCCGACGCGGTTGCATGCCTCCATCAGTTCGTCTTCTGTGATAGGTGGAATGTCATCCAGCTCGTCCCGAGCCAACAGGTAGTTGAAAACGCGTTGTTGTGGGAACAGCGCAGTCACGATCTTTCCCAACAGTCGAGGACAAGTTGGTGACGGCATTGGCTGGTATTTTAGGTGCGTCATGACTACCCTGTAAGGTCTGCCCCACAAGTCTCTGTCCACCTCATTGATGAGATCTTTCCAGCAGTTCTTCTTGCTATCCTTGATGGCTTTGTTTAGGCATCGACGAGCTTGTTTGTACTCTGCGACCAGCTCCGCCGAGTTAGGTCGCCGATAACCACGCTGAGATATTCTCCTTTTCTTGAGACATTCCTTACGGAGGGCGCTGATATGATCGCTCCACCAATAAACCGAGGATCCCCAATTCATGCAACGTTTACGGGGCATGCAAACGTCACAAGCCCGGGCCACTCTCTTCATCAGGTCCTTGGTCATTTCTTCTGCGGATCCAGCTATGATCGGTTCACTATTTAAGGCAGTTACTAATACACATGGGTCAAAAGATTTCACCTTCCATCCGATGGTGTTAACTTTCCTGGTTGTTCTAGAATTCTGGCCGTTGGGCATCTCCCAGAGAATCGCATTGTGGTCACTGGCTGTGTAAATATCCATCACCCTCCATTTGTAGTTACCTCGGGCGAGGCTGCTGCTGACAAAGGTGAGATCCACAATAGAACTTGCGTCGCCCTTGGTGTAAGTTGGCGTGTTGCCACTGTTGAGCAGAACCACATCCAGTGCAGTAAAGGCTTCCAGGAGTGCTCTTCCTCGTGCGTTGGTGTGCCTGCTTCCCCAGTCCACTGCCCAGGAGTTGAAGTCTCCGGCTATTGCCACTGGATGGTGTTGCTTCGCGTCCTCGGACAGCCGATCCAAGAAGTCACTAAATTCAACAATAGAGAGGCCGGGTGGAGCGTAGCAGCTGTAAAAACGAATGCCATTCACCGACGCCGCCACAAAGCCGGCGCTGCCATTGCTAACGACACTCCCGAAGGGAATCCTGCCACAGGACCATATGACAGCTTTGGTGGTGCTATCAGTCTCCCATGGTTGACCGCTTAGGTGCTTATACGGTTCTGATAAAAGCACAAGGTCAAGCTTTAGCTCTCGTACCGTCTGCATGAGCAAATGATGTGCAGCCTCGCAGTGGTTGATGTTTATCTGCAGTATTCTCATTTCCGTCTAATCGTCATCTTCTTGAGTGCTTCTTGGTATACCGGGCATCTACTTGTGCCGGCATAGTGAGCAATATTCTCTGTGCTGGGCTGTTCAGCACATAATGCACATTTAGCTGGTTTATCGCAATTGACCAACTTGTGACCCTCCTCTCCACACTTGATGCAGAGTTTGGATCGGTCTTTTCCGCCTTTACACTGGGCAGCCCGGTGTCCAAAATGCCAGCATTTGAAACATCGGATTGGCTTTATTATAGTTCGAATTCGACAGTTTACCCAGCCAATCCTGATCTTGCCGTGTTCTCCGATCACTTTCGTCGCTGTTGCTGCCGCCAATACCACCGACGCAATTTGTGTTCCTCTAAAGGCTTTTCGGATTTTTATATCCTCTACTGTGACACCACAATCGCCTCCGGCTGCTATTTTCAGAGCATCCAGAATATCGTCTCTTGTTGTGATATCGTCGAGGTCACGAATTTCCAGGTTTTCTTCTGGTCCCGTATTGATGACTTTTGCATCATCTTGGAGTATGCCCGCGATGGTTTCCTGCAAGGCTTTTCCATTGTCAGCACTGCCTTTTAACAGCGTAATAAGCATGTCTCCTGCTGCTGTCTTGCGAATTTTGTCGACAGTGGCGCTGACCTGCTCCGGGCGCACGCCTGCCTTGATCCGGGTGAGTATTTCGCAGTACTTTGCTTTGTCTGTCGGGCGAATGATCAGCACGTCAGGTCTCATTGCTGCTCTTTTTAGGTTCTTATGGTTCCGCTTAAATGGAGGCGCTGGAGGTTTGTCTGGAGGCTGTTTTTTGCGCTCCTTTCTCCTATCCCCTCTCGATTGCACCATCACCCAGCCTGGACTCTTGTTCTGCTTAACGGAGTTTTGAATAGGCTCTTTATCCTCTACATGCTTCTTGGTAGGAAGGCTAGGTCCCGAGTCTTTTAGCTTCTTTGTGGTCTGTTGATTCGAGCTACCAGGAGAATTAGTTTTCCTTTTTTCTCCCCTTACAGTAAGGGCTTCTTGAGCTGCAGATTTCTTAAAAACCAGACACTTGTTTGTTTTGTCTGGGGATGTTTGTGTGCTCCTTTTCTCTGTAGTAGGGCGTGACTGAGATCGTGGTATCTTTTCTTCTATATCCTTCAACCGGCCGTACATGCTTCTGATTGAGCGTGCCATTTTCTTTATCTCACCATGTACGTTATGCCTAGGCTCAACAAACTCCAACAGTTCGAAAATTTTCTTCCCGAGGTCTCCAAGAACCTCCTTTCTCTCCTCTTCACTTGTAGCAATAAATGCTACAGGGGCCAAGTTTTCCACCCCTGCAGCACTGCGGTCGCCAGCTAACGACATCCCGGGGCCCGCTTGCTCACCCCTGACGGACGCCGGCACTGGGCATCCGAATCCCTGCGCCGTAACCTCTCCTTCCCTTTCGTCGTCTCTCATGTTTGGTTTATCTTCGGGGTTCCTTCCCCTAGCGCATTGGCATCGGTGACTATGCTTTTACGAGGGGTGGAGCTCGAACCACCACCTCAACCCCCATCCTTGGAGGGCCGATGGGTGGGTGTTTGCACTTATTTGATGGCGGTGCATACTCGCCATGTCTAGAATCCGTCATAGGCATTTGTGGTATTTTCTAGAGCCTAACTTTTACCCGAAAATTAGGCCCGCCACAGCCTGATGGAGCCTATCGCCTCGGTCCGGCACTGCTTATTCAGTATTCGCAGCTGGCCTACATATCTGCAGGTCGTTCCCCTATCCGCCACCTGGGGACCCGCCCGGTAGCTGAGGCCCGCCCCGGGGTCTGTGTGTGTGTATGTATGTATGTATGTATGTATGTATGTATGTATGTATGTAATGTCTGTAAGCAAATTTACTCAAAAACTAATCAAGCTAGGACTTCGAAATTTGGTACACCGATATTATTGACAGTTTCTAGATGTCTATCAAAATTTCGTCAAAATCGGTTAACCGGAAGTGGTACTTTACCTACACTGGTTGCGTTTACCTTTCAAGTAAAGTACCAGTTTGCTTCGAGATATTTGCTTCATATTTTGTATATAGATTTAAAAATATGAAAAAAATTGAGATACCAAATTTCATCATGATCTGACTACCGGAAGTGACATTTTACCTATACAAGTAGCGTTTCTTTTTTACCGACCGACGATAGTAAGGGATGTATTGTTTTCACACCAAATTTCACCTATGGATATTTTTAGGTACATATCTCCACGAATCATGCATTTTCTTAATAGAAAAAAGTACTTTTAGCATGATGTCTGTCCGTCCGTCCGTCCGTCTGTCGGTCCGTCCGTATAGATGTGTACAGCCTGAACGGCTCAACGGATTTTGATGAAATTTGGTATATTTACTTAATACATCAGTAGTATGAATTGATCAACTTTTGGTGCAAATCCGGAAACCGGAAGTGCTAGTATTGCCGATCGAAGAGAGGAAGTGAAGGGTTATTTTCATATCAAATTTCACGTGAGGACATATCTCCATGTGTTATGCACTTTGTATTGATTTTATCCTCGAGAAAAATCATCTTCATTAGTTTTTTCTTAATTTAAAATTATATGACGTCACCCAGCACTTCATGACGTCACAGCCAGCCCTTATATATTATAAATAAAATAAAATTAAAAATATTTATATTGTATCCATATCTGTTTTTTTTTTACATTTAAAATATCAGTTAACCGGAAGTAGCACTTTATTACATTCTAAATATTCATTCACAACTCTTTATACCTATTTATATGCGGGAAAGTCTAGGGGAGGACACTCCCGCTTATTATTATTTAAGTTAACAAGCAAATATTTGTTGTAATTGTATTTTATATAAAAATTATTTATTTATTTATTATTAATTATATTTATATATTAAATACGAGAATCATTCAATAAATAAAGAGTGAAATGGCTATTTCGCCCTCCCCCCCCCCCCCCCCCGGTCGGGACTGGGTTGCATGTGCTGAAGAATGACTCCTTTTGACAAGAGTCTACGACTTTTGCTACTGATAACTGGTCAAACTTCCTGTTAGACTAGCAACACACAGGAGTTCTTGATAGTTTGCTAATCTTCAAGGAAATTGCAATAGACTGGTCCCTCACCCCCACACTTTAAACCGATCAACACACTTCATACAACTTGCTGCTCTTCTATGGTGAAATCTTCTAGTGGATTTGTCATGGTGAATTGAAATTTTTCAAGTTATCTTGATATAAAATGATAAAACAGCTGATCAGAGCATATCCCAAGCATATCCCCCCTAACACTAACACTAACACTAACACCCCTGAAAAGATTCTACACATTCATTGAATAATAGTTTTACATAAAATTATAAAATTTCTCTCTTTACTTTACTGAATGACCTTAATATATATTTATTAATTATATTTAGTAGATTCATTCATTTTTACATTCTAAACAATAAAAATATCATTTCATGATTTAAATTTAGAAATTTAGAAATTTAGAAATTTAGAAATTTAGAATTAATCACCTTACTTTCCCCTTGTCGCCATCCACTATCTTTAATTGTCACTTGTCATCAATCTGATGATAAGTAAATCTTCTTTTTTTTAAAATGTTCAAGATTTAATCATTTATCAATTTTTTTCTTTTTTAATGAATGAGAAAAAAAAATAGGGAGAGGAAGAGAGAAAGTTCATAAATTGAAAGATTTTTTATTCTTTTTTTTTAGTGAATTTAAACAAATTAATCTTTTTTTTATTACTATTATTATTATTAATTTATTTTATTTTATTTTTAAAAATGAATAATTTCCTTTTGGTTTGTCGATATTAAATTTAAACGAAAACAAACAAACAAACAAAACAATTACTTAGTGAAGAAAAAATAAATGTAATAAATGAAAATGTGTGAAAAAAGACAATAAGTGAATGAAAATGATTAATATTATTATTATTATTATTATTATTATTGGGACATGGTCCCGGGTTCAAGTCCCGGACCTGGCAAGGGAATATCTCTAGCTGGGAGCTATGGGACGGAGTCAATCCAGCCTCCGGGATCAACATTGGGGAATAGCTACTTGATAAAAAGTAGCGCCTCCGATCAAGAAAATCAAGGTAAAGGTGAAGAGGACATGTTCTACTGATCATAGGCTTGCGTAGGACGTACAAAAGTCAGAGGTTTTTTATTATTATTGGGAATTTTAGAGAACAACGCGCGACACAAAGAAAGAGAATTCAATCAAGTAGATTATTTATATTTTTATACTATTAATAAGTAACAATTTATTTTTATATAATTTATAGTTGTATTATATATTATTATTTATTATTCAGGAGTAAATTCATTGACAGGCTGCAAGAGGAAGTTATATATGATTTACATAAAAAAAAGATAGAACACCTGATTCAAAATATAAAAAAAAAAAAATAAAATAAAAAAATTAAAAACGTTTAAAGGGGGGAGGATAGGATAATTGAAATAGAAAAATGCTTTGGAAAAAAACAAAAATTGCTATACTGGGCTTGTATAAACTAAAGTGAGGAACACTTGGGAGGAGGGGGGGGGGGGGGAAATTATAAAAAAAGAAATAAAGAAAATATTTTCTATCATTCCAGATGAAAATTAGTCAGGTGGACAAAAAGGAATTCGTTTCATTATAAACAATTTACGTAATATAGAATTTAGAGGATATTTAGATAATAATAGAATATAGTGCTTCTGTAAAAATAGTACTCTTACGATAATTCATGTTTAGCCATTCACATTAAATTTTAGATGATAAAATTTGTGATAATTTTTATGAATTATTCAACAAATTAATAGAAAGCTAAATCTAAATAATTATAAAAATAAATTAATAATACTTCAATGGTTTCAATAGTTGACTATTATAGGAGTAAGAAAAGAAGAAGAAGAGGAGTAAATAATTTGTGGAGGGGGGGGGAGGGGGGGGTCTATACGCATGTAATAAAAGAAACAAAATAATAGATAGAATAATCCAATTTGGATATCAATCTCACTATAACAATATTATACTTAGCTATTTATTATATAATAGAATATTATTATATTTATATTATTGTAGTAATTATATATATATAAAAGTACATATAAAAATATTCTATCAGCAAATATTATTAATAATAAAAGAAATATATTTATATGTAAGGGTATATTATGTTTATTATTATTATTATTATTATTATATATCTATAAGAGATATAAATTCAAAATAGTAAATCATTTCAAACAGGCTAATAAAAGATTTAAACTTTTATTTTTTTACAAATTATGTAAGAAAATCATTTTCAATTTTTTTTTTTTTTTTTGTATTTTTGAATCAAAGTTTCTTTAATTATTTCATAATATTCACATTTAAAATTTCTTCTCCATCTATAAATCTCTGAAAATTAATTTTTAATCAATTCAATAATACCTCATCAAATTGTTTGTGTTTTTATTGACAAAGATTTTACTTATTTTTTTTTTTTTTTTTTTTTTCATTTTTGTTTTGATTTTCAGGTGATGATCCGCGAATTGAATCGTTTGGGTGGATTAATTGATTTATCCCATTGTTCAGAACGATGTGCAATGACCGTTCTTGCTCTTAGTAGGGCGCCTGTTGTATTAAGTCATTCATGTCCAAGGGCACTTTGTAATCATACAAGAAATGTGCCAGATTATATACTCCGATTACTGGTGAGTAAATATTATTATATATAATATCTAATATTAAATTAGAATTAAATTTCAAAATACATTCATATCAATATTAATTTAAATAAATCATTTTGATTTTCACTTACACTAATATAAGTAAGTATTATATAATATAATAATTATACTTACAATAATAATAATAATATAGTATTTGTATTACGTACACATTTTAAGGTTTAGAAAGTCTTGCGAAATGCTGGATATATTATATATTGTATATATATATAAAAGCAAAGAATTATTTATTAGTAAAATTGTTTAATTAAAATTTGTTAAAGCAATTTTTTCTTTAATAAGTTTTATTTTTTATTTTTTATTTTTACACTCTCTCTATTCATCATTTTAATATCAAAATATTTTTTCATGAATTTATTAAAAATATTTTTTTACACATGTATTTAGTAAAAATATCTTAACACATTAAAAAATAATGTAAAGAATTTTATATTCAAATATTCAAATATCTATATATATATATATATATATATTCTTCGAATAATTTTAATACATGAACCTAAGATGAAGAGTTAATGAAAAGATTTGAAAACTGGTCATTGTATACTACTATATACAGTGCAGTGGATGATCATTTAATGAAGTGTCCGAACAACGAACAAAAACAAAATCTAACTAAAACTTCTCGGCTCTGTGCTAATAATGTGAACGAATCACAAACTCCTTTTTTGGGTTGTTGTTGTTTTAAGCCTAATTAATGTGAGTCGAAAAAAATTTTGTCAATGGTGTACATTAAGTTGGTTTCATCTAAATTTTCATCTGTGCTTTTCTGAAACATTTATTTATTAAAAAAAAAAAAAAAAAAAAACTGCAAATTTGCCAATATTCTGGGGGCCAAAATAAATTGGAATATTAAGAACTTCACAAGAGTGAACAAAAGACAGTTGATATTGTGACAGAGAGTATGGCTTAACGGATTTCGCGCGAGTAGGCAGAAACTTGAGATTTTCAAAACATTTGCGAATCAAAGAGGAGAGGTGTTTGTTTGCTATTCAAAAAAAAAAAAAAAAAAAAAAATGGAGAGGTTGCATTTAAAAAAGATTTTTTTAAAGTTTAGTATAAAAATATCATTTCAATGAAGAAATTTATTTGAAAATTTAATTTAAATTTGTTGAAAAGCATTAATAGTAATATTTGTTCTTTACAAATAACATATGTATTTTGTATGTTGTTATGTTATTGATATATTTTAACAGCGAATCATTTTTTTGTTTTTATTTTAAATTGTTGTAATTCAAAAAAAAAAAAAAAAACATTTAAGAATGTCTTCTTTTAGTAAAACCTAATAATTGTTTTCCTTTTGTTTATTTGTTAAATTCTGTTTTCTTTTCTTAAGTATTTGTCTTAATTGAATGAAAAGACAAGTAAGTAAGGAATTTCTAAAGCAATGCGCCAAACGTCAAAGGATCCTTTTGAAAAATAAAAATAAAATAAAAGAATATCTTTTCTTCTTCTTCTTCTTCTTCTATAAATATATATATATATCATAGTAAAAAAGTAATGGAGGGAGAGAGAGAGAGAGTGAGAGAAAATAATGATTTATGAGAGAAGAATGAGAGAAGAGTGTAAGTATAAGTGTTGCTACTAGAAATGAATGTTTCTTCTCAATTTTGTTTAGTGGCCTCTCCTGCACCTTCTTCTATTTTATATAATACACACACAACACTCAAGTGAAAACGACACATTCAACCGTATGAATACAATAACATTAGTATAGTGAACTCTCTTTTAGGATGATATTATAATAATTCAATTCTTGCCCGCCATTATATTTATTATTATACCATTCTTTCCCTTACACTCTCATCATTTTTTTTTTCCTCCTTACTTTTCCTATTTCCTATTTTATTCTGTTTTTTCCTTTCTTTCTTTTTATATATACGATATATATATTATATATATATATATATATATATATATCATACAAGAAAGAAAGATACAAAATCGAATAAAAGTTTATTTATTTATTTATTTGAGATTAAATAATGATATATGAATAAAAATAAATAAAAATATCAAGAATGTGTGCATCTGTGGGTAAATGATAATGTATTATTGACTCAAAATTGACTGAATCAATTACAATGAAATTTTACTAGAATATTTTTATATGTTCTCTCTTTTTTATCATCAGGGGTCGACAACCCAGGTTGCCCGCGAAGTCTTTCCAAATGCCCGCATTCATATGTTTTTGCGATCAGACCCGAAAACATTTTCGACTATTTTCAAATTTTTTCAATATGGTTCTAAAAAAAAAAAAAAAAAAAAAAAAAAAAAAAAAAAAAAAAAAAAAAGTAAAATGTTTTTGCGATCAGGCTCTTAAACATTTCCGACTTTTTTTTTTCAATATGGCTCTAAGTATCACCAAGTGTGCCCACCCCTGTAAAAAAATTTTATCTCACAAATTTTTATTAAAAATAAATAAGTTTTAATTTAAAATTTAAAATAAAAAAAGAAAAAAATTAATTTTTTAATATTTTGTACAGAGAACAAAGATAATATGTAAATAAAATTTTATTTGATTAATATATATATTATAACCAATTAGAAATTAGCTGTGAAAACCTTTTGTGAGTCAGAACCCCTTTTTTCTTCCATCTTCTTCTTAATAACTTGGGCCCCTTCACATATTTGTATGATTTTCACAAAGATTTTTTTTAGAAAAAAAACATACAAGAAAAATTTATATTTTTTTAAAAAAAAATAACTATTTTTTTATTTTTCTTATATAAAACATTAATTTCTACAAATCCACTTTTTAATTATAATGATCGTAATATAAAGTTAATCTTTCACTTTTTTGTTATCTTTGTTTAAGACAAATTCAGACAAAAACTTGTTTAAAAGTATAAAAATCAAACTTTATCCATTATTATTATTATTATTATTATTATTATTATTATTATTTTATTCTAAAGAAAAACAAACGATCAAACACCTGTTGCATTCAACAAAACTCATACAAAGTTTTCTCAATTTTTTTTAATGGACAGCAATACAAAAAGAAAAATATTTTTCTCTTTTTTTTTTTTTTTCTTTTTATAAAATATACTACATAAAATATTATTATATAATATTATATAAAATATTAAATTAAATGGTGTTAAATGAAATGTTTCAACAAAACAGAAATATTTATGGTGAGGGTGTGCGATTACCATTGGATGGCTCATATATATATCCTGAACTCTAAATTTGAAATTGTTGAATTCACGTGTAATCTAATATACAAAAAAAAAAAAACACAAATATAGAGATTCACTTAAAAAAAGGCAATAAATTCGAAATTATTCCGCCTGGCAAAAGTTTTAGGTACGTCACTGATAGAAATTAACATAAATACGAGGATAGTTTGAAAGACAGTAATTTTTCTCAATTTAATTGTAACATTCCATTCCAATTACATTACAAGTTGACTGCGTCATTTAATTCGATCTCTTTTTTCAAATTTTATTTTATTTTCTTTTATTTTGTGTAGGTATATTAATTATTTTTTTTTTTTTTTAATTCAACTCCTTTGTTAGGCCAAAAGGCTATCAAATAAATAAATACCTAATAATTATAAATAAATATCTAATATCCGTATATTTGTATCTCTACAATGTGCATTTCAATAAAATTATATAAACAAGATTTTTCAAAAGGAAAACAAAAAAAAAAAAATTAAAAATGTAGATTTTGTTAAATGAATTAATATTATATATATATATATATATATATAAAGAGAGAGAGTGAGAGAGAGAGAGAGAGAAATAGATTGGTCATGAAAGATTAATAGATTTTTGTTTTTTGTGTTTTTTTTTTTATTATTTATTTTTGTATCATAAAATAACAAAGAATTTAATAAGAGTTTAGGGTAGATATATTTTATTAAACTTTTTTCTTTATATATATGGAGAGAAAGAGAGAAAGAGAATTTAATGATTTTTTTTTTATTATAATAAAAAAGAGAAAGACAAAAGAGGGGGGGGGGGGAGAGGAGAGAGAGAGAAAGAAAAAGGGAAGATAAAAATTAAATTAAATTTTGATCTATCAATTGATATTATATTATGGTAAGATTAGTTAATATACTCGTAATCGTAAGATAATATCGAAGTACAACGTACATAATTGTACTATCCCTACCTACATTTTTCTCTTCACCACTCCATCCAATAGAATTTCTATTCTCTTCTAATTTGTCTTTCATTCTTTTAAGGGTATTTTCCTGACTCCTTCGTCAATTACTCCTTAATTAATTATAAATAAATCATTAAAATAATAATCAATTATAAAAATAAATAATTATATAAAGTTAATAATAATTATAATACTTAATAGATATATTTTATAATAGGAGTTAATTTGTTGTTGTTGTTGTTGTTTTTAGGCTCAACATGGTGGTGTCATTATGGTATCATTTTATAATGATTATCTTACATGTTCATCAAAAGCCACATTAGCTGATGTTATTGGTGAGTTTTAATGTTTTAAACTTTTATTGATAGATTTGTTTTTTTGTGTTTTTTGTTTTTTTTTTTTGTTTTACATTATTATTATTATATAAAAGTTATATATTTATATATATTCAAAAAAATTATTTGCATATATTTTACTGAGATTTGAGTGTTGACAATTCGAGCTCAATTTTGTCGATATTTTCAAGAAAATTTTTAAAAATTTTAATTTTCTTAGGATTTATGATCTACATAAATATATTGATCATATATTGATCATATATATTCATCTATGCTCTCAAAATGTGATATGTGTCAGATGTATGTTAAAACACAGTAAGTCAAAGAGTTGAACTCCAAATTTTAATGTCAAGATTGTGAAATCACATACAAACAAATACATATTATAATATAAGAGTATTTATTATTATATTTCAGCTATGAAGTAAGTGAGAGTTGTTTGCTTTTTTTTTTTTTTTTTTTGTAAAAATGAAACACTAATTTTGAATGGGAAAGTAAAAAAAAAATTCTTCAAAGCAATTTGCAATTTATGGATACCATGCCAATAGAAATGTTCGTCTTTTGAAATAAACCAAACAGATGCCCAAATTTCAACTATTTTAAGAAATCAAATTGCCCCACACCCAATACGTTTCCCATGTTTGAAAACAAATGGTAGTTCAAAAATGCCAAATCTGGTGAATAAGACGGATGTGATGAGTCTAACTAAATACAAAAAAACTGTATATATATATAAAACATTAGTTAACTAACCATCAAGCAGTTAACAACTCTCTAAGTGATCTTTAGTGGCGATCTCATTACTAGGCCATTTCGGCCTAAATACCTCATTATACATCAATTACAAATTTTAATATATATTATATATAAAATATTATATTGAATTTTCAACTTTTCAATTTGTATGTATAAAATTTTATTTAAATAATACCTTTATAAATTAAATATCTACTAATATATAAACATACATATATTTTATACCCTCTTTCCAAGGCCTCTTTTTTCCCAGTCAGCCACACCGTTTAGGCCGCGAGTGTGTGAAGTCTACCCCTCCCCTTCCCACCCCAGTTCTCTCTCATCCATGCCCCAAGTACTAAATACCTTTTTAAAAAATAAATAAATAAATAAATAATAATAATAACAACGCCAGAAATGGCAATATGTCACTATTGCAAACTCCACATTCGTGGTGAGAAATATAAATGCAAGACATGTTGTAAGGGCTTCCACGCAAAATGCGCAGTAGAACACCAACTTTTTCACAAGGACCAGCCCAACCCCTGCAATGTATCTTTTGAAAAAATCACGCTTGAAAACGACAACGCCGGACCTTCAACATCTTCACATTCAGACGTCTCCACTCCTATAGACAACCATAAAAACAACTGGCAACTGGTAAATCACAATAAAAGACTACGTGACAGCCCAGAAACTCGATGTGTTAAACAAAAGACTTTGGATGATTACACTATACCTACACACACTAATAAATTTCAATCACTCTCAGAACTAACTGACAACCAACCTAACTCTTCTAAAGAAACTATACCAAACAAACCCCCCCCCTATTTTTATTCCTAATGTCACTAATTATAATGACATGTTGGCGTGTCTTGGCAGGGTAGCCCGAGACGGGTTCGTTTGTAAACTAATAAAAAAAGACGAAGTTAAAATCAATCCTAAAAAACCACTAGACTACACCTCCATAATTAAAATGTTAGATAACAGCAAAATTGAATATTATACCTTTCAACCCAAATCTGAAAGAAATTTTAGAGCTGTTATCAAACAACTACATCACTCGACCGACCTTGTTGACATTAAAAAAGAAATTGAAGACCTTGGTCACTCAGTGCCCAATATCTTTAATATAAGAAAAAAAACGACAAAGGAACCCCTACCTATATTCTTCTTAGACCTAAAACCAGCACCCAACAATAAAGACATCTATACTACTCAATACCTCTGTCATAGCAGGGTTGTAATTGAGGCACCGCGTGCTCGTAGAGATATCCCTCAATGTACGAGATGTCAGCATTATGGGCATACCAGGGCATACTGTAAGCTGAGACCACGCTGCGTCAAATGTACTAAAGACCATCTTACATCTGACTGCCAAAAAGACAAGACTTCTCCACCCCAATGTGTACTCTGTGGCGGTGACCATCCAGCCAACTTTAAGGGCTGCAAACATTATGTCGAATTACGACAAAACAAATATCCCTCTCTTAGACCTAAACAACTACAGACTGTACCCCCTCCACTACCAACTAGTTCAACTCATGATAAACGACAAACACTTAACTCCATGTCACAACCAAACATTCGCTACTCTGACATACTAAAATCTAATAACAACGACAACTCCAAATCTCTCCCGACACAAACACAAACACCTATTCTGGAAAGCATGTTGGTTAAACTCATGGATCGCATGGACACTATACTCAACCTTTTGACTACCCTCATTGCGAGAATGCCCAATGGATCGATTGCTTAAAATTTCATTATGGAATGCTAACGGCCTATTGAGGCATTCTTGTGAACTCAAACACTACCTGATAGACAAAGACATTGACATTATGCTAATTGCTGAGACTCATTTCAACCCTCGAAGCTACTTAAAAATTCCCCATTACAACCTATACTTTACCAATCACCCAGACGGTACATCACACGGAGGAACAGCCATTATAATCAAAGACAAAATATCCCATTACGAAAACCCTCCTTTTTACAAAGACTATCTACAAGCAACCTCTTTAACAATTCAAGACAAAAACGGACCTATTACAATTGCATCTACTTACTGCCCTCCCAAGCATCGAATTTCGTCTGGGGATTTTTTGGATTTTTTCCAGACCCTGGGGTCGAGGTTCCTTGCTGGAGGTGACTACAATGCAAAACATACTGACTGGGGATCTCGACTTATTACTCCTAGAGGTCGAGATCTCGCTAAGACTATTAATAAACACAACCTAATTACTATCTCAACTGGAAGACCTACGTATTGGCCCTCTGACAGTAACAAAATCCCAGACTTAATTGACTTTTTTGTGGCAAGAGGGGTTAACGGGGATGGATGCTTAATTGAATCCTGCCTTGATCTTTCCTCTGACCACTCCCCAGTACAACTTACATTAAACACCTGTGCATCTCTCAAATCAAACTCTCACTACTTGACTAATCATAAAACTGACTGGAATAAATATGCAGAAATACTAAACCAAAGCCTGGACCTAAACTTACCTCTGACATATAGCCTTGACATTGACAAAGCAATCTACCATATAACCAATACTATACAAATGGCAGCACGTCTGTCAACACCAAAAATTACTCCTAAAGACTTAAACCAACACACACCAAAACACATTAAAGACTTAATAACTAAAAAAAATAGGCTCAGACGACAATGGCAGACAAACAGATCCCCACACCTTAAAACGACAATTAATAATCTAACTAAACAAATTGGGAATCTACTCAGAACTGAAAGGAATCAAAGCATTCAAAAGTATCTGAGAGACCTCACCCCTACTCATTCAACTGACTACTCTCTCTGGAAAGCGACAAAGAAACTTAAAAGACCAACTGAAAGAATCCCCCCACTACGTAGACAAAATAATGAATGGGCGAGGAGTGACATCGATAAGGCGAATACATTCGCTAGTCACCTTTCTAACGTTTTTACTCCTCTCCCACCAAAGGTCACTCCACCTGACAATAACTTTCAGGCAACACACCAATACAAAACACACAATTACTCAATGCCATTCCCCAAACTAATACAGACGTGTGAATTAAAAGACATTATACGACAGACAATCAAAACTAAAAAGGCCCCGGGAAATGATCTAATCTCAGGTAAAATGTTGAGGAACTTGCCTGATAGGGCAATTCTCTTTCTGACCCTCATATTTAACTCCATCTTTAGAGTGGGTCATTTCCCAACCCAGTGGAAAACAGCCCTGGTGAAAATGATCCTCAAGCCTGGGAAACCTCCTGAGGAGTCAAACTCGTATAGGCCTATTAGTCTTCTCTCTGCCATCTCTAAATTGTTCGAGAGGGTCTTTCTTTCTAGACTCCGTCCCTTTCTAATAGATTTAATCCCAATCCACCAATTCGGCTTTAGAGAGAAGCACGGCACTATTGAGCAAGTACATCGAATTGTTGATGTTATTCACAAAGACCTTGAAAACAAACGTTACTGCTCAGCCGTGTTTCTTGATATATCTCAGGCTTTCGATAAAGTTTGGCACGAGGGTCTACTTCGGAAGCTTTATGACATACTCCCGCTAATTTATTACAGGCTGATTCGTTCTTACCTCGATGGCAGAAGCTTTAGAGTTAAGATGAATGACGCCATTAGTGAGGTTTATCCTGTTAGATCTGGAGTACCTCAGGGTAGTGTTTTGGGACCTATTTTGTATTTACTTTTTACAGCTGACTTGCCGACCAACCCGAACATAACCACAGCGACCTTTGCTGACGACACCGCTTTGCTCGCTTCACATAAAGACCCAATCGTGGCTTCTGCTATGCTCCAGGAAAGCCTGGACCAATTAAGGCCTTGGCTTGAGAAATGGAGAATAGCAGTTAACGAAGACAAATCTGCACACTTGACTTTTACTTTGAATAGACAGACCTGCCCCGGCGTAAATTTAGACAAACCCATTCCGACTAAAAGTACTGTAAAGTACCTCGGTATGCACCTTGACAGACGCCTAACGTGGGAGATGCACATCAAGTCAAAAAAGAAACAACTGAGACTTAAACTTAACAAATTATACTGGCTGCTCCGACAAAAATCTCAACTGACGATAGACAATAAACTTCTAATTTACAAAATCATCCTTAAACCCATTTGGACCTATGGCATTCAGATGTGGGGGACCGCTAGCAAATCCAACAGAGACCTGATTCAGCGGTTTCAAAACAAAACACTTAGACTGATAGTCGGTGCTCCTTGGTATGTCCCTAACAGACTGATTCATAGGGACCTCGGAATGGATACAGTCCAAATGGAAATTAAAAATTACAGCCTTCGCTACAAAGACAGACTCCTTAAACACCCTAATCCCAAAGCCCGACAACTATTAGACACACAAGGACAACTGAGACGACTCAAAAGACTCAAACCACAGGACTTGACAAGAGACATTAATAAATAGACCCGCGATGGTGCCCTAGCTGGGATTAGCCATCAGGCTAATAATTCAGTGACATTCCCTTCCTCCCCTCCTCGACTATTTTCCTACCACAGTTCCAATGACTCACTCTCCTTAACCTGCCCTATAATTTCCTTTTACCTCCCCCCCTCGCCCATTTATTACTCTTTATTGTAAACCATGTATTATTGCCTTCGGGCAGATGTACAAAATAAATGGATGCTAAATAAAAAAAAAAAAAAAAAATATATAAAACTTTTTATCTATTATTCAATCTATATATATATATATATATATATATATATATATGTGTGTGTGTGTGTGTGTGTATAGTTGTAATATTAGTGGATTCATTTTTCAATCGTTATCAATGTGTCTATTGTGTGTGTGTTTTTTTTTCATTATTATTATTTGTTCTGTTCTTTGACTCCCCTCTTTAGATTGATTTATATGTATAGTTTATCATCTAAATGGAGTGGGTGGATCCACTTTTGATTAATTATTGTCATCAGTTGGTTAGAGGAATGGGAGAGAAATTTATTTTTGAATTATAGAGAAATAAGAGAGAGAGATGAGAATATTAATTTAATAGTACTAATCATTTCTGATTATAAAGAAATTGAATTAAATTAAATTCAAATATTACTCTTATATTTTTTTTACTTTCCCGCATACTTCGTATAAGGGAAGTATTGGAATCGTCAAAAATTTCGACTTCGAGATTTCGATAGATCTTGACGTTTTAGACCTCCCTGAGTCGGAAAATACCATTTTTCGAATTATGTCTGTGTGTGTGTATGTATGTATGTATGTATGTATGTAATGTCTGTAAGCAAATTTACTCAAAAACTAATCAAGCTAGGACTTCGAAATTTGGTACACCGATATTATTCACAGTTTGTAGATGTCTATCAAAATTTCGTCAAAATCGGTTAACCGGAAGTGGTACTTTACCTACACTGGTTGCGTTTACCTTTCAAGTAAAGTACCAGTTTGCTTCCTATTTTGTATATAGATTTAAAAATATGAAAAAAATTGAGATACCAAATTTCATCATGATCTAACTACCGGAAGTGACATTTTACCTATACAAGTAGCGTTTCTTTTTTACCGACCGACGATAGTAAGGGAGGTATTGTTTTCACACCAAATTTCACCTATGGATATTTTTAGGTACATATCTCCATGAATCATGCATTTTCTTAACATAAAAAAGTATTTTTAGCATGATGTCTGTCCGTCCGTCCGTCCGTCTGTCCGTCCGTCCGTATAGATGTGTACAGCCTGAACGGCTCAACGGATTTTGATGAAATTTGGTATATTTACTTAATACATCAGTGGGATGAATGGATCAACTTTTGGTGCAAATCCGGAAACCGGAAGTGCTAGTATTGCCGATCGAAGAGAGGAAGTGAAGGGTTATTTTCATATCAAATTTCACGTGAGGACATATCTCCACGTGTTATGCACTTTATATTGGTTTTATCCTCGAGAAAAATCATCTTCATTAGTTTATTCTTAATTTAAAATTATATGACGTCACCCAGCACTTCATGACGTCACAGCCAGCCCTTATATATTATAAATAAAATAAAATTAAAAATATTTATATTATATCCATATCTGTTTTTTTTACATTTAAAATATCAGTTAACCGTAAGTAGCACTTTATTACATTCTAAATATTCATTCACAACTCTTTATACCTATTTATATGCGGGAAAGTCTAGGGGAGGACACTCCCGCTTATTTTATATTTCAATAAGAATTAATGAGTTCATTTTTTTACATTTTTTTTTTCTATCTTGTCTATCGTGTCTATCTCGTGTCTATATTTAATTTTAATAAATCTTTATTAAGAGACAGCAACTATTATTGTGCATAAAAATGGCTAAAAAAAATTTAGATTTACATAAATTGCATTGTAATTAAAAATATTAAGAAAGATTAAGAAATATTATACTCTATTCAAACATATCATTATACAATGATTAAATTATATTAAATTAAAATATATTTTATTATAAATACGTATGAACACAAAAAAGATTCAATGTAATGTAATATACTAATAATAAAATAAGATGAAAGCCTAATTCATACAGACTTTTAACCAAATACTATCTGCTACTTTGAAGATACAGGGGCTGCTCTACTGAGCACTTAGCTTAGAAATAAAAAAAAAAAAATTTTTCCTTTGGTTTCTTTAATAAAATATAAAGCCTAGTGATGAAAAAAACATTTAAAACAAACTTTTAAATTAAAATAGTTTATGTGTTAATGAAAAGTTTCAAAAAAAAAAAAAAAACAAATGAAAGAAAGTTTTAAAAAGATTCAACTAATTTTTTTTTTTTTTTTTTTCCTCTCACTTTCTTCTTTTCCTGTAATTTTAATTACTATTTGTTAGTCTGAAATTAAAAAAAAAAAAAAACAATTACTGAAAAAGAAAATGTAATATTATTTTTTTTTTTTTGGGTTCGTAAATTAAAATAAAATAGAATAATAGTAATTATCAAAATAATATAATATAATAAATTATAATTTTCATAGAAAGGTAGATGTGATATTTTTAATTTTTTTTTTTTTTTTTTAATTTAATACTAGTATTTTTTCATTCTCTCTCTTTTTCTTTCTCTTTTTATTTATTTATTTATTTATTTTAATATATAAATATAAAAATAATTAAGTTAGATACATATATTATATATATATATATATATATATATGTATATAAAACCACAAATATTTCAAAATTTTATTAAATTCCATTCCAGATAACTAATCTGGTCCAGTAAGAATGTTACTAGAGAATTTATGTTGTGTCACATTTGTTCGTTGAAAATATTTATTAATAATATAAATAACAAAATATTATTCAAATATTGATTTATTATGAATTCTTTTATTATTATTATTATTATTATTACTTTTATTACGAGTACTTATATTAGATACAACTTACTGTAATTAATTATATTTATAATATATATTTACATATTTACATATGATTTGCTGAGATAGGTAATTTATAATATACTTATGTTCTATTTTAATAATTTACAGTTGATGTGTTTTTAAAGGGATTATACATATTATATTTTTTTTTCTACTCTGTCGCATCCATTCATAATTCATAAACAAATAAAAATAAATCCTGATAATTAATAATATAAAATCTAATATTAAATGAAAGATACATATACATATACTAATAATATACATATATTTAATATCTTGTGTCAATGTTTATGTATAATCTTATATATAAAATTCTCGTGTCACAAAACTAAAAGAATACTCCTCCGAAACGGCTGGACCGATTCTTATGAAATTTTTTATGTATATTCAGTAGGTCTCAGGGCATGTCAGACTTCCTTTATAAAACCGCTAATTGGTAAGGTGTGTCCAGGAGATGCTAATTAATTAAAAATAGTTTAGTTACCATACTAGATCATAGAGGCGCTGGTGGCGAAAATTTAGCGGTAATATAAATTCTGAGCAATGTGCAGATAAAAATCTTTTTATATATATATATATATATATATATATATATCGATATATATTTTAATAATTTATTAAATAATTTTATTTTATTAAATTAAATTTTATTTAACCCTTTGGGTACATTTGACGGCTCACGCTCGTCATGCGCAAATTTTGGCGTAATAACATTTGACGAGTCCGACTCGTCATTTCAAATAACGCCAACAGAGTCCAAACAACACCCTACAAAAAGATGCCGAGTTTGTTATAAAAACAAAATTAGAAGTGAAACTACCTGGCAGTGCAAACAATGCCAAGTACCTCTGCATTTACCAACATGTTTCGAAAAATATCACACTTTGCAAAATTATTAGTAATTTTCTTTTTGATATATTTAGTTGTTAGTTGAAAACTATTTGTTATTATTTTTGTTTGTTTTATTTATCATAATTATTCTGTAATTATTATAAACTTATATCTTATTTAAACTATGTATTAAATTGAAATAAACAACTTGTTACATACAAAATATTGCATTATCATACATCATTCAGATAGCAACAAATTAAATACGTTTCAGATGCATGATACTCTTTGAATAATTCAGTACCCAAAGGGTTAATTAAATTCATAATTATGTCAATTAATTTTTTCTGCATAAATAAACATATATAAAAAACTATAGAGATGGGACAGGGTAGGAGTTAGTTGGTTATAGCTCAGAATAGGGACACTCGGGGGGGTACAGGGGGCGGAGCCCCCGTCTAGGTGTGGAGAGCGCCGAAGGCGCTCGGAGCAGCTAGTCTTATATATAAAATTCTCGTGTCACAAAACTTTGAAATGATACTCCTCCGAAACGGCTGGACCGATTCTTATGAAATTTTTTATGCATATTCAGTAGGTCTCAGGGCATGTCAGACTTCTTTTATTAAACCTCTAATTGATAAGGTGTGTCCAGGGGGTGGAATTTAAATAAAAATAGTTTAGTTACAATGCTAGATCATAGAGGCACTGCTGGCGATAATTTGGCGGTAATTTAAATTCTGAGCTATGTGCAGATAAAAATCGTTTTATATCTATATTGATATTTACAATATCTCAATTGATCTTATTGGCCTTTTAAACTTTGAAAACATTCATATTACGGCTATAATTTAATACTATTAATTTTTAAGATTATGTGAGTAAATCATTTTAATTAAGAAAATTTGATCTCATAATTGGATTTTCACGAAAGATTTTAATATATATTTTTTAATATTATTTTTATAGTAGTTTAGTGTTATGTTAATTTCTTTATATTTTATTTTTATTTTGTTTACTTTGTTTTTTTTTTTAAATAAATTAATAACATTTAAAGTAGCATAAAAAAATTAATCGTGGCAGGAAAAGTGATGGGGTTTGAAATTAATTAATTTGATAATTAGTATCAGAGAGAATAATATTTGCAAAGAATTTAAATCGAGGTTGCAATCTGGAAATTATTATCAAAGGGGATCAAAATTATTAAATTATTAATTGTATTATATGGGTGGGAGGCATGGTCTATAACCCTGGGAGATGAGAGTAGATTCAGAGTATTTGAGAATAGGATTCTTCCCAGCATTTATGGGCCAAAGAAAGATGAGGCAACCGGGGAATGGCGGAGACTGCATAACAAGGAATTGCATGACCTCTATGCATCTCTAGATATAGTTAGGGTTATAAAAGCGAGAAGGCTGGGATCGGCAGGGCACATGGCTAGAATGGGAGAGGAAAAATATATTGGTGGGGAGTTCGATTGGAAAACGTCTGTGTGGAAGACCAATTGGGAACAGGGTGGACAATGTAGGAAGGAACGTGAGAGAGATGGGACAGGGTAGGAGTTAGATGGTTATAGCTCAGAATAGGGACACTCGGGGGGTACAGGTGGCGGAGCCCCCGTCTAGGTGTGGAGAGCGCCGAAGGCGCTCGGAGCAGCTAGTTTATATATAATATTTCATTCTTTTTTTTTAATATTATATATGTAAGTTTATTTTCACTTAAATGTATTTTCATTATCATTCATTCAATTATTCATTCATTCTATCTATCAATTAGTATAATAGTGAACAAACAATTTAAATATTTAAATAATTACATCAACATTAACATGAAAACATGTCTTCTTGTTAGATCAGAAATCAAAATCAAAATCAAATCTGAAAATCTGAAAAAAAAAAATTGAACATATCTACATATTATAGGTATATTATATGACAGTATATATAAATATAAAGAGAGAGAGAGAGAAAGTTTAAGGTTGGTTAGCAAAGATCAGTCAGCAGACTCTTTTTTTTAACTAGAGGAGGTGGTTGTAATATGGAACCCCATTTTATTTTTCGTGAATTGAAGCTCATCTAAAAGTTGTGTTCTCTGGGTACAATGTAAAATGTTTTTATTCATTATTTTCCAGGTACAATATCACAACTAATATTACTTACACGACGTAGTGGCACTTTTTTTGAAAAAAGTGAAAAAACGGTTCAAGATAAAAGTGTTGATAATAAGGAACCTACTGTGTTGGTAAAATGGAACTCTAGTAAAAATCAGTCATAGACTGCAATTATTTGAAAAAAAAACATTTTTTATTCAAAAATTATTCATTGACATATATGTATGTAAAATTTAACCGTAATAAAATTATAAACAGAAATCACAAATGTAATAGTCTTTTTCTGCACCTGCACATTCTGAATGGGCCCACATTGGACACATTAATGCTTTTCTTGGCATCTGAAAAATATGTGGAATAAAATTAAAATAAATAAATAGAGCTAAAAAAAAAATAATTAAATGTTTGTCTAAAATACGGAACCTTGTCTGTATTATAGAACCCGGTTCCATATTAGCATCACGGCAAGGGTCCACATTACAGAAATCGCCATTTTAAAAAAAATGCACTTGCAAATGAACTGAATATAAATTTATATCAAATTATTTTCAGCAATATATTTATAATAATTCGTTAATAAATTAAGGCACATTCATAAAATTAATAAATTATTAACAATAGTAATAATTATAAATAGTTTTACTTACCTTAAAAAAAGTTTTTTTAAAATTGAAAACACACAACATTTAAACTGAATGACAAATTTTTGTGGTAGATTTTGGTTCTAGAGAATCAATTCCACCCACACACACACACATATTGTTAAAAAAGTGTAGCACGTTATAATGAACGAAACAAATGGGTTCCATATATTAAATACATGTTCCATAATACAACCACCTCCTCTACTTGATTTGATCTGATAGTCGCTTTTTGACGTAGTTCTAAATCATTAGATAAGTAAATAGGTTTGTGATTCGATTGATAACAAAAAGAATAAATGACACATTAACATTAGTATGTTGAAAATCATCATTTGTTAGTATACAACGTTAAGATTGTGTCCCATTCCATCGAATATTTATGAAAATTTTCTCATGATTGTATAAATAATGTGTAGAATGAAAAGAATGCACAATGCACTTTTGTGAAAGCTTGAAACCCTTAATTAAATATTTTTAAAACCTTTTTCTTGTCTAAAGTTTTTTGTAGTAGGTAAAATACACTTATATGCAGTATTGGCGGAGCAAAAGTTGATAATGGATCTTTCTTTGCCCCCCCCCCCTCCCCCCTCAATGATAATCTCTTTCAAGTTCTTAATTTTTTATCTTTTAGTTGGTTTTTGTTTTTGTTAAAAGGAATATAAAAACGAGCCCATTTATTTGAAATTACTTGAAAAAAGGAAAAAAATGTCAAGCAGCTTGCTAATAAAATTAAAATTTAAAAATATTTAAACTAAACACTTTTATTCGAGAATGAACTTAAATGTTGAAAACAATTTTTAATACACCTGTTAAATGATTAATTATAATAATAATAATAATAATAATAATAATAATAATAATAAAAATTAATAATATAGTAAGTTTCAGTAAGTAAAAATTAATTAAATTATTTTATTTGATATATGTATCATATGTACTTGGATTTATTTAGTTTAGAGAATGGATTGATTAACTAGTGTTAGTGTGGTGTTTCTTATAATTAATTTAATTTATCATATTTTATGGGAGTAAAATTGTTAAATGATTTTGAAATGATTCGACCAATTCGACCATTTATTCAAATCAATTTCAAAGACATACCTACTCGTATATATAGAAATATATGATAGATATAAGTATTATATGATTAAAGAAAAAATGATCAGTCACATTGTGTGTCAGATATTTTATAGTAATATAAATAAAATGTAATTATTTATTTATTTAAGTATTATACATAATTGAAACTTGGGACTTGTTCTATAGGACTCTTATTATCTTATCTTATCATTGAAAATTGTTAAAATAAATTTCAAATATTACTTCATGATTAAAAATTATTAATTATTCAATTAAAAATCTAAACTGTTTTCTTTTTTCATTCATAAGAATTGTATATGCTTTTGATTTCTTCCATGATTAAATTTTGTAAAATGCATATTTATTAATTTTTTTACTGATATATATTACACATTTATTTATTTATTTATTTTCATAATTCAATTTTATTAAAAGTTTAAGATGTTAATATAATTAGATTAATTTATTGATTTTCTTTAAAATTAAAGAAAAATTTAGCCTGTGCTGTTTATTTATCAAAATTAATATAAAAAAACTTTTTAATATTTTTTTTTTCTTCTGATTGAAAAGTAAAGATAAATATAAATATATATATATATAAATCTAGTATCATTATCAAGAAATAAATCAAATTTATATTATTTCAATTGATTTAATTTGTTATTATTATTCAATTTGATTGTACTTTCTCACCTTTTTTTTTTATGCTCAAAACTATTCACTAAAATGAAAAAAAAATGGGGAATCACAACAGAATTTAATATAATTAAAAAAAAAAATTAAGACAGCCCCTTCAAAATGACTGGTCGTGTAACAAATTAACAGGCCTAATATGCGGGTTGCATATCACAAGGCGCATAGCTCGACTGAAACCGACTACAGCGTCGCCTGTCGTTAAATTTTTTCAATGGCTATATATAAGATAAAAATGGATAAAATGGAATACGCTCTCTGTTTTTGTATACATAAAATATTCATGATGCGCGATATATTTGTTCTTCGAATGTTTTTATATAAATTATCACTCGGGAGATTGCACAGTGATGTCGAAATTTTACTCTTACTGCAAGAAACAATAAATAAATAAATAAATTTACAAATAATTCATAAACAATCATTTATTCAAAAAAAAAACAAACAAACTTACTTTCACATATTTTGTGTATGTGAATTCTTTTTATTTTATTTTTATTTAATTAATTATTTTTATTTAATTATACATATATATATATATGTGCGTGTGTGTAGAGTAAATAGATGATGGACATTTCTGTAGTTTGAAATTTGCTTATTATTATCCATAATTGCAAATTGTAATATAATAGAGATAATACTCTCGTATTAGAGGTATTATTAGGATTAAATCAAATTGATTATTTAATTACAACTCATGCTATTAAATTATATTGTATATATATATATATATATATATATATATGTGTGTGTGTGTTGATATTTAATGAGAATATGATAATTTTAATTATTATTATGAAAATTAATCATGCCTATAATATATTATTACCTAAATATGTATGTAAAGTATGAAAATAATTAATTTTTAAGATAACAAACTTACAAATTATATAATATAATACACATATGAAGTTACTTAAATAATCATAATACTATTTGTACATCATTTTTCTCTTTCCAAGATGAAATCGATCCATGATCAAAGATGAGGTGAGAACAAGAAAAAAGAGAAAGACGAACAGTTAAGATTATTTAATTAATGGATACATGCCCATACACTCCCACATACAATCCATTCACTCACGTCTGAATGCTGACTTGGAAAAAAAAAACACTCCAGTAAAGTTAATGATTCTTTCTGGTTAACCACAACGAATCTTGTTTGACCTTACAATGAATGAATGAATGATAGAATGGATGAATGAATGAATGAATGAATGGGACATATTGATCCATCCAATCAAACACAAACACATAGTATCTATACTATCTCTCTCTCTCTCTCTCACACACACACACACAAACACAAACACAAACACAACATGAAAGAAAGAAATTAAATTCTTAAATTATTAACTCATAATTAAAAAGGTTAATTTTTTATTTTTAAATATTATTATTTCGTTATTATTATTAGAATTCATTTTATTCATTCATTTTATTTATTTATTTTTATATTTTTGTGGGATAAACGTTCGTTTGTAAGACCCAGGATCGGTGGATGGATAATGTAGGAAGGGAAGAGATGGGAGAGGGTAGGGGATTGGAGGGTTGTGGCTCAGGATAGGGATAGTTGGAGAAGTGTTGTTGCTGCGGCCAAGAAATTAATGTGTGAATGAATAATGAATTTTCAATATCGCTGTAGAAATAAAAATAAAATTATTATTTAAACAAATGAATAACTTTGAATAATCAGATTACAATTAAGTATCACATAGAAGAGTGCGTTTTTAATACAATTTACAAATTTTATATTATGAATTAATTTTATTTAATAATCTCGAAACGTGTCAAATGGAAATTGCTCTCTTAGACCCCCTCCTCCCCTCCTCTCCCCTCCTTTTATTTCCCATAGGATACCGTTCTTAAGTTGTTCTTCACTTGTACAAGTATTATTATTAGTAAGTAGTGAGGGGAGTCGTCAATCATCACATTCTCTGTGACAATCTATTACTATTATTATTCTCCATCTCTCTTTTATCACAACCATCTATGTACAACAACACCTCCCCCCCTCTCTCTCTCTCGTTCTATAATTCCACTCACTCACTACCTACCACCCACACCACACCAACTAATAAATTAAATCTAAAGTTTCATTTATGCTAATTCATACCATTGAGAATCATAGAGAGAAGGAGAGAGAAGGAGAGAAAGTAATATTTTAGTCATGCCTATAGTATAGTATAATTCCAACAAGTGCTCTAGAACTCTAGATCTTATAATAATTGAATTTCATGTACATTTTACAATCTCATATACTACATATATATACTACATATATATATATATATATATACGGCAGATATATATGAATATAAATTAAATTTTAATTAATTACATTAATTTATTATTTTGATTTTGTATGAGTATCAGTATAATTTAATTATATATTGAATTAAAATTTAATTAAAAATATTCTTCAAGTTAATTAATAAATTTAAGAATATTTTTATACTTGAATCGTAAAACATAGATAAATTATTAAAATTAAATTATGAATTAAATCTCACAATTTTTTTATTTTTTTTGTTTTTTTGATTACAATCCGAGTAATAAATTTAATATTTGATAATCTATATATTTAATACGACAGTGTCCGTCTGTACGCAAAAAACTCCAGAGCCTAAACTACAAGGAGTAAGGTAACCAAATTTTTCTGAGGTGAGGGGTACCTCAAATGATGAAAAATAAAAAAGAAATTAGAATCTTAGGTAACTCCTGAGCTAAGCTGCGGGTGTTCCATTTTCCAGAAATATATATAAAGGAGAGTGTTTGTTTGTATGTATGTAATTTGTTTACTTTTTTGTTGTCATAGAAACAGATATATATATATATATATATAATTAGAACCTCTCTCTCTCTCTCCCTCTATTTAAAATTTTAAAAAATGGAGTGTTCTAGCCAAATTAAGAAATTTAAATGCCTTATGCAACATTGATAGGTAAATGAATTGGACTGGAAGAGGAGACATGTGATTAGAGAAATTGGGGAAGAATCAACCGAAATGTAATTAAACAATAAAATTCAAGAATTATGATACGGATACGACTTACATACAATTAACATACAAAAAGTAGAATTTGAAAAAGTATAAATATTTAAATACTCAAGATCTCTAATCACGAAGGATAATAATATTCGAGAAGAATTTAAATCGACGTTGAATTTGAGTAACGCCTGTTATTATGCAGTAAAGGGGCTTATCTCATCAAAGAGGATCAAAATTAAAATATATAAAACAATTATTTTTCATGTTGATCGATGACTAGGGTGACCATATTTCGAAAACACCAAACCGGGACAAACGGTATACCTTTTTTTTTAGAATTAAATTGAAAAAATTTTGAAAAAAAATTACGAAATGTCCTAAATATTGAAAAAACAGTAGGGTGTCCCGAAGACATTTTTGGGACAGAGCACCTAAAGACGGGACGTTTGGTCACCCTATCGATGACTCTGGGAGACGAGAGTAGATTTTAGTATTTGTGAGATTAATATTGTTCGCAGCATTTATAGGCCAAAAGAAGATGAGGTCACAGGGGGATGGCGGAGATGGCATAACGAGAAATAAATAATCAAGAAGGCAGGGATGGGAAGGGGACGTGGTTGGAATTGGAGAAACTAGAAATTGGGAGAAACCGATTGGGAAACATCCGGTGGAAGACCAAGGACCAAGGTGGGTGGACAATGAAGGAAGGGACAGGGTAGGATTTGGTTGTAGCTCAGGATAGGGACGCTTAGAGAAATGTGGATGCTGCGGCTAAGAACTTTCGAATAGTGTATAGACACAGAGTTAGATAAATACAATAATAATATATAATTAATTTACTGATTAAATTAAAATATATTTTCCAAGAAAACAAATATATG
The DNA here is from genome assembly GCA_963082975.1 of Labia minor. Lineage (NCBI taxonomy): Eukaryota > Metazoa > Arthropoda > Insecta > Dermaptera > Spongiphoridae > Labia > Labia minor. The sequence goes on along the minus strand of OY720344.1, from coordinate 124,217,125 downwards.
TCTTATCTACTTATACTGATTGAAACAAAATGGATGAAAACCTTTTACATACAGACATTCAACCAAATACGATGTATCACTCGGGGGTACAGGGGGCGGAGCCCCTGTCTAGGTGTGAAGAGCGCCGAAGGCGCTCGGAGCAGCTAGTTACAATTAATGGGAGGGGAGGGGGGGAGGGGGAGGGGGGGAAGAATAAATTTTGAAACCCAGCTCAAGGTATAGTTTCACTTGAAAGTAGAAATAACGAGAGCTTGTTTTTAATTAATATTAAAAAAATAAATGAGAAAATTTAATTTTTTTTTTAATTTAAACTTTTTCAAATTAAAATATCTAATAACATCTACAATTATATAATATATAATAATATTAATAATAAATATGGATATATAATCTTAAATTTTGAGAATTAAAAAAGCTAAAAAGTTTTTTTTTTTTTTTTCTATTTTTAATTTATCTAATAAAATGATTATAAAAATATAAAAATTTCTTATATAATAATTATTAATACAATAACATTATCAAAAAAAAAAAAAAAATTAATAATTTTTTTCAATGGTGATAATTTCAACACTTATCAATAGTTTTTTTTAGGAAATTATTGTGTATTTATGTATATATATATATTATATTTATTTATAAGAATAAGTTGACCTGTGGCCAGGTCCGAACCGACCGACAGTTTGAAATAAATTAATTTCCAGCTACAGAAACAATTTCAAATAATTTTCATATATCTTTTAATGTAATAAAAAACAGATAGGCATACATAAATAATAAATATAAACATTTTTAATTTTATTTTATTTATAATATATATGCAAGACCAGGCTGTGACGTCATGAATGGCTGGATGACGTCATATAATTTTAAATCAAGAAAAAACTAATAAATATGATTTTTCTCGAGGATAAAACCAATACAAAGTGCATGATTCGTGGTGATATATAAAAAAATCTCCTCATGTGAAATTTGGTGTGAAAATAACCCTTCCATTCCTATCGTCGTTCGCTAATACTACCACTTCCGGTTTCTGGAATTGCACCAAAAGTTGATCAATTCATCCCACTGATGCATTAAGTAAATATACCAAATTTCATCAAAATCGGTTGAGCCGTTCAGGCTGTACACATCTATACGGACGGACGGACGGACATGCGGACAGACGGACGGACAGACATCATGCTAAAAATACTTTTTTCTGTTTAGAAAATGCATGATTCGTGGAGATATGTAAAAATCTCCACATGTGAAATTTGGTGTGAAAACAATACCTCCCTTACTATCGTCGGTCGGTAAAAAGAGATAAAAAGAAAACAAAAAGAAAATTTTATGAAAAGCCTTAAATTTTCAATATTTACATATTTTGTATTTTTTACTATTTTTTATAATTAAGTATATTAACAAAAATAGTATTATTTATTCTATATTTATGAAATTATACTTATATATATTTAGTTCATATGTAATTCATAATTTTTTTTATTTATCCTTAATTTTTTTTCATCTGTTTGTTTTTTTTTTTTTTAATTCTTATTCTTTTCCTCTTCTATTTCACCACTCATTATTTATTTACTTACCCTTTTATGAACTTTACCTTTCTCATTTACTACTTCATCCATTAATATTACATTTCGAAATGATATTTAGTCAGTTTACACTTTTTTATTTTTGTTTTTTTTTTTTTAATGAAATCATGCTAAATTGCGAATAAATACATTTACTATTTTTATTAACAAACCTTGACTTTGTAAAAAGATTGTCCTTATTATTTATTATTATATAAATAATAAATATCATATGTTGATAAAGTAATCGTTTCTCTCTCTCCCTCTTTATCTTTATTTTTCTATACTATATATCGTATCTATCTATTTATTCTTAAATTATTACGTGAATGAGATCAAGTTTGTAATTAATTAATACATAAGATTAGGTTAATAATCTTCAAACATATGAATTTATGTAAACTATATGTAAAGAACTTAGAGAAGATAATAATAATTTCAAAACAGATGTGGGAGATATTAAAAATAGATGGAGAAACTATTAAAAAATTGAAAAATTAAGGATTTCGAATCGAATTGTAAATAATACGTAGAACAGAAACCATAACGGTGCGCTCAACAGAAATTAATCTGGAAGAAGCAATGTTCCATGAGGTAGAAAGGATAGAAATGATAGAAATTTAAAAAATAATAATGTGCAGAGCGGGAATCGATTGGATCTCAGCAGATAATCTTTAGTAGAGTGTGTATACACAAATTATGTAGTTTTTTCGATCTGGCATAAGGAAAAAATTCCATTAGAATGACAGGAGACAATTATTATCCCACTTTTTATGAAGGGAAATACTTATGTAGAACAGACTACAATTTCTCTTTTGACGACATCGTATAATGTCTTATAATGTGTTTCCCAAACTTTTTTGACCGCGACCCACTGCATTAAAAAAAAAACAAAAACATTTATTTAGAACACAAATTTTATTTTTCAATAAAAATCAAGTTGTTTCTAATGATGTAAAAAAATTTTTTTGCGCGACCCACACTTTCGGATTCAGGTCAAATTGATCATCTCTCTAGATCAGATATTTTCATGATGATGCCAGATCGAAAGTACAAATTTGTGCATACATCAACACAATGAATACAAAATTATTAAAATGTATTCTAGCAATTGACAAACAAAATTATTCATATATAATTTTTTTCTTTTTCTTTATAATAATCAAATATCATTTAAATTATTTAAAGTTATCACTTTTTTTTTTTTTTTTTTTTTTAAATAATTTCATATTATTAGATTAGATTTATTCAACAAATTATTTGAAATAATTTATTTTGAATAAGATATTCTTTAATTATCATTTTAAATGAATATTAATTAAAGAATGAAATTGTTTTTAAAATATCATAAATAATAATATGTAACAATTTTCAAGGTAGAACGACTGAAAGATACATAATATATACTTACAATGTTTGCAAGACTAATAAAATAAATTTTAGATTAGTATATATATAAATTTTAAACCACCAAGCCGTATAATTTAAAAGAACATAAATTAAAAAACAAAAAATAGTCATAAAACATTCAGCTCTTACATATGTACCCCTACTAATACACTAATATATATTTCCTAATTTGTGTGATTACAAAATATTATTAAAATAAATATTTTCAATTCTATTTTATTATAAAATTTTGTATTTAAGGAAGCGCAGACATAATTTATATTGCCTATTTTAAATTAAGAAAAAACTAACAAAGATGATTTTTCTTCAGGCTGAAACCAATACAGATCAATTTTTCTTTATAAAATTATCTATGGGGTGAATTTCAAAAAAAATTTTACAGTGGTTTAATATATCAAAAATACAAATATATATAATTTTTGCTAGTATACTAAGATAGGATATATATATATATAAAGAAAATTCAAATATAATTTTAATTATTATTTATTTGTAATTGATTTGTTTATTTGTTTTGTTATTTCTAATATAGAACATTTAACATATCTTCGTGATTTGGCTGGTGAAGATCATGTTGGTATTGGTGCAGGATTTGATGGAATCAACAGGTAAGATATTTTTAAATTTATTTTCTTATTTGTATAATAAAATCATAACCTTAATTAATAAATTAATACATATATAATGAATTTATTATAAAATTATTATTATTATTATGAATAAAAATAAAAATTATATACTTATATAATTGAGTTATAATTTGAATATTAATACTAAATATAACAATTTTAACTATTAACAAATAAAAATGTTATCCAATTGATTGTTTGTTTCAAAATTGAATTTATTTTATACGTTTTGAAGGTCCCCTCAGTCATTTTCAATAATGTTGAGAAAAATGTCTGTCTGTGTGTGTGTGTGTGTATGAATACAAGATTACTCAAAAACGGTTTCAATCACGCGCCAGCACGTAAGGGGGAGCCATCAACAAAGAGCCAAACACGCACTAGTTTAATAAATATTATTTATTAATTTTAATTTATAATTTATAATTAATTAAATTTAATTTAAATATAATATATTATGTAATTTAATCCAATTCAAATTTGCGAGATAATCGAGTGGAGACACTCCAGATATTTTTTTTAAAGTGATTAGGAAGAAAGTTATTTTTTTTTTTTTTTTAATACTATATAGAGATATAATATGTAGATCTCTCACTAAAACATGTACACATATAAAACGGAGAGATACTAGACATTTATATAAAAATAAAAAAAAAATGTATTTTTATTAATTCTGATTTATGAATAGAAATTTAAATTTAAATTAATTATCAAATAATCAAAATAAATAAATAAGTGAAATAAATTTGAGTTCTTTCCTTTTATTTTTTATTCTATTTACGTAATACTCGCTTCTCAGACCGCCTCTCGTTGTTTTTTTGCACCTAAAGAGGGGACTCTTTCTCCTGTACTCCCGAAGGAATACATTCAATAAATTTTCATTCATTTTTTGATTTATAAAAGTAAAACTCTAACCTTTTTAACTTATTTGATCTTGCCAGAAGCATATAAGATAAAATTTAAATAAATTCAAATAGTTAATGTTTTTAAGAATATAAAAATTTAAAACTTTAAGAAGAATGCGTCGCTCGAGAAGGTGGACATTTGATGGATGTAATTTTTATAAACTAACATTACTAATTTTTTGTTAATAAACTTCCATTGTAACTACACGTTTTGCACTTTATTTCAATCCAATATCTTTAAAATTGACAATTTGAAACCACCCGATCCATCTGCGTCACCTGTAGAAAGGAGTTTTAAATTTTTATATTTTTAAAATTGGATAAATATTTTAAATTTGTTTTAAATCCAAATTATTATATTCTATATATTATAATTTATTTAAAGGTTGCTTTTTTTATTTATTATTATGATTAATAAATTATTTTTCTTTTTTTTTATTTTATATTGATAAAAAATTTTAAAATTATAATATTTGAATCTGTTAAAATTTTAAAACAAGTAATTGTAAAGTAAATAAAATTTTGAAAATTTATTTGGTATTAAATTTAGAAATATAAGTTTAATTATAATACTTAAAAATTCGTATATTTAATTATAATACATAGGAGTATTATTTGAGAATATTTAAAATGTACATGTATGTACAAGAATTGGACTGCGAAAGGAGACAATTTATAATTATATTTTTTTTATACTACTTATTCGTGTATTTAGACAAAGCTTATAACTCAGTTTAAATTAAAACGTATACAATTTAACAAAATGAAAATTTGTATTTGTTTAAATTTAAATAAATTAAATCAAACAAATGTAAATTAAATATAAAGATCACGTGATTAGACGAGTGCGAAAGACAAACAAGAAAATTGGTTAGCTATGGGGAAACCAATTGAGAAACCATCAGTTGGTAGACAAAAGGTAAAAAAAATAAGTTGACCTGTGGCCAGGTCCGAACCGACCGACGGTTTGAAATAAATTAATTTCCAGCTACAGAAACAATTTCAAATAATTTTCATATATCTATTAATGTAATAAAAAACAGATAGGCATACATAAATAATAAATATAAACATTTTTAATAGTATTTTATTTGTAATATATATGCAAGACCAGGCTGTGACGTCATGAATGGCTGGATGACGTCATATAATTTTAAATCAAGAAAAAACTAATAAATATGATAAAACCAATACAAAGTGCATGATTCGTGGTGATATATAAAAAAATCTCCTTTGGTGTGAAAATAACCCTTCCCTTCCTATCGTCGATCGCTAATACTACCACTTCCGGTTTCCGGAATTGCACCAAAAGTTGATCCATTCATCCCACTGATGCATTAAGTAAATATACCAAATTTCATCAAAATCGGTTGAGCCATTCAGGCTGTACACATCTATACGGACGGACGGACGGACAGACATCATGCTAAAAATACTTTTTTCTGTTTAGAAAATGCATGATTCGTGGAGATATGTAAAAATCTCCACATGTGAAATTTGGTGTGAAAACAATACCTCCCTTACTATCGTCGGTCGGTAAAAAAAATAGCGTTAATTTTGCGAAGAGCGCCAAAGACGGTCGGAGCAGCTAGTAAACAATAATAATATCGTAGGGTTTGTAATTTTAAATAATATATTGTAATATATATATATATATATATATATAAATAATCCAACTCCATAAGGTTTTTAACATTGTAATAATAATAATAATTATAATACTAAATAATAAAATATACAAGATTTTTAAATGATAATTATTGATTGATGTTAATTATTTGCTATTATTATTATATTTATACTTGATTATTTTTATTTATTTATTTTTGAAATATTAATATTTGCAAAACTGATGGGTAAGTACTATAAAAAAAAAAAATCATATAAATATAAAAAATAACTTTATTTATGTTGTTTTTGTTGTTGTTGTTGTTGTTGTTGTATTATAGAACACCAGAGGGTTTAGAGGATGTATCAAAATTTCCATCTCTCTTTTCTGAATTATTGGCAACCGGTCGTTGGACAATACGACAATTAGAAAAACTTGCAGGTGGAAATTATCTTCGTGTATTACGGCGAGTTGAAAAGGTAAAATATATCCTATTTATTTATTTATTTATTTATTTATTTATAATTGTTTCTTCTCGATTTGATTTACATCTTTTGATGTAATCCTAATTAAATTATTTCTAACTTTTTGATTAATATTCTGTTCTAATTTGACAAAAAGATTTTTTATAAATGTAATTCGACATAAATAATAATAGAGAAATCGTGTGAAATAATAATCAAGCCAATCACGTAATTTTACTTTTTTTAATATGGATTTTGGTGGAATATTAAGTGAATGAAATAGAAACAGTAATGGAAGGGCGTAAGGTGTACCACGAAATAATTGTACACTCTTTGCCAAAAGATGAGACATATGAGACCATTCCTGGGTGATACAGGCAAGTGATGGCCGAACCCAATGAATTATCATTGCTTTACATCGTTCACGCACCTCGGATAAATTACCATTACATAAATTGAAACGATCTTCAATACCTGAAACATTGAAGTATAAATTATAAATATAAATTAATTTTACAATTATAATTTTTAAAATTAATTAATAAATTAATATTAATTTATTAATTAAATTATAAAAATAAATAAATAAATAAATTACCAATCATATAACCGATAGTTCTCCATAAATGGATAAATGCTTGAAAATCATCCTCATTTTCATGATGTATGCCATATATTTTTGGATATAATATTGGAAAGGCTACAAACCCAAATTGTGTCATGACCATATTCATTTGACTGAAATATTCATTTTGATCATCGATTGGTCCGATTTGTCTTCCAGTTAATGGACATTTTTTTGAAAACATTTCCATATCTGTTATTGTTTCATTAAAAAATTCCACCTCCAATTGATCAACTCCGTGTTCTTTTAATGTTGTTTTTGTTAATGTGTTGTTCATTTGTTGTCGCACCGTCTCATGGATATCTCTTGTATATTTGATATTTTTAAATGCATTCGAGTTACAATCGAATAAATCGTTTTGATACCAGCTTGTTACCCTTTCACCAGTACTAATATAACGTTGATATGCTTTTGTTAAATGAATTGTTCTTCCAGTGAATATCATTGTTTTTATACCTTGTGGATTAGCAAAGAATATAAAAAAAGATATCATATTAATAAAATTTAATGCATGCTCATTTCTTAATGCAAATTGTTGACCTTTTTTTATCATTTCTTGATTTATCCATTCTGGTTTTATATTTAAATTAATTTTCGATTGGACAGGAATATTTTCACCTTGATGAAGGAGTAGAAGATATGCCGGCAATGATGAAAGATATTTCTCCTTTTCTTCATTTGTCATTGGCTGTTTAGGTAGAAATTCTAATCTTGTTGTTGGTTTTTGAAGAATTCCATCCATTTTTCTTTTTATTCTAAAAAATAAAAAAAAAAATTAATAATAAATAAATAAGTATTGAAAAATATACTATCATTATTATACTTATATAATAATATATTATCACAATTACATTGCATTCTTTTTTTCATAATGTTTATCGATAATATTTATATATACTAAACTAAACTAGTATCTTGCTATCAGATTTATCAGGGATATAATCATGTATTTTTGTGAGATTGTGAGTGGGTTCAGCCTCGGGCTGTTGTCCAATGCGGACGTGTGCCAGTCTGGATTGCCCAGGATTCTTCGGAACTCCACAGCAACGCAGTGAGTACAAAAACCACCCAAAATTATTCCCACCTAAATAATCTCTTGAAAATGGCGCCAAAATGGGTACCGAAACGTCGAAAAAACAATCTCACAAAAATACGTGATTATATCCCTGATAAATCTGATAGTAGTAATAACAATAACATTCACGGAAATCTAAACCAACATATACTAGGATATATATATATATAGATACAGTGGCGCAACCAGGGGGGGTTTTGGGGGTTAAAACCCCCAGGAGAGAAAAAAAAATAATTGCTGTATATTATGTTTTCAAATAGAAAAGAAAAAAAATTCTTAAAATATAACTTAGTGTATAATAAAAAAGTTTTTTTTTATTAATACATGTGGAAATTGATACCGAGGTCAAGGGATGTTTCGAGCTCCTCACTCCACTTCCTTATCCCTGGTTGTAAAATTTAACAGAGGGATAGCGGAAACGCAGGCCCTCACCCCCACAGGGCCTTTGGTGACGTCCAGGAGAAAGTCTCCCCCCTTCTCCACCACAACGGGTAGGGCATTTGTAAATAAACCATTTTATAGAAATTCGCAAACAAGAAGTTGCTCTATCGAGAACATTTACCCTAGACACCAATTCAACCCCTTCCACATTGCTACATACATTAATTGCTAATTTCATAAAGATTATGAAGCGAAGACTAATTTCAGATTTTTTTCAAAATAAGAAAAACAAGAAAGGTAAGATTTAAAATTTTTTTTTAAATTAGTGAATTAATTCTTAAATACTTTTCCATTTAAGAATTAGATAGTGAAGCTGGACCTTCAGAAACAACAGATTGTGTTAATAGCAATAGCGAAGAAGACAATAAAGAAATAGTTGATTTCACAACTGAAAAGGTTAATTTTTTTTATTTGTTTATATATATTAACCCATTTGTAGAGCCAGCGTTCCCAAATGGGAACATTTATTTTTATACACCAAAAACCCTTTCAAAAATATTTTTTTCTATATTTATCTACATGATATCTGGTCACCAATGGGTTAAAATCAAATTTCATTTTTTCACGTAGCCAGAGAAGAAGCAGGGGGGGGGATTCGGGAGCTTCAGTTCCCACACATAAAATCTTTTTTTTTCTAAATTTTCTTAAGTTTAATTTTTTCAAATTATCCTACCACTACGGGCGGACGAAAAGCTTTCGACATCTTAAAGTAGTTTATTATAAATAACTCCATTATTATTAAGTTTAGGTAAAAATGAATATAATGAAACTTTTAGTAAATGCGATTTCCTATAAATTTAATATGATATGATAATTCTCATAAAAATCGGAATTTATAAAGAAATTCAATAAAATGTGTTTTGACACCTCTTTAAACTAGCATTACTTATGGTCCCATCTTGTCCAAAAACAATCCAATCCCCGCCCATCATTCCAAAAAAAAACATCTAAATATCAAATCCCAAGATAATATCTCATTTCGTTTAGACTTAATTTTGGTAACGAACGGCCGGCCGGATCAAAATTTTTTTTTGCAAGTTTGGATTCAGAACCGTCTGAAAAGTGGAAATCTCGAAGAATCTCGGAGCAAAAATTTTCCGATCATCGTAAAAGCTATCCTTATTTCATGAGGAAAGCTAAAATGGTTTACTTATAGCTGGAAAAAAATATTTTCTTTCTAAAACTGTGAATACGAGTAAATAAAATACAAAATTTGCCAGATTTTGTAAAATCAGTGTTTCATTTACAAAACTTTTTTAAATATTTAATATAAAAAAAAAATCTTAATGAAAATTTGTTTTTGAGTGAGCCCGGGGGGGGGGGGGGGCATAGGAAGGTGGAGCGGCTAGTCAAAACCCCCCCCAGGAGCAAATTCTGGTTGCGCCACTGTATAGATAGATAGAGAGAGAGATATATTTCTCTCAAACCCCCAACAATCCTCCATTCCCCTTCCACTACCTTCTCGAACATACTCATTGTCAATTTCGCAATTTATTACCAATCATTTAATGATTTTCATTTAACATTTGGTTAGTTAGTTTCCTATTTAGTGAGTTCGTTAATAGATTTTTTGTTTTACTTTTATCTGAATTTCAGTAATTCTCTCTCCTACTACCCACCCACCCACTCTAACTAACAATCAATTTAAATGACTATATGGTGCATATAATATTCTCATTTATGTTAGAATATTATGCATAAAATAGAAATAGGATTATAATAGAATCAAATGTTCTCTGATGCTCTCTCTCTCTTTGTGTAACTCTTGATGTGTAAATTTCTATGTTCAATTTTACTGTCATTTTAGAGAAATTAGAGAATATTTTCAATTTCATTTCATTATACTTTAATAATAATAATAATAATAATACTTAATTAATAAATAGCCTAGGATATTATAACAATTATTATTATTATTATAAATATATTATTCAATATTAATCGATTGATAATACATTATTATTTATTTTTATAATTATCAATAATAAAGGAAAAAATATTTATGAGATATAATTGCCGTATTTAAATAAATCATAATAAAAATTAATTATAATTAATCAAAATAATTAATAATATTATTATTATATGTAACTATTTTTTTTAATATAAATTTTAATGATAATAATACAAATAATAATAATTTAAAAAAAATCAAATATTTTTGGTAAAGTAATTCTAACTATAAAAAAAAATATTCGTAAAAATGAAATTTGAGACAAAAAAAGAAAAAGAATGAAAATTATTAAAATTGTTAATTATTATAAATTATTAATAATTAAAATAAATATTTTATTATAATTTGTATTTTAATCATTTTTGTTGGGAAATTTGAGTTGAATTAATTAATATTTTTATTATTCTCATTGATATTGTCAATTGATTGATTATACTCGTCATGAAGTGGAAGTCAGTCATAACTGGAAATATTTCCAGTTTGTAAATTAGAAAAAAAAAATATTGTTTATTTTTAATTTTTTTTTTATTATTATTATTTTTATTATTATTTTAAATGAATTATAAATATTTTGAAAATAACATAAAATTCTATTAATTAACTTATTAATTTATTGATCCAAATAACAAAAACATAATTGATATGATTATCTACATATCCTATTATATCCTATTATATACATTATATACATTATATACATTATATATATGTATAATGTGAATGTTGAATGGCATACCTTTCATATGTATAGATACGTACCTAGTTGAGAATTGAAATTGATATTTATTATCTTTCTCTTTCTCTCTCTCTCTCCCCATAATATTGTTCATTGACCCTTGAAATATTCATTTAAATTGAGAAATGCAAATAAACAGTTTGCTTTATTACTGTCTATTGAATTTAAATATGACATCTAATAATAAAAATTAAAAAATTCCCTCTTTATACAACTATTATTTATTTAGCACCTGAAACACCGAGCGATCTCATCGCTCAACCCTTTAAAGAATATTCATACACAATTTTTTAATTATTTATTACAATTATTATATGTTATACCATTGCAAAATGAATGCAACTTGGATGCCTCCCAATAATAATCAATAATAATAAATAATAAATAATAAATAATATTTTATAGTGAAAAAATATTAAAAATTATAAAACTATTTAAAAATTAATTATTAAAAGAACAATAAATAAATAAATAAATATTAGTAATTTAATAAAAAATAAACACGAAAATAAATTTTAAATAAATAAAACATCTGGGAATGCTAGGAAGCTAGGAAGCATTACTATCAACTATCAACGAACTTTTATTCCTATTTATCACAAAATTGCATCAATCATTCCAATTTCTATGATCTTAATACTCGTATATTATGAGAATTCGATAAATAATGGAGAGAGCAAAAAATATTGAAAAATAGATATAATTTATAATTTATAATAAATAATAATTAATAATAATTAATATAATTTATAATTGTAATTTTAAATTATAATGATAGGATCGAAGATGCGCTGAAAACATCGCTTATTTATAATTATGCGCTGAAAATATGGGAAATGTTCAACTTGGATCGCCGAATTGACCGATGTTCCCAACCGAATTTAAAAAAACCAAGACCACTTTACATTTACACTTTTTTAAGCTCTACTCGAATCCAAAATCAAAATTTAAAAAATCGAAAATTTTTGAGGACAGACACACAGACATATTGATTTTATAAACGAACTAAAAGTTCGTTGAAAATAGATATAAAATGAACTAATGAACAATATCACATTTTATAACGGAATTTTGTAAATTAAACCACATATTGATATTTGTTATTGTAAATTTATTCAAAAAATACAAACATATACACAACGTTTCGATTGCTGCTTCTGCAATCGTTATCAAGCGACTGCACTGTTCGAGCGTCCAGTGACAAGTGGAATATCACATTTTATTGGAGAGACATTATAACAAATCAGGGAGGTATAAGAGTTTCTTTACCCACAAATATTAACAAATATTAAAGAAATTATTATAATATGTATTAGTACCGGGACCCCGAGCCTCGGCTCGGTACTTAAGTTAAAAAAAATGATTCATTATTATTGGGTTTGGCTGGTAATATTAATACCTGGGATACCGAGCTGTCGCTCGAAAAAAAAGATCACACCGGGACCCCGAGCCTCGGCTAGGTAATTAAGTTAAAAAAAAATAATTCATTATTATATTGGGTTTGGCTGGTAATATTAATACTTGGGACACCGAGCTGATATACAATTCTTTAATTATTGATTACAATTATTAAATGTTGCATCATTGCATCAATCTGATTAAAATGAATGGAACTTGGGGTCCTCAATAATACATAAATATGTTGTAATATATAAGTATGAAAATGCCTTTTTTTTATGCTTATATATTGGAAATATTTGGATATAGAATTTTGGAAAGTTATTTGTGTGAACACATGGCAACGTGTATAAAGGATAGCTTTCTGAAATTTATTGTTTTAAAGGGACACCCTGGGAAAGGCCCAGAGATCCTTTTCGTTACCCCAAGATGGAGAGAGGGGTGGACAATTTTGCCAAGTGGCATAGGAGGGGAGAATGACCATTTTTACATGTAGAGACATTTTTTGGTCATTCTTGGATGGAGAGCCAGGGAAGAGACTTCATCTGACCAACCCCTCTACACGTAGATGGCCGACTTAGAAAATGTGTTACGCATTTAAGAGATACCAGAGGCGCTGCTGGCAATAATTCAAATCCGAAAGTTGTTCAGAAAACAACCATCAGATGGCGCGCCAGGCTCTTTTTTAAATTCATTAAATCCATTTGAATCATTTTAAATATTGTGAAAGTGTCGTAAACATGTAAACATCTGATTGTCTAACCTAAAAATTGTGTAATTTTTATTTAAGTGAGAAATTTAATATAATATGTTTAAAGAAAAATATGAATTTGAAACAATTGTAAACGAGTATAATAATAATAATAATAAGTATAATAGTCTGCTAAAATATCGTGTATGCAAACTTCATTTTAATGATTATGATTTCTACACACCTGAAAAGAAGAAATTAATTCATGGAAGGATACCCTTGAATATAAATCAAGATGGTAGGTTTTGTGATATTTAATAATGGAATATCCAAGGTTGGGAAAACAGGAATATACACCTCAGTTGTATAAATTTTATAAATTTTTTTTAAATTTGTTTAAAAACATGTCTCAATAATAATCTATTTATTAAATAAATAGGTTACATAGAACATTATTTTTTTCATTTTAGATGTGCAATTTATATAATTCTATAATTGAAAAATTGTGTAATTTTTATTTAAGTGAGAAATTTAATATAATATGTTTAAAGAAAAATATGTATAAAAGATTTGTTTACAAATGAGATACACAACATTATTGTTAATGATATTTTGTAATAATCTATTTTCAAATAAATATGTCACATACAACATTATTCTTTTCTTCTAGACATGCAAATTATGAAATTTTTCAGTTAAGTGAAAAATTATTTATTTGGGGATAAGACCAACATTTCAGCAATTTTCTGAAAAAAAAAAAAATTATTTCTGAAATGTCAGTTTTACCTCTAAATAAATAATTTTTCACTTAACTGAAAAATTTCATAATTTTTTCATTCCTCCCGCGCTCCTCTCATTCAAATAATTCAAAATGGATTTTAAAAATGGTGCCAGGTCGGTTTTTTTATCTCAATTAGTTCATTTAAGAGACGCTTTGAAGCAGCAGCGCTAAACGCTGCTTCAAAAAAATAACATTGCGTGTCCCCCCTCTGCATCTGACGAAGTAAGAACAAAATACAAGGATCATCCACAGTGTGCGAGGAAGCTGTCTGCCCTGATATGACGACATGATACCTTAAGGAAAATATCCAAGAATCATCTTACTTGAAGTCCCAGTGTTCCCGGAACAGTGATAATTAATTTGAATAACACAGCTAAGTAGTCGACTATTATCTATATAAATAATTGCGATTATTCGATGAACTCAATTCTATTAAATTTATACTCCTATTAATTTGTACGGTACCATTAAAATAATTCCATTTCTAATTAATTTCTTATTATCAATTGTATCCAATAATTTAGTCTATTCATAGTAAATAAATAAATTTCAGTTGTAATTTTATATATAAGCATTTTTCATATTGAACCTATTCAATTTTATATTTTCCCTAATCAACCTACGCGGATTCAATAACCCCTTGTTTGATTCATAATTCAATCCAGAGTGCTACCAATTTATTAAACCTTTTCAATAAACCAAATTTTCTTATAAAATACCTCACCCCCCTTATATTTTATATACGACAATGTATTATTAGATATGTTTCTAAGTGCATGAATATTTTTTTTTTATTGGAAGAATGATAAATATATATCGTAATTTATAATTATAAAATATTATTAAAATATATATTTTTAATTTTATTTCGAAATTAAATAAAAAATTTTAAAATATTTTAAATATAAAAAAAATATTAATACAATATCTTTTAAAAAAAAGGCTGGAGTCAAATTTCAATATGAGTGTCATTTGTCCATATATAAATTAATAATAAATAATATTAATAAATATTAAATTTAATAAAAGAACAATGAATAAATAAATATAAAATAGTAATTTATTAAAAAATAATAGATAAAAAAAAAAAAAAAAATTTTTTCCGCCGGTTTCGATCCTGCTAAGTTGACTATTCAAAACAGTGCCTTTACCCATTAGACTGATATATTTAGTTAATTGACATGACATTTTTACTCTCTTTGCAAGAATTATATGTTTTTTTGTTTTTGTTTTTGTTTTTTTTGAGAGTGATTAATAAATATATATATATATTTTATTAAAAATAAATATTTTTAATTTTATTTCGAAATTAAATAATGAATTTTAAAATATTTTAAATATATAAAAAAATGTTAATACAATTCATTTAAAAAAAAGCGGGAGTCAACCAACCGTATTTTATTTTGTTAATAATTAATTAATTAAGATTAATAAATATATATATATATATATATATATATTATTAAAAATAAATATTTTTAATTTTATTTCGAAATTTATTTTATTTTAAAATATTTTAAAAATAAAAAAAATATTAATTGAAGTAAAATTGATGACGTCACACCCATATATAATTTTTAATTAAGAAATTAATAATGAAGCTGTAAGTTTCAAGAGATGTGATCAATAAAACTCAATTTTTCTTTATAAATACTATATCTAGTGTGAATTTGAAAAAAATCGTTAGAGCGGTTTTTGAGAACCAATGGTTATAGATAAATAGATATATAGATAGATATATAGATATATACAATTTTAGCTAGCATAATAAGATAAGATAACATGGATAAATATATATTTTTAAGTAAAATTAATTATCACAAAAATAAAAAGAAAAGTAAATAATAATTTATATAAAGACATTTATTTTACTTTGTGTTTCATCTTTGTAAATAAAAATCTTTTCATTATTTATTTTCTTTTTTTTTTTCTCCACCTACGAGAGAGAGAGAGAGAACGTTAATATCAATTAGTAAAAGTAGTAGGTATATTTATTTTGACACTCTGTAATGATCTGTTTAATAAATAAAATTTGAAAATGGACATGAACACCAAGAAATTTTCAAAGATAATTATTAGTAGTCATTATACAAATATATAAATAAATATAAATAAATAATATAAATAAATATATATAAATAAATAAATATAAAAAATAAAAAAATAAATAAATATATTTAAATAATATAAATATTATATTTTTTTTATAAAAAAATTGCTTTCTAATAAAATAATAATATAATAATAATGGTAGCTATATTATTTTGTTTCAATCTTCTTATATTATACGAGATTGAGTTAAATTTGAATATTATTTTCTTCGATTCCTATCGATATGATAGAACACACTTGTATCTCGTATTTACAGACAATGATCCAATTTTAATTTAAGAAGCGAAAAATATAACTAAATAATAAAATAAAAGAATTTTTTGATAAATACCTTTCTTAGTAAATTTTATAAAGATATATAGGTACTCTTGTAATATTGTTTTTATGATATGTTATAATAGATAAATATAATACACATTTTATAATAATATTATGAATATTTTAAATATTAATAAAAATAAAAAAAAGCTGGCAACGTGAGGACTGCCAAAGACGGACTAAATTCACCAAATTAAATAAAATACACTTTCCAAGTCGATAAATATGACAAGGAAGTGTGTGTGTGTGTGTGTGTGTGTGTGTGTGTGATTATATCTTGCATAACGACACAGAACAGAGTATAAGAGTCTCTCTCTCTGTATGTATGTGTGTATGTGTGTGTGTGTGTGTGTGTTTAAGAGAGAAAAAAAGTAGTTTGTCCAGTAACTGCGTCACTTTCCACTCACAAACACTCTGATTGATATTGACATCATTAATATTTGTAGTTTGTACGTAGCTACATAGTATATTACCCTTCTTAATAAGATTGAATGAAAATAAATTAATAAATAAATAAATAATAATAATAATAATAATAATAAAAGATGTAGGTATATTATTTATTTTTTAAAAGGAAATGGATTTAACTCTATTATACAAAGTATAATGAATAATTATTTTTTTGCATTAATATTCATTCACGCATTGATAGATCGACACAATTTATTTATTTATTTATTTCTATTAAATACAATAATATTATCAATTCAATTTACAATTCTATCACAACAAGTTTTATTTTTGTCAACCCACTGTGTCACTTTTCTAATTTTATTGAAGTTGCATAGAGATCATGTAATTCATTTTCATTTTTTTGATTTCAATTCTTATCGATTTCTAATATTGTATGTATATACAATCAATCTACTTATATTTATTTATATTTATTATTAAATTTACCTTGCAGTTGAACTAACTAATTAAGATGCAATATTTAATAAAAAGCATCGAGGTTAGTTATATTATGAACGAAATTTCCGTCCTTTAATAATTGTTTTTTACTTTTTAGTAATGGTACATACGATCGTATATCATTACAATATGCAAGCATATAAATTTAGAAAAAATTTTCCAATAATATTATTATTAGATTTTAGCAACAGTGAAACTATTTTTTTTTTTATTTATTTATTTTTTTAGGTAAAAGAAGATTCACGATTAATGTCAATGGAGCCCTTTGAAGAGATCATTCCAACACGAGATATTAAACATCTCGATAGGAATGGTTGTCTCACTTATTAACTACAAGTTCATATCATTTCATTCCATTATCCATTCATTACAACTGACTTTGAGTGTGATACTACTACTAACGCCATCTACTTAAATAATGTTTTCCAAATTAAAAATCATCATTATTTTTATTTTATTTTATAATTATTATTATTATAGGTTTCTGACAGTGTTTTTTTATATAATATTATATTTAAAAATATAGGTATACCATTTTGTGAAACATTGATTTTATTTTCAAAATGCAAGAGAAATGTTACTACTAAGTGTCAGTCATGCAATTTAATTAAGAAGATATGCAGATCTGATCAGGTATTGACAATCACACAACATCCTGTGCAACAATTCAAATAAGAAACCATCCCCTTATACTCCAGACATGGTTCCTTTAGATTTTCATCTATTTACAAAATTCAAAAACATTTTTTTTTTCAAAAAAGAATTGAAAGTAGCTGATAAGTACATTTACAACTTAATACAACTTACAGAGAAATATGAAGGTTGATGTTTAAATTTATTACAGGACTATGTAAACAAAAAAAACTAGTTAAAGAAATTCCAAATAAAGCGTTAATATATATATATCCAAACGATTATTACTTTCAATATGATTCTCATGCATATTCTAGTGTATGTAGTTATAAAATTGTTTAAAATATTAAGAAATTATTTCTAGTTATTTTTTTAAATTAAATGGTGGACATTGAATATAGAGAGCACTATATATATATATATATATAAAGGTTGTGTTGAAAAAAAAAAACGAATCAAAAAAACTTAATGTTTCTAGTGCCAAGTTTTAATTAATATGTATACTTATATAAGTAAGTAAATAAAAAAATCCATTAAAAATAATAATAATAATAATATTAATAGAAATAACGAATGAACATCTTAAATATATATATATATATATATATATATATATAAATAAAAAAATTTGTACAAAATATCCTAAAATATAATAAAATGAATTTATCTATAAAATAGATATGTATTTATATGATTTATTATATTATATAATAAAAGAAACAATTATTTTATCGGTGTATTTTTATTTATTCATTATATTTAAGAATTTTTTCTTTCTTTCTCTCTTTTCATTTAAGTATATAAGATTTATAGGTATCTGAAATTTGAATTTAAAATGTATTAACTCGTATTGACACATTGTGATGATACAGTGAGAGTTTTATGTGTGTGTGTGTGTGTGTGTGTGTGTAAGTGTATGTAAATCAAAATCAAACCACGTGTTACATGAATGTAATGTATAATAATTAATTAATAAAATATGATAACAAATGTAAATATCTGACAATACATAAATGTGAAGTTTATTCTTTTCACATTAACACAAATTACATGTCCATTATTGTTAGATAAATAAATAAATAAATAAATACACTTACTTATATTATAAATATGAATATAATCATAATTTCAATATTTTTTTATTTATTTTTTAATTCTTTCTTTGACATTCATTCATTAATATTTTAAGAATAAATATTCAAATAAAGACTTAATATAGATACTATATCTACCATATATTGATTAAATAAAATAAGTATTCTATTATAAATGATCGTAAAGAGATGATAAATAATAATTTATTAATTATTCACTGAAATTTTTGTTTTGTTTTAATTCTTAATAGAAGAATATTATTATAATTAATTTATAATATTATTAAATTTTAATGATAACTCTACTATTTATAATGTTATTATAAATTATTTTATATATGATATCTTATGATATCTACTAGTAAATATTAATATTAGATAATTTTGATTGATTTGAATGTCTTGTCTATTGATTAGATAACAGAGAAAAGTCAGACAAAAAAAAAACATAAAAAGACAAATAAGTAATATGGAATATTAATCAGAAGAGACAGAAAGAGAAACAAAAGCAATATTAACATATCACACTAAATCACATTAAATAATTTAATTAAGATATTTATAAATAATATATAATCTGAATTTCATTATAATAAAATTAAATTAAATTAAATTAAAAAAAAAAAATGATCTGGAATATTATAAAAATAATTTGCTTTCTATTTTTATTCGATTCTAAAATTGTACAATGTTTTGGTAAAAATGTAGAAATTCGAAAAGGTTCTGATATTCTTAATCATGTACCATTAATTGATGGGTAAGTAACAAACCAGTTACTTTTATTATATATATATATAAATTATACTTTAAGTAATTAAATAAAATATTTTTATTTTATCTATAGACATAATGATATTCCAGAAAGTATTCGAAGAATCTTAATGAATCAAATTGAAAATTTCAATTTTGATGAAAATTTAAATCAATTACCGGAATGGAAAAATTTACATACAGATTTGCCTAAATTAAGAGAAGGAAAAGTTGGTGGACAGGTAATTATTATTATTATTATTATTACCTATTTGAATTGTTGTGTATTTAAACTATTATAATGTAGGCAAGTAATATATTATTTTTATAAAATGAATTTTTATAAAAAAAATTGTCTTCAATTTTTTTTTAAAATTTTAAATCAATTTAATTAAAATTTTATTAGGTATAAAAAAAATAGATATAATTTACATAATACTATTCATAAATTTTAATTAATATTTATTAAATAATATTTTAAGCAGGGCTTCGAACCGTTATTTTTTTCGTTTCGGTTTTCGTTCCGGTTCAATAAAAAAAAAAAATATCAGTTCGGTTCCGGTTTTCGTTCCGGCAAAAATAACGGTTTTTTTCGGTTTCGGTTTTCGGTTCAGCTCCGATTAATTAATTTTAAAGACCTTTTATTTGTATTAGAAATTTAGGTCGGGGTATGCCGAGTCTGCCATAAATATATAAAAATATTTCTTGCTACCACCCTAAATCATACTACATGAATTGATACAATATAATATAAATCAGGGGTTCTTAAACTGTGGGTCGCGACCCCCAGGGGGGTCGCGAGACTACTGAAAGGGGGTCGCAAAGATCTAATACTTTTGAATCATTATAAATAAAATTATTAAATTATATATATATGAAATGAATGGGTATGTATTCTTTAATCATTATTTTATTTACATTGTAAAATAGTGCGATATTACATCTACATCTACGGTTAATATATATTTTATTATATGGAGGAGGGGGTCGTTTAAAATTTCCTAAGCTTGAAGGGGGTCGCTATATAAAAAAGTTTGAGAAGCCCTGATATAAACAATAATAATTAATTAAAGGTATAATAATTAGAAGTATATAATATAAGATGTTAATATAATTTATTAAACGAAACAAATAAGTATGAATATTTTTTTACATCCTTCTACTTTCAAACACTCAACAAACGAAACAAATTCGTATATTTAATGTTAAAGTATACAGGATTCTTGGATATATTTACTTACAATTATAACTATAATTATAAAAGATGAAAATTATACCTCTAATTATTAAAATATCTTCCAATATATTTTCATTTAAACTATTTCTATTGTCTCGTAAAATAAACTTTAAACCAGAGAAAGCTCTTTCAACACGAACTTGTGTTGCAGTATCTCCTAAAACCACCATTGCAATTTTGTTAAAATGAGGATATGTATTTTTATTTTCCTCCCAAAATTCTAAAATAAGTTTTTTACTTTCTAATCTTCGTACTTGGTCAAAGGTATTCAATATTTGTTTAAATTTATTTAATAATTTTATTTATATTTATGAATCATTTTCTTTATATCAATACATAACCCTGTAACAAATGGAATAAATAATTTAAAAAATTAATACTATCATTAAATCAAAATATCAGTATTAAACAAACGATGAAAACATTAAATTCTGTATTGCGACTACGAGACGCTGCCAACACAACCGAAGGGAGAGTATGACTAGGACACTAATTTTTGAAACAAAGTTTTTAGCGACACCATGCAGTGCGAGGCATAACTAATTGAAAAAAATTCGGGCTTGGGTGTTGCCAAAACACCTCTTGTGGCAACTCTGGATTGAACACGTACTGAACCGAAATAAACCGATATTATTTTTTTCGGTTCAGCTCCGGTTTTCGTTCCGACAAAAATACCGGTTTTTTCGGTTTTCGGTTTTCGGTTCAGTTCCGGTTCGAAGCCCTGATTTTAAGTTAATAATATAGATTTTATATTATATTATTATAAAAACAAATAAAATAAAATAAAATAAATAAATAAACAGTTAACACATATGAGTAATCGAATGAAATCGTACCAACTCAAATTTTCATTCGTGTGGGGGAAAGTGGGGGGGGGGGAGGTGATTGCTTGATACAAAATAAAATCTCGTAAAGTGAAAAATGATACTCAAGAAAATAATTTTTATTGTATTATTTATTTTCAAAGATATTATCTAAATACATACTTAAATATTATTATACACCTACTATTACGGATGATTTATTTATTTATTTATTTATTTATTAGTTTTGGTCAGCCTATGTTGGGTGTAATAGTCAATATAAGGATGCGGTTACACAAACATTAGAACAAATTGATTTAATCAAACGTTTAATACGAAAATATCCAAAAGATTTAGCATTGGCTACTTCCAGTCAAGGTTGGTATTATTATTATTATTATTATTATTATTTTGATTTTAGAATTTAAAATCATTGGATATTTTATTTTTATTTTTTTGTTTTTTGTTTGATTTTGTTTAGAAATTTGGGAGATATTTGATAGGGGACAAATTGCAAGTTTAATTGGAGTCGAGGGTGGTCATAGCATTGACAGCAGCCTCGGTGTATTAAGAATGATGTATGATTTAGGGGTAAGATATCTTACCCTTACACACAGTTGTAATACACCATGGTAAGTCAACACAAAACACTTGATATTATAATTATTATTATTATTAATTGTATGGGTTGAGTTATAAAAAAAAAAAAAAAAAAAAATGGGTTTATAATATTACATAATAAATTTTGTATTTAATTGGTAACTTGTAATCTGTTTATTAACATATTAATAGAAAATATTATATTATAGTAGGGAGAGAGTGAATCTAGCCACGGTTGATAAGGGAAATTTGAATTCATTCGGATTAAAAATAAAATTCAATTTTTTACTATTTTATACCATTTTTACTAAATTATTTTTATAAAAATACATATGTAGGTATTTAATACATTATATTATTATATAATATACTATTATATAATAATATTTAATGAAACGTATCTTTTATTTATGTATTTATTATCTATTTTATTTATTGTCGTATAATATAATAATTATAATATATAGCAGGGGTCGGTAAGCAGGTACCAGGTTACCCGCGAAGCCATTTTCATGTGCTCGCATATCCAATGTTTTTGCGATCAGGCTCTTGAAACATTTTCAACTTTTCAATATGCCCCCCACCCCTGTTCTATTATTTCAGAAATGTACCCAACTATTGAAAAAGGTTGCCGAACCCTGACATAACATATAAAATAATCAATTAAATGATTAATTATTGTTTTGTTTTTGTTTTTTGTTTTTTTAATTTCAATAGGGCTGATAGTTCGACAAGTGAACAAAATCCTGTTCATAATGGATTGACAGAATTTGGCAAGGTAAACAATTATTTATTAATTAGTAAATTTGGCAGTGGTTTTTGCCAATAATAATTCATAGAAATTTATAAGAAAAAAAAAACTTTTAGAAATATTTTACAAGTAAAAATAATATATTTTATTAAATCCAATATAATCATCATATTACTAATAATAATAATAATAAATCATTTTTTGTTGTTGTTGTTGTTATTGTTTGTTTTTTGTTTTTTTTTTAGTTACTTATCAAAGAGATGAATCGTTTAGGAATGTTGATTGATTTGGCACATGTCGCCTCATCTACAATGTCATCTGTTATGAATGTGACACGATCGCCAATCATTTTCAGTCATTCTTCAGCTCGTGCAATATGTAATAATTCACGTAATATTCCTGATGAAATTCTTATTAGATTATCACAAAATGGTGGTATTGCCATGGTTAATTTCTATACAGAATTTCTTGAATGTAATTTCAATGTTCCTGTCACATTGGATACTCTAGTCAGTAAGCACAATTTACAATATTACTACGAAGAGTATCTATTTTATGTTTTATTTAATGTTTTATTAATTTTAGAACATATAAATCATATAAGAAATATTGCTGGAGTAGATCATGTAGGAATTGGTGCTGATTATAATGGCGTAGACAGGTAAACTTTTTCTTATCAATATAATCGTACATATTATATAAAAATAAATACAATACGAATTTACGTGATTTAAATCATTAAAATTATTCATTATTTATTTTATAAATTATTTTTAATTTTGCTATTTTACAAATTAGTTTAATGTAATTTATTTATTTATTTATTTATTTATTTTTAATAAGATATTTCTTAATAATTACATCCTTAAAAGTTAATTAATAAAGTAGTAAATTAATTGCATCATTTCTGAATATTTTGAAATATATTTATACAATTTAGACGAAACATTATTGACAAGTATTTAAGTTTATTTTAAGAAAAAACATATCCATGAAAATTTCAAATTATTTACTCCTCTTCATAGGAAATGATCATTGTATTTTTTGAAAATCAATCTATATTGGTTTCAGCCTCGAGAAAAATCATCTTTATTAGTTTTTTTCTGAATTTAAAATAGGAAATTTAAATGACATTAGCAGTGCTTCCTTAAATACAAAATATTATAAATATAAATAAAATCAAATTACGAAATATACGAGTATATTATGTTATATCCACAGACCATACTTTTCTATCTTTCAGTACATTAATACGTACGTTTAAGGGCTGTATGTTTCATGACTATTTTTTTTTTTTAAATTATGTTCTTTTTTAAATTATTTGAATATTACCAGCCAAACCCGATAATGAGAAATATTTTTTTTTAAAGACCGAGCCACCGGCGGTGAACCAGGTACTATATAAGTATATTATATTATGAAAAAATATTTCCAGGTTATTTTCACGTTTCATTGTGAGATTTGAGTATATTATACATACTTTTATAGGTGTATATATTTATTTAATAAATATTTTTCATTTTTTTTTTTTTTTATTATTCCCGATATTTTTTTTTCCATCAGTGTTCCAATTGGCATGGAGAATGTATCAAAATATCCAGCATTATTTGATCGATTGGCAAACAATCAAACAGGTGAACCGTATTGGTCCGATGACGATTTAAAAAAACTTGCTGGACTTAATTTAATTCGTGTATTCACTGAAGTGGAAAAGGTAATATTGCTTCTCTTCTATACTCTACACACCCTACACCCTCCCCCTTCCCCCACATATATTAAATATATTAAAATTTCTTTTAAAAAATAATCACACAGAATACTTAAATATTAATAATTTAATCAAATAAATTAAATAAAATATCATAATAAAAAAAATTATAATTGTCTGTCGAGATACTTGATTATTTAAAATTTAATATTTTATTTATGAGAATATTTAGAAAAATTTTCATTATAATATTATATTTTGAAAAGATATCTCAATTAATTTTAATTTAAATTTTCTATTTAGAATTATTTATACATATCAACTCATGTGTGTATTTGAATACACGAGATGTTTATGTTTTTTAAAGGATAAAATTTATTTATTTATTTAAATTTCTCTTTTTAAAATTTATTTAGTTTTCAATTGAAGTAATAGAAAACAAATTACTTATTTATTCATTTTTTAAAGATATCCAAACAACTTGAAAAGGAGGAGACAAATGTAGAGGATTGGATTCCAATTCATGAAATTGATGAAGCAAATTTAAAATGCAAAACAG
This sequence comes from Labia minor, assembly GCA_963082975.1. Classification (NCBI taxonomy): domain Eukaryota; kingdom Metazoa; phylum Arthropoda; class Insecta; order Dermaptera; family Spongiphoridae; genus Labia; species Labia minor. The sequence goes on along the minus strand of OY720344.1, from coordinate 124,191,368 downwards.
ATCTACGACCATAAATAATTGTCAATTATAAATAAATGAATATTACACATTAAAATAAATAAATAATTAATTAAATTTTATTATTTACTATTGATCTTTGATTTGTTTTCTAATAATTTAATTATTTATAAATATTGATCTCTTTATATAGTAATGGTAAGTGATTCATTAGATGCAATTGAAATGGATTCTTCACATTCTTCAGTTCTTCTCTTTTGCGATTGAAAAAATTGCCCATCAAAATTTCTATACAGGATAAAAGCACATCCACTCACTGATATTAACATACAAAATCCAGTACCTGAAAAAAAAATATAATTATTATTCTAATTTAATTATACATTAATATAATAATTGCCAACATTAACGAGATTTAATTTGAACTTATTTATAAAATTGAAATTATTTATTAAATATCATCTAAAAATAGAATTAAAATTTGAAATATAAACACGATATACTTATATATTCTTGTTATTTATTATTGATTTATTTATTTTTCACCTGCAACTAATCCATACAGCATATATGTTGTCTCCTTCTGATTGTTGTATGGCTTCGTTAAATGGTCAAATGGCATATGATAACACCATAATCCATCATCATGATATTTTGATAAATGAAAATCTGAAGAAATTGTTGTTTCCCGTCCGAAACCATAAATATCACCAATCTATATAAAATTTTTATATTATAAATATATGAAATTACATAATGTATCATTTATAAACAAACAAAAAAAAATTTAAATATAAAAAAAAAATAATTAATTAATTAATTAAGCATTAATAATTGATTTAATTGATATTTATTAATTGATTAAAAATGATAAAAATATAATTTTTTTTTTAATTAGTTAAAATTAAATTAAATCGCGCATTTTTTTATTTAAATAGTAATTTAAATTTTTATAATTTATTATTGATTATTATAATTATTATTATATAAATAGGTATATAATATGGTAATATTTCGATTTAAAAAAAAAACAACAAATATTAGCTCTATTATTTGGATTATTAATGACGTCATGCGTGGGCATGAATTGGTGCCAAATTGCGAAATGAATGAGGATGTGATGAAGTATGGTTCCATACTTTGCCCGTCATTCAGTTAAAAAGTTGATTCGTAGCAAAACAAATTAGTTTTGGTTACAATCTTTGGATAAATCTTTTTTTGCAGATAGGTACGTAAATATTCTTTGGTTCAGTTTCTGCCATATTCAGCAGGTTCTTCTAGCAAATAGGATAAGCAATTGAAACTCGGCGCATTCCTCGTTATGGAATTATTGAACCCCATTGTGAACATCCCATACAACATAAATAGTTTTTATTTTTATACCTTGCATATTTCTTGTCTTTTTAACTATCTAAATGTGAGAATTGAAATTGAGGTCGAGGGATCGTTGTTGACACCCTTGTAAAAGGTAACCCTGGCCACGGGATTTCCGATCACTCAGCCGTCCTTGGAACCAGGCCGATGGTGACGTCCCGGGGAAAGTTTCTCCCCCCTTCTTCCAAGGGGATTCTTGACCATGATTATATTTGTACATGTATATTTATTTATAAATAAACCATTTTAATAAAATTACTAAGCATTTATTGAAAAGCCCAAACAAGAAGTCTTCCTATCCAGATAATTTACCCTAAACACCGATCCCACCCCTTCCACATTGCTACATTATTTTGATGACTCGTCCTGGATCAAAATATTCCTACATAAATAATTTAAAATGTATTAATGAAAGAAAAAAAATTATCGAAAAAAGTTGATATGTTAACAGCTTTGGTCTCAACGTGTCATTTATAATTTTTTTTTTAATTTTTTGTAAAGATGATATGTATTATAAAATATGGCGTTCCTCATAAATTCACCAAAAAATTCGAATGTTTATGTTACTTGGAACATGATTGTTTAATATTAATAATAATAATAATAAATAATGTCAGCTAATGAAAGAAATTTTAGAATTTTGTCTAATAATATATAAGAATATAGATATGTGTGAAGCACATAAATAATTATTATTTCCAATTATAATGCATTACTCTTAATGCCATCTACTGTCAACTTATCGAATTTAAAAGTTCTCTATAAAAAAACAAACATTAAATTCGCAATTAAAAGAAATTGACACCCATTCATCGAGATTTATAACAATCCTATCCCTCAATTTGTTCCAAAAGAAATCGATCGATTCAGTGTTATGAGATTTTTAAAATTATATAAATATCGATATACTCGTATATGAATTTTATATATTTACATGATAAACTTGATTGTGTTCACCCTGTACAAGAAATACATTATAATATTTCTCACGGACACTATTTAATTTACGTGGTAGACGATGTTGTTGACTTTTTATATTATCCTGTTCAAATACAATGATATCATTTAAAAATTCCATCCATTGTGTACGATTGGTTAAAAGTGTTTTAAGACAATCGATACGATTTTCACAATAACTTTGTACCAAATGAACGGCTGTCGATAAAAGTTGTACCCCTTGAACGATGGCATCCAACGAGACATCAGTGACTGAATATAATTCTAAAACATAATTAAATAAATAAATAAATAAAAATAATTTAATTACTTATTTAATTAAAGTTTGTTTTGTTTTTTGTTTTATTAATTATAAAATTGAATTATTTTTTTAATAAATATATACAAATACATTTATTTATATGTATGTGTGTATATATTTATTATCTTAAGAGAGAGAGAGAGTCAGTCTAAAAAATTAATTTCTATCTTACATGGCATTTATGAAACTTACTTATAACCCCACCACCCCAAAAAAAAAAAAAAAAAAAAGTTTAACTCAACGTCCAAACCTAAAAATAAAGACTAATCCTAAATAAGAAACTCAAAGACTCACATTAACGAAAGGAAATGGGGAGTATCAATCTTGTTTGACAGTAAACTTGGATACATTTTTAGTGTATATGCACCGGATATAATCCATTCCAAAGAAATCAGTGAAGGATTCTACATACACAGACCTTCATAATAAATTTCAAGGAATTTCACAAGATCAATATAATTATTTTTGTTGCGGGGGATGTAAATTCGAGAATTGGCAACAACGTTATAGCAGGTGTTTAACCCAAATCATTCTATGAAAGGATTATTTTAGATATTACTTTCGTTCTCTGACTCGAAAGGGGCACCAGGTAGAACAAAGGAGGAGTTGGTGCTCTTCATTATCATTTCAGTTCAACCAAATCATTCCAAACATGAACGAATCATTTTCATCATCGAATAGAAGGCCGTGTCGCCGTTGAAGCTAATATAAGTATATTGTGAATATCAAAAGAAGATCATTTTAATACGGTAGCAGCCTCCGTCAAGAAATGTACAAGAAATGTGTTTCAAATCGGAAACACATCCACAAGAAGAACGGTGGGTTGGGGCATCCGTCATTTACTACGATTACTATTTACCAAGGTACCAAGAGGCGTCTCCTATCTACGAGTAGTACAACGATATGGACTCACAAGGAGAGAGAATTCCAATGACTTTCGACTTTCGAGTCATCTGTTACACATCTGTAACTACATATTATTGCATTCTATTCCTACTACTACTACTACTACTACGTAACCGGGATTTGATTACACATTTTTACACGTCTTTATCTATATATAATTTTATTATTCTCATCATTACAGATTTCTTGGCATTATTAACTCCATTCATTTCATTATTATCTATTATCTATTATTATTGTCTAAAAATTAAATTAAAATATTGTTAAAGAGAAATCTGAGTTTATTTGTTTATTTATTTATTTATTTATTGATATCTTAATTTAAAAAGGCACTTTTATCCTATATACGAGGTAGGGTCAAAAAGTTGGCGGAATGGTCGCTTATAGTCAAGTATTTCTTAGCTGAAAGGGAAATTTTTGTTTGTGAGGTTGGCATAACTGGTAGTGAATGTGCTTTTGAGGTTAGCAGGCAGTTGTAGTTGGTTCCGTGCGTTCGGTGTTTAATATTGTAGATCGTAGTTTCTTTCTTTCGTCGGATTGTGCAATGTCGTCATTAGAGCAGCGTGGCAATATTAAATTCTGTGTGTTGCTGGAGAAATCACCCTTGGAGACTCTTGTGAGATGCTAAAAAAAGCATACGGAAATTCTGCGATGAAGAAAACAGCAGTTTACGAGTGGCATAAGCGTTTTCGCGACGGTCGCACAACAAATGATGATGACGTTCGGACTGGGCGGCCTTCCACTTCCACTACAGACGACAATGTTGAGCGCGTTCGACAAATTGTGCGTGCGGACAGACGAACAACCATCAATAATATTGCCTCTGAAGTTGGTATTTCACACATGGGAGTGTTCACAGCATTCTTCATAATGACTTGAACATGCATCGTGTTTGCTTGCACTTTGTTCCAAAAATGTTATCCCCTGAGCAAAAGGAAATGAGAGTGACTCCATATTCTCCCGATCTCGCACCACCAGATTTCTACCTGTTTCCAAGGTTAAAAATGGCATTGAAGGGACATCGTTTTGCTGATTCCTCAGAGGTGATTGAAAATGCGACGGAGCGGCTGAAGGAACTTTCAAAAAACGGCTTTCAAGAGTGTTTTCAACAATTATATGAACGGTGGAATAAATGTGTAGATGCAGGAGGAGAGTATTTTGAAGGGAAATAATGTAAGAATGTTATAAATATTTTTAATAAATTTTTAATAACCAATTCCGCCAACTTTTTGACCCTACCTCGTATATTACAATATACTTATGTAATATTTTAATTATAATTGATTGAGCACCTATATAATAAAACTTAAAATAATCTTCTCTCTCTCTCTTAGAATTTATAAAGAAAAATAATATTATTATTATATTATCTCGAAATTTTTTCGTGTTAACATAAAAGTAATATATTTGTATGTATAATAATTATAATAAATTTTAATTTGAAATTGAAAACTTACCCTGATCATTCATTAATTTTCCTTTATTTCCATTATTTTTATGATAAGACATAGTAGTATTAATCGTTCTATTGTAATAACGACGAATCAATGTCTTATCTATTGTAAGACGTTGTAATTGTTTGCTAATTGGTTGAATAACTAATATACTACAGGTGTCATTAAATAATGACGATGATGATTGTTTATTTAAACAAAATTTTTGATGTAAATGACGAAGGATTGGCAAAAGACCAACACGATTTGTACTAATTAATAATTCAGATACATTACTTATTTTCGTTATCATTTCAATTATTAAATTATCAATGGATTCATGATTATTTGTAATCAAAATTGCTAAATGAAAAAAAAAAAAAGAATACAATATATAAGTTATAAGTATGTATTATTAAAATTGAATTATAATATTTACATAGATAGAATAGAATAAAAAGGCAAAAGGTTTAGTTTTAGTTTAAATTTAAAGGAGCAAGAGACAGTGAGAATAAGATTGAAGGAGAGGGAAAAATCATATGCCCAAAAAAAAAAAAAAAAAAAAAAAAAATGAGCTGTGGCCAGGCAAAGAACCGACCGACGATTTGAAATAAATTAATTTCTAAACAATATTATATATGTATCTCGTATAAATATAAAATTTCAAAAAAAAAAAAATATATATATATATATATTTTAAAAACTTGAATTAAAATGTCTTTGTTTTTATTTTTAATTTAATTAATCGATTATTGATTAATTACTACTATATTTTAAGGGAAATATTTTGGGGGACAATGAATATAAAATTAATTAATTACTTTGGAAACTACCACTTCCGGTTTCCAAAAGTTGATGAATTCATTATACTACTGATGCATCAAGTAAATCTTATATCCAATTTTAACAAAATCCGTTGAGCCCTTCAAGCTGTACACGTCTATACGGATGGACAGACAGACGGACAGACATCATGGTAAAAATACTAAAAAAATCGAGATTAAGTAATAACGTTGAAAGGATTTATTTAATTTCTTTTATATTATTATTTATTTATTTATTTATTTTTATCTCTCTCTCTCTCTCTCTCTTTCTTGTTTTAAAAGTTTTATATATTAAATTTATATAAATTTTACAATTTATTAAAGAATCTTTTTGTTTTTTGTTTGTTGTTTTCATTTTTAAGTGTTTCTATGGCTCTGGTTTACATGTTCAATCATGTTCAGTGCAGTGGAATTTATCTCAGTTTGTCACACATCTCTTGATTCTTGATATAAATATTCTTACTATAACACATTTAAGTGATTTACTTACGTATCTAGTTTTAAAAAATATATTTCATTCTATTCTATTTATTCTATTCATTTAACTTAAATGTGATCGGTATATGTTTTTATACTTTAAATATTTAATTCAAAAAATGTTAAGTATTTTTTTTTTTTATATTTAATAAGAAAAAGAATAAAAAACAACAAATATTAATTTAATACTTGTTTCAGATTTTATAAAAATAATCCGTTGAATTTGAATTTAAATTAAAATATAGGCACAATATATTGGAAAATACTCACCACGATTAATTTTACGTTTAGGATAATTACGTTTTGAAAACACACAAATTCCATTCTGTGATGCAAATGTTTCAAAGAGATGTGCATCCTGAATACTAATTGAATCATTAGTATAAATGAGAAAAAGATTTTGCCATCTTAGTTGTTTCACCAGAGAAATCAATGTCTAGAAAGATAAATAAAGTTAAATAAAGAATAATAATAATAATAATAATAATAATTACACATGTCAATATTTATTCTTATATACTTTTCAATAGTATATCCTAATTATTCTAAATAACTAGAAACTATCGTTATCTCTAATTTATTTTATTATTTTTATTTTAAAAATTTAAAAAAATAAAAAAAAAAAACATTCTAATATAAATTGTATATATGTACATAATATATAATAATAATAATAATAATAGCAGCCTTTATTAGTTCTTAAATGTACACAATCCTATTAAATAAAAAAAAAAAAAAAAAAAAATGTATATAAATTTGTAAATATTATTATTGTATTTATATATGTACATACTTATTTATAATACATATATTTATTATGTACTATATTATATTCATTTATGATAATCAACAATAATTTTGTTTTTCTAAATAAGTATGGGTTGTTACAAACCTTTGCTAAATCAGATGATTCAAATTTTATAATAGAATTTGTCTTTTTTTTATCAAAATTGTAAATTGTATTGTATTGTACTAATCCATAATTGATCAAAACATTATTCACAAGATGATACATCTTATTATTTTTCATATCAGTAATTGCTAAAAATAATAATAATAATAATAATAATAATAATAATAATAAAACATTAATTAACGAGATACAATCAAAATCCGGATTGTATTCTTTTCTTTTTGTTTTTATTTCATAGAATTGTGATGTTAATGATTATGCTTATATAATAATTCATAATTTATGTTAAGATTACAAGGTCAATTTTTCTTCAATCAATTTATAATCAATCTATCAATTTATTTATTTTTTTATTTATTTACGAAAGGAAAATTATATATATATATAAAGTTAGAAAACTCACACACACAAAAGCAGTGTCAGATTGCGTTTATTTATCTATTCATCTTTTTAATAAAAATAAAACAAATCGACTAATGGCATCATCGGAAGGAGAGACATTAACTCAGACACTCTTCACTTTCAAATTTCATATTACACATAAGTTAGTTAGAGACTAGAGACTGAATAGAAGTAATTAATTAATTAAGATCTTCATCTTTTAAGATGAGTGTCTTTTATTCATTAATTATTTTAATAATAATAATAATAATAATAATAATAATAAAGCCAAGATTGATATTTGTCGAAAGATTTCTTCAAAATATAATCAAAATTGTACATTCATCGCAAGTACAACAAAAAATAAGTTGACCTGTGGCCAGGCGCAGAACCGACCGTCGCGACGGTTTGAAGTAAATTAATTTCCAGCTACAGAAACAATTTCAAATAATTTTAATATATCTATTAATGTAATAAAAAACAGATAGGCATACATAAATAATAAATATAAACATTTTTAATTTTATTTTATTTATAATATCTATGTAACACCAGGCTGTGACGTCATGAATGGCTGGATGACGTCATATAATTTTAAATTAAGAAAAAAACTTATAAAGATGATTTTTCTCGAGAATAAAACCACCACAAAGTGCATGATTCGTAGTGATATGTAAAAAATCTCCTCATGGGAAATTTGGTGTGAAAATAATCCTTCCCTTCCTATCGTCGATCGCTAATACTACCACTTCCGGTTTCCGGATTTGCACCAAAAGTTGATCCATTCATCCCACTGATGCATTAAGTAAATATACCAAATTTCATCAAAATCGGTTTAGCCGTTCAGGCTGTACACATCTATACGGACGGACGGACGGACAGACATCATGCTAAAAATACTTTTTTCTGTTAAAAAAATGCATGATTCGTGGAGATATGTAAAAATCTCCACATGTGAAATTTGGTGTGAAAACAATACCTCCTTTACTATCGTCGGTCGATAAAACAAGTGATAGTCCAAGTATATTACTTTTATTATAAATAAATAAAACAAATAATAAATAAATAATCGATTTTAGAAGAATTTCTATAAGTTCAAATATCATATGTAAACAACATACGATATACTATATGTATAATGTAACAATTATTTATTTATTTATTTATTTATATATTTAAAAATATAAGTATATATCTATATATATAAAAAAAGGTTTTTGTCTGCACATTGCTCAGAATTTAAAAATTTTTGCATATCTTCGCGTTTCATGACCTCTAGAATCCAAAAGTGACTTTAGAATTTTTCACGTCTGTCTGTCTGTCTGTCTGTCTGTCTGTCTGTCTGTCTGTCTGTCTGTCTGTCTGTCTGTCTGTCTGTCTGTCTGTCTGTCCGGAAAATTACTATTTTATAGACTCAGAATTGGCTGAACCGATTTCTTTGAAATTACATCACAATATTCTTATATACCTCTAGAGTAACATAGGCTATAAATTTTATTAATAACTTATCAATAACCGCAGAAATTAATTTTTTAAAGTTTATATAATTCTCCGTGTTGTTCATTCAAGAGCAGCTCGCGGCTCACTGTCGGCCTAGCGGAATCATTTCAAACAATGAATTATCATAGAGATTCCCAATCGAAGAATTATTATAATATTTCCCTTTTTATTTTAAATTCTAATATACAAATATCAATTCAATTAAATAATTTATTCTAAAAGTTCTCAATTTAATTAAAATATTTATTAGATCATATTTTTATCTTAAATTATTTTTTATTTAATTGAATATTTCTTCTTTTCTATAATATATATATAATAATATATAAATTTTATCATTGAATAATAAAAAAAAATATTATTTAACCTGAATTAAAATGACTGAATTATATTATCTTTGTTTTTTATTTTAATTTAATTACTCTATTATTAATTACTAAATATATATATATATATTATATATAAAATTAAAATATGATGATATAAAGTTGTTTTAAATTTTTGACATTTTTAAATTGGGTATATTTTTTAAATTTATTAAAATGTCTTTTTTATTTATTATGTTTAAAAGATTCATTTTTATTATGTGATATTAATAAAAAATAACGATGCTCTGTGCAAGTCGAATCATGTTGCACATAATTAAATAACAATTGCCAAACAAAGAATATAATATTTTTTTAAATTCTTATATTTAAATATCATTTCAATTAAATAATTTATTCTAAAAGGTCTCATTTAATAAATCTCATAAAATATTTAAATCACCATTCAATTTTTTATTAATAGGCTTCTTTTTTTATTTTTAATTTTTAATAAATTCTCTTTTTTTGATATGATATTAATAAAAAATAATATTAAATTGTATATATAAATATAAAAATTAGAATATTTGAATTTTTTTAAATTTTAACACATGTAATCAATCATATGCATTAAGAATGGAAAATTTTTAAAATCAACTTGCTATTAAATTCAGAAAAAAAATACTGATATATAGAATATATAGACTATTCGAATATAATTTAAAACTCTTTCTCTACTTCTATTTTAAATTAAAAAAACGGAGTTTTTAGAAATTTAGATTCCATATGCAACATGGGTGGGTAAATGAATTGGGCTGGAAGAGGAGGCAATTTATAATTTTCTTCTAATTCAGATTTAGGACAAATCGTACAACATTATATCAAATCTCGCTAAGAACATTCAATATTTTTGTACTCAAAATATTCAGAGTATTGGCTAAGCGTATCACTCACAATCAGTTTATATTGAAATTTATATAAATTAACAAAGTAAAAATTTTTATTTTTTTTTAAATTTTATTATAATGAATCAAAAAAAATTAAATATATAGATCACATGATTAAGAGAAGCAAAAAACTTAACAGAAAATAACTGTTGGATGGAGGTCGGACATGACAGAAACTGTAAGCGAAATCTTCATATTGCGACGAATAATTTTCAAATCCCCTAGCACCACAGAATTTAAGTTTCTTTTAAGGAAAATAACTATGATCTAAAAAAAATTAATAAATGAACTTAATAATAAAAAAAACAAATAAATCAATTAATTTAAATTAATACTATTAATGAATGTATATATTGGTCATTTATCTATAGTTTTATACCGTTAATTTTTATAAATTGTCTCAAGTCTCTATTTTTGCATTTTCTCAAGTTTCATTATAATTAAAAATATTCAATAATAATCTAGCAATGAAAATAAAATACCAAAATGTAATGATCAAGAAATATTATACTCTATTTCACTATTATAACATATACAATACTTATAAACTATAGGCGGAGGAAATATTAGACGATATCATTGCGGGTTCAGGCCAAATCGACCAACATTAATTAAAATATTTTCATTATGACAGATATTAGGAACAAAACCGCGAATTCAATATTTCTGTTCACTAATTATTTGTAGACTTTAGTAAAACATACGCATAACTCAATAGATCCGGATAAACTTTTTCAAATTTTCAATCTTCAAATTTCTCTTGAAGGTAGTAAAGAAAGAATTGTAAAATATTAGGTTACTCAGACGACTTAAATATAATAGGCAATTGCAATTACAGATAGCGAGGAAAATTTAATGGAGGTTTGAAATTAATAGTGATAAGAAAAAATATTTAGTAACAAAGAGGAAGAGTATTAACATACAAAATCTTAAGATACAAAATGTAGAATTTGAATATGTAGAAAAATTGAATGTAATCACGAAGGATAATAATATTTGAGAAGAATTTAAATCGGGGTTGCAATCGGGAAACGCCTGTTATCTGCAATAAAGAGGCTTATCTCTTCAAAATTATTATCAAAGGGAATATATAAAAAGATTATTTTGCCTGTTGCATTATATGGGTGGGAGGCATGGTCTATGACCCTTGGAGATGAGAGTAGATTCAGAGTATTTGAGAATAGGATTCTTCCCTGCATTTATTGGCCAAAGAAAGATGAGGTCACCGGGTATGAGGGAGACTGTATAACAAGAAATTGCATGGCCTCTCTGCATCTTCAGAAATAGTTAGGGTTATAAAAGGGAAAAAGCTGCGATAGGCAGGGCACGTGGCAAGAATGGGAGAGGAAAAAGATATTGGTGGGAAGACCGATTGGAAAACGTCCGCTTGGAAAACCAATGACGCGTAGGAAGGGACGTAAGAGAGATGGAATAAGGGCTCAGGATAGGGACACTTGGAGAAATGTGGTTGTTGCGGCTAAGAACTTTAGAGTATCTTTGAGCCACATAGGTAGATAGATATAACATATACAATAATAATATATATAATTAATATAGTGATTAAATTAAAATATATTTTTTAAATAAGAACACAAAAAGAAATGAATGTTTTATGTAATATACTGATTGAAACAAAATGGATGAAAACCTTTTAATACTTTCAACCACCAAATACTATGTACAACTCGGGGGTACAGGGGGCGGAGCCCCCGTCTAGGTGTGAAGAGCGCCGAAGGCGCTCTGAGCAGCTAGTATATATATATATACGTTGTAAAATACTTATTGGTATTTAAATGATAAAAAAGAAAAGAAAAGAAAAGAAAAAAAAAATTAACCATTTATTAATTTATTTACATCTATTCTAGATATTATATATATATATATATATATATAGATTTGATAGATACATATTTCATGTGCATTATTCATTGAAATATACTTACTCGTACATATAATACAATCAATCCTATCATCATATCATATAGAATAGACAAAGATATACTTACTCGTATATTTATAGCTATCAAGTTGAAATGTGTATATCCATTAATAATTTCACTTTACTTGTGATTGTAGAAAGGATCAAAAGTCGTATAATATTGTACAAACTGTTATATGTATATGTATTTTATCAGTTGATAATCCTTCATTCTATATTCATTCATTCATTCACTCATCCATTCATTTAATTAATTTTATTAAAATGAAAATATCAACGAGAACATCTCTTGATATAAAATTAATCCATAAGCAATGTTTTTTGTTTTTTTTGTTTTTTGTTGAATAAAGAGAGAGAGAGAGAGACAATTTTTTAATATTGACTGGAAATTATTTTTCTAAATATAATATTAGATAATAAATACATAACATATGTAAGCAAGTAACTATCAATTCTTTTCTATTAGTTCAATTGGTGGCTTATGAGATTTTCATTTCATTTGGACAATTCAAAGCAAAGTTTTTCTCGTGGATTTTTTAACATTTATAGAAAAAATATTTTATTCTTTTTAGTCTACAAAAAAAAAACGTTTTATAATTGTTAATTATTTTATACTTTTTAACCCTTTAACACCCAAGGGAAATATTTTTCCCTTCTACAAAAATCGTTGTCGATTGTTTAATTATTATTGTATTGATATTTTTTTAACTGAATATCAGAATACAATGTATGCCCAAGGCGGGAAATGATTTTCTTAACGAATAAAAAAAAACAACTGTCAAAATTTATTGCGCAAAAATCATAACATTCGCGGGCTCAACTAATAATATCTTGAAAGTGTTTTCCACTTGAGAAAATAAAATAACTGTATTTTGTCACGTGTTTTATATTATTTGGTAAGTATAATTTTATAAAATAATAGGATAAACTGCAGAATATTAGGACAAGTACCTAAAAATTGCAAATAATCTAAAGGGAAATATGTTTCCCTCTGGTCCATATCCTATGTATTCGTTGTAGTATTATTGTATGTAGTGCTTTATGATAATGCAGGGATGTCAAACTCATAGGTACACTTGGGCCAAACAAACAAGGCCGCAAAAAACATGTTACCTTTTGTTTTTTAGAGTCAAATTGAGAATTTATTAAAAAATTCGAAAGTGGTCGCGGGCCGCAAAATTTTTTTAAAAAAGTCGAAAGACTGGTTGCGAAAAACAAAGATCTGTTATGCAACATTTCAATTTCAATTTGTGTTTTCAAGCAGCAATGAATAAAGCAATCCATTGATGAACACATGGTCAAATTCAAAGGCCACAACATTATGAAGCAGTACATCAAAAATAAACCTCTAAAATGGGGGTTCAAGATGTGGTGTAGATGTGAGTTTTTTCAACTCCCCTGTTTTGCAACATAAACTTAAGATGCAGAACATCAAAGCCTGTGGCACTGTCCGCACGAATAGAAAAAATGTGCCAATGTCATTACCATCTGATAAAAGAATGAAAAAAGGCGACATCCATGCCGTAAGTACAAAAGGTATAACATTTGTAAAATGGATGGGGGGAGATACTAAAGCAGTCCATATGTTGACCAATTTCATATCTCCGGTGACAACTAGCAGAGTAAAGAGGATGCAGGCAGGAACTGCTCAAAAAATAAATGTTACATATCCGAAAGTAGTGATGAGGTATAATAAATATATGGGCGGGGTGGACCTTATGGACCAGCGTAAAGCATGTTATCAGGTTGATCGCAAGGCCAAAATCAGATATTACCTGCGCCTCTTTTTTGATATCTTAGATATCGCTATGAATAACTCCTATTTAATTTACGTAAAGTTGCACGAAAAACACAGAGTAGATGGTCCTCTTTTGAGCAGCCTCGAGTATCGTCAACATGTAGCGCGAGGTCTAATAAATAATTTTACATGTAGACAGCGATCAAGACCCACTTTAGTCTCATCTGAAAAGCTCCGCATTGGAAATAAACGAAATTTGCCAGCGCACAACATGGAAAAAGCAGAAAAACTGAAGTGATGCGTAAATTGTGCAAAACGACGCATAGAAAATAGGACACATAATAAATGTGTTATGTGCAATGTTCACTTGTGCTTCACAAGTAAACGAAATTGTTTCGTAGAATACCATAAATAACTATTTATTTTACTAATATGATAATTTTTATTATATTTTTTGTATTACAAAGCAATAAATAAAATACCTATATAATAATCCTAACACTTTGTTTATTTACTTTTATGGACCATAGGGAAAAATATTTCCCATGAAATTATAGTAAAACTATCAACCCTTCTATGTTTTTCTGGTGATATTCTCTTACTTTACACCCACAATAGCTAAAATATTGTGTTGTATTGGCATATTTAGTCTTGGATATCTTATGGTCCTGTAAGGGTTAATATTATTTTGCAACCGATATTAATTCATTCATAATTGATTCATTGTAATGTGTGTACCGACTTAAACTCTTCAACTTGATTGCGGAAAAATATGACAAAAAAAAAACAAAAGAAAACTTATTAATAAAAATTCATCATCTTTAAATTCCATTTCTTCTATATCTTCCATTCTTTTAAATATCTACAAAAAAATTTTCAAATTTTCTCTTCTTATCCCATAATCTCTAGCTAATTTGATAGTTCGATAATACAGGGAGGTATTCCACTTTTCAAAACATACTAACACATGTATTATTTTACATAAACTTTAATTATTATTTTTCTGAAACATTGCAAATACAATGCCATTTAATAAGCATAAAGCATAACAAGAATGTATATGCGAAATGTAAGTGCCGACAAATGTGACAACATCATCATTAATTTACTATAATTAGAAATAAATCTATAAGTCCCTATGTTTTTTTTTATTTACCCAGAAATGGTGTAGGTGTTGTACTACAAACTTGGCCTGTTTCCACAAACGTTTCAAGTAAATTTTGCAATGTATTTGATGGATTCTGACAGGTGTCAATCATTGGTCCTAAATGGATTTGCATTCTGGATGATTTCCCAGAGTTTACCTCTTCAATTGCTAATTGGGCCGCTTTTTGTTGTTGTTCAGTCCTTAATGGGTCACATTTTTTACCACCATCCACAATTAAAACCAAAACGCCAGCAAATTCAGCCGAATCAATAAAACATTTACTTTCACCACCATCGACAACAAAAATAATAGAAAAAAAATTAATAAATATAAAGCAGAATAAATAGCAAAAAGACATTTTGAAAAAAAAAATGTATTCATTTAAAAATAAAAAAAAAATTAAAATAAATAAAATATTACATACGACTGACTAGATGGGAATGTTAATAAATTTAAGTTGAAATGTAAAAGACGTGAGCAAATTAGCAAATTAGTATAATTTAATTATATTTATGAACAAGTTGGAGGAAAAACAAAATCAATATCTATTTTGTTGGTCGTTGGTACTAAAACTTATTTAATATATTATATTAATAATTTGTTCATGTTTTTATATTATATTATATTATATAATATATGAATGCACTAGTGTCAATGATAGAAAACTTTCAAGAACCAATAAATACAAATCAATACAAGTAGATATACGTAAATCCTAAAGGATTAAAATAATAATTATAAATAAAACAAGCAATGAATTAAAATTGAATTATAAAATTTTATTCAAAGAAATATAATTTCCATTTATAATTGTCTCTATAATTTTATTAGATATCATAGAAATAAATGAACTTATTGATTTATTTCTAATATTTATAATCATTAACTTTTTAAAAAGTTTCGATTAAAAAAATTCGAATTGATCTGTAAAAAATCTGGAGTGTCTCCACTCGACTATCTCGCAAATTTGAATTGAATTAATTAACATATATATTATATTTAAATTAAAGTAAATTTAATTAATTCAATTATAAATTAAGTAGAATTAGTAAATTGGATTAATTAATTAAAAAATTAAATTTGCAGTAAAGTATTGTTATTCATAATTATAAGTTAATTAATTAATTAATTAATTAACATATCTTAAATTTAAATTTATATAAAACCATTATCTTCATTTATTATTAGTTAAAATTTAAAAATTTTAAAAATTAATTCCGGTACTTTCAGCCAATCAATCAAGCTGAAATTTTATATAAGTATAGCAGTTTTATACAATTTTTTTTTTTAAAATCATGTGAAAAACTATTAAATATATAACTTTATTTTTACGGTCAGTTTAGAAGAAAAAAAAAATGAAAATGTTCTTCCGAATGAGCTACATTTCTCAAAAGTTGATAGAAAACTACAAATTTTGAATAATGCCCGTGTACCAAATTTTATTATTCTAGCTCAAACCGTTTTTGCGTAATCTTTTCTACACACACACACACAACTTTAGTTAGTGAAAATGCCGCAGGGACCTTCAAAACGTATAAAAACATCAAAATCTCAACATTGAAAATTTTCATGATCTCTGACGAGATACAGTAAAAAGTTATACGTTAGCGTTAGCCTATAATGATAAATGTTTTGATATGTGTATGAGAATTCAAATCAGATGGTTATTCGAGTATATTATAATAATAAAAGATAATTGTAATATAATATATTTTTCTATGTGTACATATCATATCATATGTAAAATATACTTAATATTATTGTATTATAATAGTTGCCTGGAGTTCAAGTTCAAGTTCAAATTTAGTAATATTCAACAGAGAAATAAAATTTCATTTCATAAATTAACATGATCAAATTTTGAGAATTGATTTATTTATTCTTATTATTATGACAGATTAGTTTTGTAATTATTTATTTTATTTATTTATTTACAAGTAGAATCATTATTATTAATTATTATTTTGTTAAATTAATGTCTACAAGATTGTAAGTGTGTTAGACAAGGAGAGAGATATAGAAAAATTATGAGTGGGAGGATAATAGGAGAACGCCTTTGTGCAAATCTGCCGTGTGAATCCTTAACGATGGGATTCCCGGTGAGGGAAAAAAGAGCCACGACCCGGATACAAAATAACTTAACAAACCAATTTGACTATGCACTCACACACACACACACACACACACACACACACACACAAACATTATAAATACTTAAACGATTTTATATTATCAAAAATGAATTTTGATTTTTTTTCCTTGACTAGATAAGAATTTAAAAATAAAAAAAAATAAAAATATTATATTTATATTTTAAAAAAATGTATTATTTATGAGTTTAACATTAGTTTTTATATATTACTAGCTGCTCCGAGCGCCTTCGGCGCTCTCCGCACCTAGACGGAGGCTCCGCCCCCTGTACCCCCCCGAGTGGTACATAGTATTTGGTTAAGAGTAGTAAAAGGTTTTCATCCATTTTGTTTCAATCAATATATTACATAAAACATTCATTTCTTTTTGTGTTCTTATTTAAAATATATTTTAATTTAATCAGTAAATTAATTTTATATATTATTATTGTATATGTTATATCTATCTATCTCTGTGACTCTAAGGAACTCGAAAGTTCTTGGCCGCAGCAACCACATTTCTCCAAGTGTCCCTATCTTGAGCCCTTGTCCCATCTCTCTTACGTCCCTTCCTACGCGTCCTTGGTCTTCCAAGCGAACGTTCTCCAATCGGTCTCCGCACCGTTTTCCAATCCAATATCTTTTTCCTCTCCCATTCTAGCCACGTCCGCTGCCTATCGCAGCTTTTTCACTTTTATAACCCTAACTATTTCTGAAGATGGATAGAGGTCATGCAATGCAAGGAATATTTTAATATCATTTTAAATGAATGAATGAATGAAAATTCAAATTTTATATAGTTTTTTATATATGTTTATTTATGCAGAAAAAATTAATTGACATAATTATTAATTTAATAAAATAAAATAATTTAATGAAATATTAAAATAATAAAAATTAATAAATTTGTAAAAAAAACGTGCCTTTGCAAGTTTCGAACTGAGGGGGCAAAGTCATAAGATGACGCACTAGCTGGTTTACCCACGGACCAGTATTGTTTGCATGTTTCCTATTAGGATATATATAAGAAGTCAAATTATCGCCACCAGCGCCTCTATGATTTAGTATGGTAACTAAACTATTTTTAATTAATTAGCACCCCCTGGACACACCTTACCAATTAGCGGTTTAATAAAAGAAGTCTGACATGCCTTGAGACCTACTGAATATGCATAAAAAATTTCATAAGAATAGGTCCAGCCGTTTCGGAGGAGTATCATTTCAAAGTTATGTGACACGAGAATTTTATATATAAGATATAGTATTATTTTTCATTATAGATATAAAAAAAAATAATTAAACATTTATTTTAATTTCTCATATGGTAGAGTACATATTATTATAAAAAATTAAATTGAATGAATCTGAGTTTAGATTATAGTATACAATATATTAATATAAGTACATATATTTATGAAAGCAGGTCAACAAGTACGTGATTTTTTGAATCAAACAGTTTTCGGATAAAAAATTATTTTATTTTTCAACGTAATCTTCGTTGAGCTCGTGATACACTTTGTCCAACATTTCTCTAATAGTATATTTAATCCTTCCAAAAAATAATATTTGTCTTGGACATAAAAATAGATATTTGTTTGTGAGATGATTTCATCGTTGGAGTCCAATCTTTTTACGTTTGGAAAGAAGAAATAGTTACTCAGGACTAAATCTGGAAAATAGGGCGGATGGAGAGGAAATTAGTATTCCAATTCTAGAATTTTTATGGAAATTCACTTTTACCATTTTCTTCTCCAATCACGAGGTAATCTGCTATTAATGGACGTCAAACAAAAACTAAAAGACCCAGCTGGTTGAAATTTCGACAGGAGTAAGCTGATGTTGCCTGCTGACTGGAGCAATGTTGCAATTTCATTTATTAGATATATGTATATATGTATGGTTGTCTGTCCGGGAAATTGGGACGCTATAGACTCAAAATTGGTTTAACCCAGAGGTTCTTAAAGCCTTTACTGAGGGTCCGCAAAGCCATCGTACAGGTGCACGAGAAAATGATGAGTCAGTTAAAACTTTATTTAATATAAAAGGAGCGATGGCATGGCTTTGTGAGGAAACAGAGATCAAATACCCAAATTCAACGAAATGTGCAAGAAAACTATTGCTACCGTTTCCATCTTCATATTTAGCTGAAATTTCTTTCTTCAATATTATAATTTCTAATAAAATGTGTTCTACAATATGCAAAAAAATCATTATTCACCAATCACTGTTAGAAATATTCATCATATATCCTTGTTCTTATGAGATCGTAAGCCAGAAATTAACTAATAAAATGACGTAAAGTACCTAAAGTTGGGTTGGGGTCCGTCAAAAAAAATTTTTTCAAGTGGGGGTTCGCGGAGTACATAAGTTTAAGAACCTCTGGTTTAACCGATTACAATGAAATTATATCACAAGATTTTTATATACCTCTACCTCTATTTAAACATTTACACCATGTTTTTCCTGATGTAATTTTTTTAGAGTTTTATGAAATCTAAAATATTTTAAAAAAGTCAATTAAAATGAGTAACATATATTGTTTTTGTTTTTAGCTTAATTACTCAATTATTAATTATTACTATATTTTATAGATTACACGGTGGATCACGGGTTTAGAAGAGTGAGAAAGACAAGCAACAAACTTGATTGTTTGAAAGGAGATCAATTGAGAAACGATCGGTTGGTAGATCAAACATAAAGGAGAACTTGGGAGAGAATAGGATTTGGATGGAGGATGATCACGACAGACTGTTGGAGGAATGTGTTAGCTGCTGTTAAGAATTTTCGAATTCCAACACTAGCTAATATACATATATAAAGAAAGAAAGACAGATGAATTGATTTTTTTTTTTTTTTTTTTTTGTAAAGGAGAAATTTTAATTTTTTTCAAAATATGTATGTACTTATTCATATTATTCATATACTTACTAAAAATAAAATAAAAAAAATTTCGGGATGACTTTAAGCAATCACATTTTTTTTTCTTATTGAAATTAATCGATAATTCATTTATATATATATACATATATATATATATATGTATATATATATATAATAGATAGGAAAATAAGAAAGAGAGACAAAGATAGAAAGAAAGAATGAAAGAAATAAGTAATTAGTAAAAGATGAAGTCGGTAAAGTTGTAAGAAATGTTCGGTTTATTTCGTTGATTTCCGTTCAATGCCGCTGTTATATAAAACACGGCAACAGATCACCTTCATGTTTCATTTCTTAGTGAATTTAATAAACAAACACTCAATTAGATAGATAGTCAAAAAAAGAGAGAATCTATTTTATTTAATTTAAAATTTATTTTTGTATTGTGAGTTACATATATTTTTGCTTAAATTCATATCAATTGATATATAAATAAAATGATGTCACGATTATCGATATTGTCTTTTGTTTTGATTCTTGAGTTGATTGCAGCCACTGCAGCAGCTATGGACCGACATCATCAACAACAGGGTAACAATTTTCATTTCTAATTTGAACTGTGAACTTGAAATACTCCTTACTTGTAAATACATATAAATATGAAATAAAATAAATCCCAATCACATTGATTTAATATTATAATTATAATAATTTTATCTTTTTATTTATACAATATAATTGATTTAAAGATTTACACAATTTTATTATATCGGTTTCGATTTCTTTAATAGTTGTGATTATAGAAAAACAATTTCATTTATTTTCGTGAGATTTGAATTTCGACGTTTTTTGAGCTATAATTTCAAGATAATTTTGAGATGATTTTCAAGTTCTCTTTATAATATTTATGACCAATAGTCATTATTTATTTATGTATTGGTTTGGATTCAATAGGAGGATGGATAATGTTTATTTGATTTATGATGTTTTGTAAATTCTCCAGTACTATGAAATACTTTTAATACTAACACTAAAAATAATAATAATAATAATAATAATAATAATAATAATAATCTAAGTTATATAAAATTTTGATAAATTAAATTTCAATTTATAAATGAAAATAAAATGAAGAACATCAACATAAAATTTATTTTTTATTATTTTATAATTACACTTCTTCATATTTCATCAGTTTTGAAAACGTGTTTCAAATGTGAAGTAATTAATATTAATAAAATAGAATTGAAAATAAAAGTGAAAATTATAAACACTAATGAATAGATGATAATTTAAATTTAACACGAAAACAATTCAATTTTTTCCTTGATATTTAAAAATGAACATTTATTATTATAGGTACTAATAAAATTGATTTATTACAAAACTGGCCATGTACCATAAAATTACATTTATTTATTAAATAAATAAATAAAAATTCATACATACAAATTAGGAATTTGGATTTTAATTTCTTTCCATTTATTATTAATTTATTCCACAAACGATAAACATAAAAAAAAATGGTACAAGCCAAGTAAGTATATTATTATAAGAACTAATATCGTAATAAAATTGAAGTAACTATGAAGCATATAATATAATAATTATTAATAAAATTCTGGAAAGTCCATATTTATTTTAACGTTTTTACTTTATTAGTATTATACATTAATAATTATACTGAACCTCTTTTCAATTGGCTTTTCCCAATCCTAATAAATTGTAATTTTTTCCTTATAGAATTCATCCTTCTTCTCTCACGTCCCTCTCTTTTACTCTTATCCACTATTCTCTTTTTTTTCTTCCTCTTACACTTATACACTTACTTATACATTATTATAGAAATTTAAGGAAATTAACCAAATGATTTCATCGTTATTTATTCTTTATATATACGAGACATATATAAGAAAAATTAAAGAGAAATTAAAAATAAAAAAAAATTACAATTACTTATTCTATAAGTAATTGTTATTATTTGAAAATAAAAATGAAATAATAATAATAATTATAATAAAAACACAATTAATTAAAATCAATAAATAAACATTACTTAATTATTATTTAAAATAATAATAAATTATTTAATAATACTATAAAATTAGAATTCAAATATTATTTATTTATTTATTTTTTATTAATTTCTAATTAATTAATTAATTTTAGTCATTTATAATTATAATTTATTCATTTATTACTTATATATTTTAAACAAGAGAAGATTTAAAAAGTAGTAGTACACTCTCAACAGCTGGTATATTATATTATAGTCTTAATAATAATATTTTATACTTAATTAGTTAATAAATAAATCAATTCAATCAGTTAACGAAAATTAGCCTATTCAATTACTAAGTAATATATATATATATATATATATCATTATTACTTACAATTATAAATAAATAAAACTCTCAATGATAAATTTTTGTTTTATTTTTCCACTCAAAATTTTGATTTACCTCTTAAAGAATTATTAAAATTCTCTTTAATGAAAAAAAAAATAATAAAAGATCAAAATTATTGAGGACCGCTAGTTCCATTCATTTTAATCAGATTGATGCAATGATGTAACATTTAATAATTGTAATAAATAAATAATTAAAGATTTTTTTAAAGGATTGAGCGATAGAGAGAGTTCGGTGTTCCAGGTAGTGAAGTAATAATGTGTGAAGTATGAATCACGCGCGATGACAAATTTAATTAATTAAATATTATTTTTTTTATTTTATATAAATCCATTTTACAAATGAAAATTGTTTAAATTGAATATATATATATATATATATATTATTTATTTATACTTACACACGTCTCTGTTTAATGTACTAATATATGTATAACACTTACAATAGCAAAAGATTCATTATTTTATATCTATTAGTTATATATATTCCAGTACTGTATTGAGTTAGAGAAGTAATATCACACACAAACCATTTACAATCCGTATTATAAATGATTCAGATGTCAGTTTTAAATAACAGAAAGATCACAAAAAAAAAAAAAAAAATCTAATGAAGATGATTTTTCTCCAGGCTGAAACCAATACAGATTGATTTGTCTTTATAAATATTATCTAGGGTGTGAATTTCAAAAAAATCCTTCGAGCGGTTAATTAATAAATTAATTCAAAAATATATATATAATTTTTGCTAGATATAATAAGATAAGATAAGATAGAAATTGAAAACTATAATAATTTATTTCTAATAATTATATGGTATTTTAATTTCATTTTTTAATTATTAATAAACATTTTATAAGATAAAAAAAAAATTAATCAATTTATTTTTTTTTTTTTTTTATTCAATACTTAATCATGAAAATTGGATTTTATCTACAAGAATAAATTAATATTACAAGTTTATTATTATTATTATTATTATTATTATTATTTAAAACTACATTTCACATTTTATTTATATTACAATATATACGAACGAGTATATATATATAAAAGAAAAGATGAAATTTAAATAAAACATAGAATAGAAGAATAGAATAAATTTGTGTTTGGTTGGTTTGTTTGCCCTTGACTGTGTTTACCTTCGACGTTGTCATGCGTGTCCAAAGTAAGGTAAGTGGAAAGGAATAGAAACGACCCTGACTGACGTCTTCTTCATGCACCATCATCTGATTATGATGATCCTGATCATCATCATCATCATCATCATCATCATCAACTTGATCATTAAAAGTATAAATATAAATATATTTATGAGATTATCTTGGAACATTTTTTTTTTTTTTTATTTTGCTCTAAATTTTTAAATTAACTCTAAAACTTGCAAGGTAGGGAAAGGGCATGAGAATTTAAATTGTCAAATGTATTTTGATTCACAATTGAAAACACAGATTAGAATTTATTACAATTTTTATTTTTATTATAGAAATAATGAAAAAGGAAAAATAAAAAAAAAAAAAATTATTTTTTAATATTTTTTATCATTTTACTTCTAATTCCATTATCACTTTTAAAATTTTAATTTTTCATATTTACATTTTACTGTCCAGAAATGAGCAAATATGTAGGATATGGTAAACCTTGTGGGGTACAAGTCTGTTAAATATTTTTTTTTTTTTTCTTTAATTTTTCTATAATGGTTATAAAATTGAAAAGGTTGACAAAAATTGAACGAATATTAGCAAAAATTTTGCTAATAATTAATCTATTAAAAAAAAAAAAATTAAAAAAAATAATTAGTCGCAAGACGAGCCACTCTCCCCTTTAGAGGTATAATATAGTACTATAGTATATATTGATTATTATTAGTATTATAAAGAAATTGAAACAATAATTATCTTCTTTCAATTTATAAAATATTATTATAATATATATTATGTTAAGCGTGTATACCACTCGTACTTTTGTTTTGTCACTTTGAACTTGAATTTCTATATAAAGGACTGCTCGCTCATTCAAAACTTCTTTAAGTTTTACTAAAAAAATAGTTTTATATAGGTTCATGGAATAAGAGGCTTTATTCTATCTATCTTTCTTTCTTTTTTTTCAAACCCTGTGGCTCTATCGACTTCCAACCGGTAGTTTTTCAATCGGTCTCTCCACAAATATATTTTTCGCAATCTTCTCGATTTTATAACCCTAACCATGTCCATGCGATGCAATTCCTCGTTATGCAGTCTCCGCTATTTCCTCTTTCCCTCCTCTTTCTTTGGTCCATAGAGAGATGCGGAGAAGAATCCTATTCTCAATACTTCCCAAAGTGGTCTACGAGTATATCGACCCCTAAGGAGTCTATGGCAACCTGCAAGCTAACGAATAACAAATTTGGGAGTCCATGAAATGAAAATGGGGGTCTACTTGTTTTCCCGGCTCTAAAATTGTTTTCCGACATGGCTTTGGAAACATTTTTTTGATTTTTTTCAATAAGGCTCTAAAAAAGGGTAAAAAATCAAAATCAATTTAGGGTGTCTGACCCAAAACCGAAAAACATGGCAAGGGGTCTACGACACAGAAAAGTTTGCCCCCCATCCGGAATAATAATAATTGTTTTCTATATTTTAATTTTGATCCCTTTTAATGATAATTTTGACGAGATAAGCCACTTTATGCCATGATTACAGGCGTTCCTCAATTGTAACCTCGATTTAAATTCTTCTCGAATATTACGATATAATCCTTCGTGATTACAGAATCGAAATATTTAAATTGTTTTACATTTTCAAATTCTATATTTTCAAAATTTCAAAATAGTCTCTCCATCTATTTTTAATATTAAACTTGTCTGTTATTAAATTTCTTCTATCTAACTCTAATATTTTATTTTTTAACATTTCCCCCCCCCCTCCTTTTCTTGATTTTTTCTATGTTGTATGTTGGCTTTCTTTACTATTTTTCTTTTCTAATTTCTCTTAATTCTAAACATTCGTTATCGAGCCATTATGCATTTTTGTTATTTTATTTTATTTATTTTTTTTTTCATTAACGCCATTTCCTTCAAGATTCAAACTATTAAATCTATTTTTGATTTCGATTTGGAATTTTAATTTATGTTCCTGGTTTTAATCGTTTGTATCGTTTTTGATCAATTACTTCTAACTTCGTGTTACGTGGCAATAGAAGACGTTCTCTCCAATTTTATTATGAGCAACTAAATAATCTGCTCCTCAAATATACTCTTTGACTGATATCCAGAATATTAGACTGGGACGGGACGGGGGGAGGAGGGGGGGGGGGGGTTCCATGTATTCGTTGTTTCATGGAGGCTCTCTTTTCCGATAAATGGTTCGAAAAAAATATTTCTTCCTTCCCAATTTTGGCATTAAAATCACATATTATTACAACTTGGGAACTGATCTATCACGAATTCTAGCTTCTTATAAAATGTAAGTACATATTATAAAATTTACCCTTCTTTATCTCCTGTGTAGATGAATTGACATTTATTAAAGTCCTATTTTTGAAAATGAAATATTATTATTATTATTATTAAAAACAAATAATTATAATCTTTAATTTTTTTCTTTCATTATCTTATTTATGGATACAAATAAAAAATATTAATTATTAATTATTATTATTATTATTATTAAGTATTCGAAATTAAAATAGTATAATATTTTATTTATTTTAATTAACTTATCTTAGGTTGATCAGTTTATCAGTTTGTTTTTAGAATTTAATTAAATAATAAAATTTGTTCACGATTAAAAGTATTTTTTTTTTTTTAAATAAATAATTAAATATGTAAATGTAAGTAAATACATTATAATTATGACGAGTATGTAAAGTCCTTTATTAACTCCTATGTTATCATTATCAATAAGTTTATTTATTATTTCTTTGGATGAGAGAAATGAAATAATAAATTAACAATTATTATGAAATAAGAGTTACTTTAGTTAGTTATAGTTTTATAATTATATTGTCATATATTGGAGGCTTACAATTAATATGGGTTAAGTTATATTATGTAAAAAATTGGGTTTCAAATTAATATAAATTGATCTTTAATTGGATTGGTAGCACTCGGGTTTATTACGAATTATTAGAAAATATTTTTTAGTAGCGCGAATCCAGCGAAAATTGATCATTGGAATTCATTCAGATTAAAATAAAATATTAAATTATAATAAAATTAACACATTTAATGAAATTATAAAGGATATTAATATACATACTTACGAGTTTATTATTATTTAGTAATATTTACATAAATTAATGATGAAATAAATTAAGATAATTATAATAGGTAGTATGGAAAAATTTGGGAAAACTTATAAAGTAACTATAAAATAAAATAAATAGCAGTCGAGTTCTCTTTCAAGGCTGTTATCATTGAATCCAGGAGATTTAGATCTTACATTGAGACCACGTAGCACTCACTCTTTACTGCAAAGGGATCTTTGCCACCAACCAGTGCAGCTCTTCTTTGCTTTATTAAACTCTTTTGTTTATGCCTGACAAATGATAATTCAATTTGTGACGTTTCTTGACGTCAGTTAATATGGAACCCAATTTCCTTGTTGAGTCACTTTTAAAATAAGTGCAAGATCTTTTTACGTTTGATCCAATAAATTGCTTCCAATTCCGCGTCTTCGTACACTTTCTGCTTTTCGCTACGTTCTTAGTCTTCAATGTCAAATTTACCATATTTAAACTTTGGAAATCACACACACACATACACACAACTTTTCTTACTTAAGGCAGCCTTACAATATACTTTTACAAGTAATCGATACGCCTCAACTACAGATTTCTTTAAATTGAAGAAATAAATCAAACACACCAACGGCAAATGACGGTTAATATGCTCAGAACGTAACATTTTGACACTTAATAGATAATAATTAATACATTAATAAAAAGTCACTAATATTTTAAGCTTATGTTGTTGTCTAATATCCAATCGACATTTCGACATTTACATCTGACAATTTTAACGATAATTTACAACAGGTGAGAGTAACTTATTTTATTTTAGGTCATCTTCCTGTTCAATTGTATTATACAAATACACATGGATATCAACAGCCACATAGACATCGAAGATATGCTTCAGCATCTGCATCTGCATCTTCTAGTTCTGGTTCTGGTTCTGGTTCCAGTTCATTTTCTTCATCGAGTGCTAATTCTGGTTCATTTTCTGGTGGTGGCGGCGGTGGAGGTGGATTTTCCTTTCCACAAGGTAATTTATTCTTCTTTCCATTTTTCTACTTTGTTAATTTTGTTATCTAATTTTTGTTTTTTTTGTTTTTTGTTTGTTTAGGTGCTGGTTATGGTGCTGAAGATTTTAATCGTCAATTTAATGAATTTCAAAATTATATGCAACAACTGGCATCAGCACATAATAATTTTGAGTATGTATGAATAATAGAAATAGCATAAATTTTGAAAATATAGAAATAAATATAATACATATAAAAATAAAAAAAATAAAATGTAGTCAATGTGTGGCTCGTTGTAGTGTTGGAGGAGCAGGAGCAGTCATTCCAAATGGATTAGATGCCCGTTTTGGTGGTGGTAATTTTGCTCCGTCATCTGGTGTCCATGATGGTGGTTTTGCTTTTCCTTCATCATCATCATCATTTTCATCACCTGGTGGAGATCATGGTGCATCGGCTACTGCACATATTGGACCAAATGGTGGATATGGACAAGCAGATTTACATGGTGGTCTTGGTAAGTTATTTATTTATTTATTTATTTCAAAATAATATTTTATAGAAAACAAAAAAAAAAAATTGTAGATTTATAGAATGAAAAGATCCCACTCAAAGATCAGATAGATCTGATACTAGTATTATTATCAATATTATTTGAATATATGTATTACACTAGTAATAGTAGTATAATATTTATATATTATATTTAAGTATCTATTTGTTGCCGGTTTTTAGGTGCCCGTTTTGGTGGTGGACAAACTTCTTCAGGTGGTCCATTTCCAGCTGCCAATAATCCCAATGCACCTGTTGGTGTTTTCACTTCATCTAGTTCAGGTAGTTCGGATATTAATGGTCAAAAATCAGGATTCAAACAGGCAACATCAGGTGTTATTGGCGCTGATGGCAAAGTAACATCCTATTCTGTTCGCTCTTAAGAAAAAGAAGAAAAAATGAAGAAAATGATATTTATTTTATTTCATTTCATTTCATTATTATTTTTATTATTATTATTATTATTGAAAAAATAAAATAATAAATATTTATTATTTTTATATTAATGATGATAATAATAGTAATAATAATAATATAAGAAAAAGTTATATACATTGAATAAAAAAAAATAATAAAAATATATATTTTGTTATTGTTGTTTTTGTTTTTGTTTTTTTATAACGTTATCATTAATTAATATAAGCTTTTAAATAATAATAAATACTTACTTATAGTTTATATATGATTAAAAATTAATTAAATATAAAATCTCTACTCTCTCTATCTCTCTCTCTCTGTATATATATATATATATATATATATCTTATATATAAAATTCTCGTGTCACAAAACTTTGAAATGATACTCCTCCGAAACGGCTGGACCGATTCTTATGAAATTTTTTATGCATATTCAGTAGGTCTCAGGGCATGTCAGACTTCTTTTATTAAACCGCTAATTGGTAAGGTGTGTCCAGGGGGTGCTAATTAATTAAAAATAGTTTAGTTACCATACTAGATCATAGAGGCGCTGGTGGCGAAAATTTGACATATATATAAGTCATAATAGGAGACTCGCAAAGAGGAATTGTTCGTAGGTCGGCGGGCTAGCGCGTCATCTTATGACTCTGCACCCTCAGTTCGAAACTCGCAAAGGCACATTTTTTTCTTTAAGTATTATATATTTTTTTTTACAAATTTATTAATTATTATTATTTTAATATTTTATTAAATTATTTTATTTTATTAAAATAATTTTATTAAATTAAATTTTATTTTATTAAATTAATAATTATGTCAATTAATTTTTTGTGCATAAATAAACATATATAAAAAACTATATGATTAATTGAAATATTGTAAATATTAGAAAAATAAAAATAAAAATATAAATATTAAAAACATCTTTTTTATTGTATTCTTTGCGCTGCTAAATGACAACATGTTTATATCAAATTTTTAAAAATTTATTTCTGCGGTTATTGATTAGATATTAATAAAATTTATAGTCTATGAACATAAATGAAAAATTCTAAAGTCACTTTTGGATTCTAGAGGAATATACGCAAAAAAAGTTAAATTCTGAGCAATGTGCAGATAAAAATCTTTTTATATATCTATTGATATTTACAATATCTCAATTGATCTTATTGGCCTTTTAAACTTTGAAAACATTCACATTACGGGTATAATTTAATACTATTAATTTTTAAGATTATGTGAGTAAATTATTTTAATTAAGAAAATTTGATCTCATAATTGGATTTTCACGTAAGATTTTAATTTATATTTTTTAATATTATTTTTATAGTAGTTTAGTGTTATGCTAATTTCGTTATATTTTATTTTTATTTTGTTTTTATTTTTTTTTTTAAATAAATTAATAACATTTAAAGTAGCATAAAAAAATTAATCGAGGCAAGAAAAGTGATGGGGTTTGAAATTAATAGTGATAAGACAAAATAATTAGTATCAGAGAGAATAATATTTGCAAAGAATTTAAATCGAGGTTGCAATCTGGAAATTATTATCAAAGGGGATCAAAATTAAAATATATAAAACAATTATTTTTCTGTTGTATTATATGGGTGGGAGGCATGGTCTATAACCCTGGGAGATGAGAGTAGATTCAGAATATTTGAGAATAGGATTCTTCCCAGCATTTATGGGCCAAAGAAAGATGAGGATACTGTGGAATGGCAGAGACTGCATAACAAGGAATTGCAGGACCTCTATGCATCTCTAGATATAGGTCATAAAATAGAGAAGGCTGGGATCGGCAGGGCACATGGCTAGAATGGGAGAGGGAAAATATATTGGTGGGGAGTTCGATTGAAAAACGTCCGTTTGGAAGTCGAATTGTGAACAGGGTGGACAATGTAGGAAGGAACGTGAGAGAGATGGGACAGGGTAGGAGTTAGATGGTTATAGCTCAGAATAGGGACAATCGGGGGGGGGGGGTACAGGGGGCGGAGCCCCCGTCTAGGTGTGAAGCAGCTAGTATATATATATATATACAGGTGTGGCCAAACTTTTAGCTTTTAGGGGCTACTTTTTCAATAAAATATAGTCTGCGGTCGACTATGGATATGGGCAAATAATTTTAAAATTTTAGATGATAATTAATGAAGTCATTATATCGCCGATTTAAATTTCAAACCTCCACTTTTGGTCAAAAATTATATTTTCACACTATTAGAAAGCGAAAAACACCTTACATTGGCTATGAAACACCGCTATTATGCACCTATTTAATTGAAATCTCATGACAAGCAAAAAATTTATGCGTTTTAAGAAAGTTGTGCAAAATATGCTGAATATGAGTTAGCAGGTTTGCAATCTAAGCCGACGATATATTTTTTATTTTATGAATTCTAACAATATTTATTAAAATTTAAAAAAATACAATGTTAAGAAATAAATACGAACAAAACAAATTTTAAGCATACAATTTTTATTTGGATGAAACCTGGCATTGCATAAGAGCAGCAAATTTCTCAAAATTTGGCTCCTATATGAACTTAAAGCAATTCTTAAGCATGACTCTAAATGTAGATCCGTTATTTGCGATCGCTGTTTTGTTTTGATCGCATTCATATAAGAAAATGCGGATTCACATAAATATGTGGAGCCAAAGAAGGAATTGAAACGAGCAACCATTGTCCAAATATTTGGATATTTATCTTTGCTTATTAGTTTCCAAAATCTATTTATTATGTAATAAATAAATATATTTTATATTTATATTATTTTTGATCAACGAATAAAAAAATTAAAATATATAATACGTTTGTAATAAAGTGCTAAAAAATGGGAAAAAATTATATATTATTAATTATATAGTCAAATACTAAAATATAGAAAGGTTAAATCAATAATATATTTATATATGTTCTTAGATATATGAAAGATATGTTAGTTTTAATTATTATAATAATATTAATAAAAAAAAAATTGTAAATGGAAGGGCTGTTATTTTTCATTTAAATTTATAACTTAAATTAAAATAAATACTTCATTTTGGAATGGATATGAGAGGAGGGGGAGGTAGAGTAGAGTAGTCTAGGGCTAAACGGTGTTTTGAGAAAGGGAAGCCCTTGGATAATAAGTATATAAATTATCGGGATAAGAAAAATATAAATATATGGTATATAAAAGATGTAATAACATATAGGATGATTATGATCTAAAATTATTTTTTAATAAATTTAAAAATGATATCCCGGGTAGCGAGTAGATTCTTTTCTATAATCCCAGTAGAAAAGAATACTATTTCAGGGATTGGCGTCCCTGCCCTCACGTGAGCTCATGATTTCTTCTAAATCCCTCTTCTACCTGAAGGAATCATGTCATTTACCCGTTGACTCCTTTCCATCCATTCCCTTACTTTCACTCCCATCCCCCACCCCTGATTATTCAAAAAATTAAATTTATTTGGATGAAGGAGAATACCTAGCATAGATCATTAAAAAGAAAAAAAATTTGAAATCTTCACTTTTATAGGAGACTCTTTAGAAGGGGGGTTTATTCAAATATATCCAAATCACGTCAACCCTTCGACTAGCAAAACCCCCTATAATCACGAGTGAGACATGTCTTATATGCCTCTGAGAGGACCCACCTCTCCAACGCTTCACATTAGTATAAAACTTGGAACTCATATTTATAGAACGCTTTGCAAAATTAGAAAAAACCAATTAAATCAAAGTTTTTCATTTTATTAACATTTTTGACTAAATCTTGTAAATTGTGACCAAGACCAATCCATTGACCATAATT
The DNA here is from genome assembly GCA_963082975.1 of Labia minor. Taxonomy (NCBI): domain Eukaryota; kingdom Metazoa; phylum Arthropoda; class Insecta; order Dermaptera; family Spongiphoridae; genus Labia; species Labia minor. Next base: position 124,158,861 of record OY720344.1, on the reverse strand, counting down.
TTAGCCAGATTTTAAATAAAATTGATTTTTTGTATCATTAAATGGAAATTTTTAATTAATTTTAATATCGGTTTATTTTTACAGTTCAACAAAAATCTTGCCTCATAACAACAGATAAAACCTATACGAATAGATTCATCATGAAACGTAGATTAATTTTCATTACTATTATATAATTTTACGTTGCTTCGTTGATTAAATATTAATTATTGAATTTTGACAGATTGAAAAGATTTGCCGCCATGTTGCCCCCCTCCGCCACCTCTTCTCACCTCCCTCCCTCCTGGCCTGCCTGTCGAGGTGTGCTTGGAGCGCAATCAGTTCCCATTCCTTTTCCAGTAGAAGATGTTGACCGGCGTCACCACCAAAATCATCCCTCAATCAAGAATTTTTTGTAAATTTATTTATTCCTATTAATTTAAATGAAGTTTAATAAATTTTAGAAAAGATTCAAATAAAAATATAATTTTATAAAATGATAGATTTATAACTTTTAACTGATATATTAATTATATTAATATATTTAATAAATTTCGCCCCCACGTCCAATGCTTTGCTTCTCGGTGACCTTGAAGGGGACAGCATAGCAATGCTGCATTGCTTACCCCCAATGGATGAGATTCAACTGCCTTTGACTTTATTTTCAAAATAAATTCTATTATTTCCCCTTCCCCCCCTTTGAAATTATATACAAATTAATTATACTACGTATTATACGACAAATAAATTAATACGAATTATATTAATAAATCGATTTAACCAACTTTTCCATCCCAATCATTCCTTCTTTTTTGTATTTTAACATTGAAACATTTTCCCTGCTATTCTATTCTATTTTCAAATTTTATATTCAAAAATAAATAACTTAAAATAACATAAAAATTACTTGAAAAGGAAGAAAATAATTTTATTGTTTTTATTTAAGAAGCAATAAGAAAAAAAAATTGAATAAGTTTCATGAAATGTAAAATTAATTGTTAATAAATTTAAAAATAATATCCTGGGTAACGGGTAGATTCCTTTCTATAATCTCAGTAGAAAAGAATTATATTTCGGGGATTGGCGTTCCTGCCCTCACGTGAACTCATGATTTTTTCTACCTTCCCTCTCCCATGGAAAAATCATGTCCTTTACCTTTTAACTTTTCCAACTTTGGCTTCGCGGGCTACTTTTAAAGCCTTTGCGATCGACCGGTCGACCGCGGTCGACGTGTTGCCCACCCCTGTATATATATATATATAGGATATGATTCAATTTTATTAGAAATATTAAAATTTTTATAATTAATTAATTAATATAAGTATATAAAACATATTAATAAAGATTATTTCATTAATTAAATCTCACAAATAAAAATAAAACAAATAATTAGTGGAAAGAAAAATTAAAAATTTACCAATATTTAGGAAGGTATTTGTCACCTCGGACAAAGGTATATAAGACACTGTACATAATAGTAAAAACATACATTTTCAATAATAATAAAATATTGTAGTTATTTAATTATTATTTTTTTTTATCAAACGAAAATATAAAATTTATGTTTTTAAAAAATTGAAAATTTCAAAAAAATATACATAATATGAACCAATTTAGCTAAATACACTTTACATATCAATGATAAACATTATCATACTTATTTGAATTTTATAATAACAAAAATTAATAAAATATTAATAAAAATATATAAATACTAATATAATATTATAAGTAAGTGACTATATATAAACTAACTATAATTTATTTCATTATAATAATAGAACAAAAAATACCTCCCTTACTATCGTCAGTCGGTAAAAAACAACATAAAAAGATTTTTAATTAAAAAATCAATTAAATTTTATTTTAATTTATTTACTCATCTAATACCAAGACATCTTTTCTGATTCTGAAAAAAAAAAACAAAAAAAAATGATTATATTCTTTAATCATTTAACTACTATTTTAGCTATTTCTCATTTTCCTTTAAGGTGTCAAATTATGATTAATAATAAATTTCAAAACTATCTTGCATACGATAATACGATAATATAGCTAATAAATATTATTATTTTTTTAATATTTTATTATATAAAAATTATTGGAAAATATTAATTTACCAAAATATTTAACTCAACAAAATAAAAAAATATTAAAGTTAAATGGTAGGTATTACAAACATATTTTTTGCAAATGTGTAAGAGCGTGTAATTGACATTTTATTGGCCCACAATTGGATGGATAAAATTTGCATCTTGAACGTTTGTTAAAAAGCGACAAGCGACTTGTGCTTGTCTAAAAAGTGTCGTGCTTTATTTTATATTTTCACCAGAATACTCATTGATTAATCTTCTCCCCAATTCTTCATGAAATATTCGCCATTTGAAGTAATCTTGTTTTTTTTTCACACTGGAATTTTCCTCTTCAAAATACATAAGCATGTTGTATGTTATAGTATTAAGAATATTGTAGAAAAACTATTATTGGCCATCAACAACTACTCCTTTTGTAGCATTATAGTCTAAAGTCTAGACTCTAGACTCTAGAATCTAGAATGTGTTTTGTGATTTTTTACAACGTTTTTATCAGTTTCAATTTATAAGCAGCATCAAGTCCGGTTTCGGGAGAGGAGGAGGAGGAGGAGGAGGAAGAAGTTTAGTGATCACCTGAACAATCCTAGAGTCAAAACAAAGGATTGAATTTGAAATATTATTTTTGATGTCATTATAAATGTAAATTGTTTTTTTTGTTTTTTCAATTTATAAATCAATATTTTAATAAAAAAACAAAAAAACAAAAACTGATTCTTGAAATGATTGAATAAAAATTTCTACTGTTTTGAATGAAATTTTGTAAAACCAAAAAAGGTTAGCCTGAAAGAAATGGGAATTACATTTGATGAAATTCAGGAACGTGACCCATTTAAGTAAAAAATAAAAGCATACCGGAGTTTTCAAGAAAAACTTTTACTTAAAACCTGTCGAAAGTGAACTGAAGAAAAGTAAAAACAACATGAACAACGAATGTAAACATCAAAGTTAAAGTTAAAGGAATATGAAAATAAAATAATAAAAATTTAAAATAACGTAGTCATTAAATGGAGACGAAGAAGAAGAAGAAGAAGAAGAAAAAGAAGAAGAAATATAAAATGAATATAATTCATAAAATAAATAAATCAAAATTAAAATTTTCTATATAAATAACTAACTTTTTTAATTTTCATATAATATATATAATATATAAGGCCTATAAAATTAAAAAAGAAAAAAAAAAAATAGAAATCATTGTAAAGTGATTGAGAATTTGCCATGAAATGTTTTTAATGTTTCTGTTGATTCTGTTGTTGATGTGTCAGCAGCTTCTTTTAATATTTGTGCAATATCTGATCTTGGTTTTATCCCTTTAATCTGTGGTAATTGACCTCCTCCATTACTATCTCCTCCGCCATTGTGCCGATTATTTATGCCATGTGACTCGTAATACGGTGGACATGGACGTTGAAACATGATTGGTGAGGTCCATGGATTATTTTCTTGTCCCTGTGGTCGTGGATGTTGATTATATATAATTTCTTGTATTCCAGCTGGACCAAGATTATTAACAATTTCATTTATAATATTATAATATGGCCGTTTATCTGTAACATAATAATAATAATAATAATATATTCTACGTTTTCTTTATTAAACATAAAACAGAAAATGAAAAAAAATAGACAAAGTCAAGAATTTATTTTTAGATTTATGAAGAATTTCATTTTATTTATTTAAATTTATTTACATTTTCTTTATTTTCTTCTTTTATTTATTAATTAATTAATTATTTTATTTATTTGTTTGTTTGTTTATAATATGGTAATTGTATTACTTTTAAGTGGTTGTAATGTAGGCCGATGAAAATGTGGCGCATATGGCATTGGATAATGGTTATTTGGAGATTGAGAGGCTGAAGGAGGAGGACGAAGAGGACGAAGAGGAGGAGGGGGAGGATGATGATAATAATAATTTGGATTAGGATAATTTAAATGTGGATAAATTGGTTGAATTGGTCTTGGATTATTATTATTATTATTATTATTTATAGGATTAGGATAATTTTGTATTAGATAGAAATCAACAATTGGCCGAAGATCATGTGATGATGATGATGATGATGATGGACGTAAAGGTTTTGGCAATGGTTGTGGTAACCATGGTTGTGGTCGTCGACGATCATTTGGATCTTTCAATCCCGGAATTATTGGTATCTAAACAAAAAAACAAAAAAAAAGAGAATTAAAATAAAGTCTATTTTAAATATCTATAATTAAGTATAACTTATAACTATTTATTATTATTATTTGTGTTTGGACCATCTGGGATCACACAAAGCTCTCACTTTCATCTTATTCATTCACATAATGCTATTATTATTTTTTTTTTTTTGTAAGTATGTTCTTTGTTTGCAAAATCATTTTCATTTTTTTTTTACTATGGTTCTTTTTTCAGTTGCTCAGACCTAAATTTAATTTCGATTCCCTTTTTCACTTCCCTTTCAGGTTCGAGTTTCCATTGCTCGATCTAGGTCCCTGTTGACCTCTTTTATCCACCCACTGGACGGACGTTCTTCAGTTTTTTAATGTAGACCAGGATCTTATTTGTCAATCTTTCTGGAGAAAGTCTAGATATACATATGGCCATAGAATCTAATTCTCTTTGTATGATTGGAGAGTTTGTCAGTTTCCTTTCCATTCTTCTGTTTTCAAAGGACCAAGTCCTTTCTTCTCTCGGTCGAGGAGGTAAGAGTTGGTGCATGAGGGGTGGCCACGGCCAGGAGAGGCGGGGCTACCCCCTCCTCCTAGAGTGATTTACCCTCCACTACAGTGTCTCATTAGTTGAGATTCACTCACCTCTTCTTACAATATTTATCGAGGTTAGGTTAGGTTTTGTAGGAATGGTAGGGGTAAGCGCGAGAACTGCTTGGCCGAGGGTGGGGGTCGGCTCATGCACCAACTTTTACCTCCTCGACTATAGTGAGGGACTGGGTTTCGCTAACATACAGGATCTCTAATGATGAATGACTGACCTATAATGTCAAACTTTTGTTTCTTTAGATAAACACTTTTGATTATAGGTACATATTCTGAATTCTTCTCCTATATGCTCTCTTTTCTCCTCCTGTAAGCTTCGATTATTTCATCCAAATATTTGAAACAATATGGTACTCTCTCAATTTTCCCATATTCTATATATATATATATATATATATATATATATATATATATCCAAGTTTTGAACATCACTTATAACTATAATAATAAAAAACACAATCTAAATATCTCATAATAATATAACATTCATTCATTTACGTATTAGTAGTATACAGTATTTTAAATATTTTATTTTATTTTTTATTCAATGTGTACATACATATATTTTCTCAATTTACTTAAACTTAATAAATTAATATTATTATTATTATTATTAAATTAAATAATTAACTACCTTTGTAATGGTGATATTTTTTTTATTGTAATCTGTGAATTCTCCTCCATCACCATTAAAATTTGTATTTTTATTATCTGGTGTTCCTTTAATAATTGGAATTTTTTTAATTCCATCAATTGTAGAATTTGTATCATCTTCTGTTATGTCAGGAAAATGAAAATCTGTAATGCCATCAACTAAACCTTTCGCTGGCTGATATTTACAATTGCCTTTTAAATCACATATTAATGCTCCTGAAAAGACAAAAAAAATTAGATTGTTTTTTCCTTTATGAATTTATTTTCTTTACTAATCCAATGACTTAAATTTATTTTAATATTAATAATATAAATCAATGAAAATACAATTTTAAGATTTCACTGGCAAATTTTAATTTATATAATAATAACAGTAATGTACAGTGCAGTTTGTTGTTGTTTTTTGTTTTTTTTTTTAAAACTGTAATAGGTTGGATAAAAATATAATTAAATCCATTATTTTTACGTGAACTTAAAGATTTTTTTAACATGTTTCGGTTTGTCCGATTTAGATCGAATTTACACCGTTTTGTTCTACAATTTGTTGTCATTTTAAAGGTACTTTCAAAATGTCTCTCTTATCAAATTCTTGGTCCCTATTGACAAAAAAAAAATAATACTTTTAAATGACTTTTACAATCTTCTCTTGATATCAATTTTTTTTATTTATCATTAAGAAAGTTTGCAATACAAGAAAAAGGTGCCAGGTCCGGACTGTATAGTGGATGTTTCAAAACTTCCCAATCAAACTGACAGTGTTTCTGGCGAGATTATATAAACGTGTGTGATCTGGCGACGTCCAGATGGTACACAAAACCTATTCTGATGGCTGTTTCAGGTCAATTGCTAGCATCCAAAGTCGAATTTAGTGTTCGATACTTTACCAGTCGCATCAAATACATAGCAGAACTTTCCTGGCCACAATCGTTTTGATTCTCTATCTGTTAACTTCTATTTTTAAAACCCCTTAAACTCACAAATGAATGGATCAAACACACAAAAAACAGGAAAAAAATAATCTGAGAATTTTATAATGAAAAGTTAGTTTTCAAAATATGGAACTAACATTGTATATATACTCGTATACTCGTATACTCGTATATATTATTTATGATAGAATAAAAATAATTTTTAATTTCAATGTTATTTATTACATGTACTATGTACCATGTATTAAAGTTGGAGAATTATTATTATTATTATTATTATTATTAAGTTTATGATCAGTTTTAATAATGCGCCAAGCCTTTCTGTATGTTTTTTGTTATCTTAAACAAATAAACAAACATCATCAATATCATATAATTTCATTAATTAATAATGATAAGTTTAATTTAAATAGAATACAAAAAAAAAGAGACAAATTTTACATGTTACAAGTTTAGACATAAAAAAACAAAAAAAACAACAAAAAGATAATGATATACCTAATGACTATATGTTATTTATATAATGAATGGGTCTGGTAAAAAGTTAGTTGGCAGACTTTATTCATTTAATTTTTGAAAAAGTCGAGGAAAATACATGGAATAGATACGTATAAATATATTAGCAGAAAGTAGAGTCACTATTGAAAATGAACTTGGAATTATCCATAAAAATCATTTACATTTATACTGCTGGGTACAAACAAAAGCTAAACATGAACCTTTGTAAATCGAGCCTGTCTATCTGTGAATGAATGAATGAATGAAAATGAATGAAATCGAGTCTTTTTTCTGAAATCGTGTCTTAAACGGCAAGGAATGAACGAAGGATGTGCTAATTAATCTCAACAGTTCACAAAAAATAGATTGACATCAAAAAAAGGTGATGTATTGTAAAACTGGAAGGATAATATCTCGTTCATCATGTGGAAACTTCACAACGCCCACGTAAACAGCTAATAAAGAGACTACGCCAGGTCATTGCAAAATATTGACCTGAATTAAATAATAGGAAATACTATATCTTCATGTTTGTTGACCAAAGTTCATATCGTATGAATGGATTTAGTTTAACCGGGGAAAAAAAAGAGCTGTGTGGGACGTCCACAGGTGGTCGGATGGAATAAGCTACGAAGCTACGATCTGGCTGCAATGAAAGTACAAGGAAGTGACAAGACCATGAAAAAAAATTCAATTCCATTATCTTTGTTTTTGCTTTTAGTAGTTTAATTAATAAGTACATATATTATATTTTAAGGATATAAAAATTATTTATTGTAGATTATATAAATAAATTATTAAAATATGATTTTGATTTTTTTTTTTTTTTTTTTTTTTTTTTTTTTTAGATATATGATAAAAAGGAAAATTAATAAATTTCTCTCTTAAATTTGTTACCTTTATTTACTTTTACTCTATTCCAAATGAATATATTATATTCGATAGAGTGTATGAATTACTAAAACGAAAGAAGAAGAATAAATTAATTATATACTTTAGGAAAAAATAAAAAAATAATTAAAGAATGTGTGTTACAACAACAAAAAAAAAAAATACAAATGAACGGATGAAATTGAAAGTAATTAAATAATTATTTAATTTTCGAAATAATATTATGAATATTCTTATTCTTATTTTTATTATTATTATTATTATTATTATTATTTCCTCAATTATATTATGCAGCTAGTAAAAATAAACAAGCATAATTAAAATGAATTACATTCTTTAATTACTTCAAAATCTATTAATAAAAATGAATGAATGAATGAATGAATGAATGAATGTGTTTTATGTTGGTATATATCTTATCTTATTATGCTAGCTAAAATTGTATATATATATAGCCATTGGTTCTCAAAAACCGCTCTAACGATTTTTTTCAAATTTACACTAGATATAGTATCTATAAAGAAAAATTGAGTTTTATTGATCACATCTCTTGAAAAATTCATTTTCATTATTAATTTCTTAATTAAAAATTATATATGGAAAACGTCAAAATTAGCATCCATTTTTATTTTTTAACTGAAATTGTATTAATATTTTTTTTATTTAAAATATTTTAAAATTTATTATTTAATTTCGAAATAAAATTAAAAATATTTATTTTTAATAAAATATATATAGATATTTATTAATCTCTCTCAAAAAAAAAACAAAAACAAAAACAAAAAAACATACGTCTTGCTAAGAGAGTAAAAAATGTCGTTTTCATCATCTAAGTATTATTAGTCTATTGGGTCGAGCGACTGTCTGACAATTCAACTTCGCAGGATCGAAACCGGCGGAAAATAATTTTTTTTTTTTTTTAATCTATTATTTTTTAATAAATTACTATTTTATATTTATTTATTCATTGTTCTTTTATTTTATTTTATTAATTAAGTTTTAGATAGTTTTATAATTTTTAATATTTCTTCACTAAAATATCATTTAATATTTATTAATATTATTTATTTATTATTATTGAGTACCCGAAGTTCCATTCATTTTAATCAGATTGATGCAATGATGCAACATTTAATAATAGTAATATTGTAATAAATTTCTATCTTGAAAATTGTTACATATTATTTAGGATATTTTAAAAACAATTTCTTTCTTTAATATATATATATATATATATATATATATATATATTCTTAAAATTGAATTTGTTTAAATTTTAACACATATATTCAATAATATAAATATATATAAAATAATATTAAATTGTATATAATATGTGTGTGTAACGGGCGGACCATTTATTTTATTTGTAATTATATTTAAACCTGGTGAACTCATCCACTGGAATTGGCTCCCAGGAGGTGCTGCTCAGATGGAGCCCGCGCAAACTAAAAGGGATTCCCCTAAAGATCTTAGCAGCCCTTGGCTCGCTATGATAGACAGTCGTTGGAGTCGTTGTGAAACCATTGAGCTGATGAGATAGGGCATGGTACTCAATCCTTAAATTTATGTTTATATGTTCCATGTTCTGAAATATTTGGTAAATTTATCTTTATTTTTGTTTTCTTTCTTTCTATTAAACCCGTTAACAATATACAAATATTTTTATCAACCCTTATTATCTTGGCGCCCAAATTAAAGTTATATCCTTTATCAAATCATTATTATTTATTATTACAATTGTATATAAAAGAATATTTGAATTTGTTTAAATTTTAACACATTTATTCAATCAAGCCACCGCTTCTTATATCTTATTATTTATATTATAAATATTAAATAAAATTAAAAATATTTGTTATACCGATATCTGTTTTCATTGCATGAACACATATATCCATACATTAAACTTTTTAAAAATTGTTTAAGATTAGCTTTCCCCTAACACACTATAAATAAAAAAAAAAAAAAAAAAAAATTATATTTAAGTTATATTAATTTTAATTAAATTGATGTAATGATCTAATATTAATATTGGTGTGAATGATTGTAATAATATTGAATAATAAATGGCATTTGATACAATTTTGTTATTTATTTATGAAAGGGTCGAGCGATAGCTCGGTGTTCGATGTATATATAATATAGGATCAATTATTTTATTTGATCAAGTAAATTTGAAAAGGTTTTTATATATTGAAATGAAAATCAATTTATTTTAATTTATTTGAAACATTTTAGGAAACAAATTTTTAATGGGTCATTTTAAGAAATCCAATTTTATCATTGTCTAAAATAAAAAAACAGAATATATTATTTTAAATTTTTTATGAATAATAAAATATTTTCAAAATGTCAATTAAAATGACTAAATTATATTATTTTTTGTTTTTGTTAAAATTATTTATTACAACTATATTTTAAGAAGAAAAATGATTTGTAGGTTATATAAAAATTAAAATATGAATTTTTAGATAAATAATAAAAAGGAGATGTTTATATTTTTTTATTTTTAATTTTTAATAAATTTTCTTTTTTGATATGAGATTTTATTAAAAAATTGTATATCAATATTTTTTAAAGGGTCGAGCAATAGCTCGGTGTCCCAGGTATTAATATTACCAGCCAAATTCAATAATAATGAATCATTTTTTTTAACTTAAGTACCGAGCCGAGGCTCGGGGTCCCGGTATTAATATTATCAGCCAAACCCAATAATAATGAATCATTTTTTTTTAACTTAAGTACCGAGCCGAGGCTCGGGGTCCCGGTACTATTAATTTAAAATCACAAATTTTATACTAATGTAATTTATTGGATTGAAATAAAATTTAGCTCTTATTTTATCTTAAATTTTATACACGTTTAATTACTACAATTCCCTGGAAACTATTATATTAAAAATTGATGCAAGTAAAATAAAAAAAACAAATAAATTTGATAATTTGATGTGTGTCAATAAATAATTTTTTTATTTGTGGTTTATGAGTATGAGTATAAATTTTTCTAAATAACTTATACTAGCTGCTCCGAGCGCCTTCGGCGCTCTTCACACCTAGACGGGGGCTCCGCCCCCTGTACCCCCGAGTGATACATAGTATTTGGTTGAAAGTCTGTATTTAAAAGGTTTTCATCCATTTTGTTTCAATCAGTATAAGTATATAAGACATGTATTTGTTTTCTTGTAAAATATATTTTAATTTAATCAGTAAATTAATTATATATTATTATTGTATATGTTATATTTATTTAACTCTGTGTCTATACACTATTCGAAAGTTCTTAGCCGCAGCATCCACATTTCTCTAAGCGTCCCTATCCTGAGCTACAACCAAATCCTACCATGTCCCATCTCTCCCATGTCCCTTCCTTCATTGTCCACCCACCTTGGTCCTTGATCTTCCACCGGATGTTTCCCAATCGGTTTCTCCCAATTTCTAGTTTCTCCAATTCCAACCACGTCCCCTTCCCATCCCAGCCTTCTTGATTTTATAACTTTAACTATATCTGGACATTATTTCTCGTTATGCCATCTCCGCCATCCCCCTGTGACCTCATCTTCTTTTGGCCTATAAATGCTGCGCACAATATTAATCTCACAAATACTAAAATCTACTCTCGTCTCCCAGAGTCCCGTCTTTAGGTGCTCTGTCCCAAAAATGTCTTCGGGACACCCTAATGTCCCGTTTTTTCAATATTTAGGTCATTTCGTAATTTTTTTTTCAAAATTTTTTCAATTTAATTCTAAAAAAAAGGTATACCGTTTGTCCCGGTTTGGTGTTTTCGAAATATGGTCACCCTAGTCATCGATCAACATGAAAAATAATTGTTTTATATATTTTAATTTTGATCCTCTTTGATGAGATAAGCCCCTTTAATGCATAATAACAGGCGTTACTCAATTACAACGTCGATTTAAATTCTTCTCGAATATTATTATCTTTCGTGATTAGAGATCTTAAGTATTTAAATATTTATACTTTTTCAAATTCTACATTTTGTATGTTAATTGTATGTAAGTCGTATCCGTATCATAATTCTTGAATTTTTTGTTTAATTACATTTCGGTTGATTTTTCCCCAATTTCTCTTTATCACATGTCTCCTCTTCCAGTCCAATTCATTTACCTATTAATGTTGCATAAGGCATTTAAATTTCTTAATTTGGCTAGAACACTCCATTTTTTAAAATTTTAAATAGAGGGAGAGAGAGAGGTTCTAATTATATATATATATATATCTGTTTCTATGACAGCACAAAAAAGTAAACAAATTACATACATACAAACACTCTCCTTTATATATATATAGATATATTTTTGGAAAATGGAACAGCTCAGCTCAGGAGTTACCTAAGATTCTAATTTCTTTTTTATTTTTCATCATTTGAGGTACCCTTCACCTCAGAAAAATTTGGTTACCTTACTCCTTGTAGTTTAGGCTCTGGAGTTTTTTGCGTACAGACGGACACTATCGTATTAAATATATAGATTCTTATAATTTATTTATTTAAAGGGTTTGTGTTCAGAAGTTGTAATTTATTCAACTTATTCTTTTAATTCATTAAATGTTTTAATTACAAAATAAAACCAATGATAAAATGATTCATCACCTCAAAAACTTCTACAATTATGGAACATGAAAATAAAAATCTTGTGGAATCTTTCCAAAATTAAAAATGGTTAGTTTTTTTTTTTTTTTTTTTTTTGTTTTTTTTTTATTGTAATAAAATTGAAGAGAATGAATCCAGTTTCTATATTTTTTAATTGTATTCACATTTGATATATTATATTGCCAACAACCGAATCGTGTTTATTTTATAAATAAAAAAAATAATCCATGAATTTTTCATTACCTTCCCCCACATCCTAAACCATATAATATAATAACTCATCTAATAACATATAAAACTAATAAAGTGACAAACAAACAAAATCTGGAGTGTCCCCACTCCAGTGGCTTACCTAAGGGGGGGGGGCGGTGGGTGCGGTCCGCACCGGGCGGCACTTATCTTGGGGCGGCATTTTTTTATATTTCGTTATAGTTGTAAAAAGCAACTTATTCATTTCATATTTATTTTTTTTTTCTTTCTTGAATAATAAATGATTATTATGATTATTATAAGTTTACTATTTGATTTATATAAATTATGATCAACTATATATATGATTTCGAATATTATTCCTCGGTGTATATAAATGCATTTTAGTGTAAATTTTGAATTCTAATTTCAAGAACAGGATAATAATTTTATTTTATTGTATTCATTAAAATTCGTTGAATTCGTAAACGAATCTTTAAGATTTTGTTCGGCAAAATGATCTTCGTTCTACAATGAGTCAATTAAGACTACAAAATCTTGCAATATTGTCAATAGAACAAGAAATTACAAATAATATAAATTTTGAGAGCATTATACACGATTTTTCTAGTATGAAAGCTAGAAGAGTAAATATTATATAAATATGTTTACAAGTGCATACAAATATGTGTAAAAAAATTTACTCTGTGTATTAATTAATATTGATTAAATAACTTAATAATTTATAAAAACCACTATTTGATTGACTTATAATAGAAAGGGCGGCAAACTGGAGATTGCCCCGGGCGGCAAAAGTTCTAGGTACGCCACTGCTCCACTCGAATATCTTGCAAATTTGAATTGGATTAAATAACAGACATATATTATATATTTAAAAATTAAATTTAAATAAAATTATAAATCAAAATTAATAAATAATATTTATTAAACTAGCGGGTGTGTTCGCTCTTAGTTGATGACAACTCGTCACGTGTTGGGGCGTGATTGCCAGTCAACGTGTTAAAAAATTTAAAAAATGAATTCCGATACTTTCAGTGATTCAATCAAGATGATGAAATTCTATACCAATAGCAGTTTTATACAATTTTGAATCATGTGAAAAAACTCTCAAACAAACCGTATTTCTTTAATTTTACGGTTAGTTTAGAGGGAAAAAAAATCAAAACGTTGTAGGTAATGACCCTCTTCCGGTTGAGTTAGATTTCTCAAAAGTTGATAGAAAACTACCAATTTTGAATAATGTCCGTGTATCAAATTTCATGATTCTAGCTCAAACCGTTTTTGCGTTATCTTGTCTACACACATACATACACACATACACTCACATTTTTCTCAACCTTAGTGAAAATGACTGAAAGGGACCTTCAAAACGTATAAAAACATCAAAATCTCGACATCGAAAATTTTAATGATTGCAATACTATCTTTGGCGAGATAGTAAAAAAAACTTTCCATCTTTATTATTATTTTTTTGTTTTTTAATTTCAAATTATATATTAGATTTTCTGAATCTAATTTTAATTTAATAATATAATAAAATAATTGATCATCAACAATAATATAATCATCATCATTTCGTTAACATAATTATTATTAATATACTTACCATAAAAGAAAAGGAAAAGATTAAATTTTTTAGAACATACAAAACCTAAGAAAAAAACTTGTATGTTTTTATCTTATCTTCAATTTATTATAATAGTTTATTGCTTATTATTATTATTATTATTATATTATAAATCCATTGATTTATTTGATAATAATAATAATAATAATAAAAGATGAGAAATGTTAATTTGTAAATATTGTATCAATTGCATTTGTTGTTTAAAAAAAACAAATACTTTTGTTAATAGGGCAAAACTAGGGTAGGGGGGAAATGATAGCACCCACTTATGCCACCAGGTTAAATATACCTACCCCAATTACAAGCGACGTTTAAGGAGGATTCGTTTTGTCCGCCATTTAGAAGATCAACAAAATATAATTTCATCATATTTATTTCAAAGGTTCTTGCAATTTTTGTTGTTTAGTGTATTCTACGTTATTGGCACATTCTTTAAAATGAATATTAAGACATTTATGCACATAGCCCTCATTGTTTATTATTTGTCATTTTTTTAACTAAAATTACGACGAATAGGGTGATATGACGCAATGGGTGTACAGGGGGACTATTAAACATTATATATAAGTATATATACTTTTTTATAAGTGAAACCCTTAAACAATTTACTAAGATGAGGGAAATGAATATTCATTGTGCCAAAAACTTGCAAATATGTTAAGTGACTTTTTGAATGAAACTCCTGTTTTTTGATAAAAAATTATTTTATTTTTCAACGTAGTCTTCTTTGAGCTCTATATACTTCGTTCAATGTATCTCCAATTTGTTTAACCCTTCTAAAAAATAAGATTTGTCGAGGACATCAAAATAGGTGTTTGTGTGTGCCGGTTCACCCCGAAAAAAAACCACTGTCTCTATAGTGTGTTTGACTTTTTTCCATTTTCTTCTCAAATCACGAGGAGTCTGTTATTAATAGGGCTGTCAAACAAAAACTAAAAGACCCAGCTGGTTCAAATTTCGACAGGAGTAAGCTAATAGCTGAATGCTGACACAGGAACTGTGTTATCATTTCATTTAAGAACGGGAAATTCATAAAATCACGGACTTATTCACCTGCCCTCGTGTGTAATCTTTTAAAACTTAGCTATTTAAATATTTAAACATTTCAAACTTATCGAGTTTTTATGTTTGGTTTACATGTAATTACCCATAAACCATATCACCCACAAATGCGCGCCATCATCTCCTCCCCTGTCCAGGATATTACGCATTGGATGAGTTTTTTATTTTTACTATACTTTTATTGTACTAATTCTTATTTTAAGATTAAAGCTTAATTTTTTGAGATTCGGTAAAAACCCGAATTGTGCGTCATATCTCCTAGATTTACTAAATGAATTAAATATATATATGAATAGTACTTGCCTTGTCCTTTATTATTTTTATTATCAGATTGATCAGAAGGTGGACTGATAGGTTTTTTTTGAGTAAAACATTCTGGACCGCCACTAACACAGACAGAAGTGATAAGTGAACTTGGTTGATTGACATTTACCTCTAGAAAGGTATTTACGAGAAGATTGTTTTTCTCTTTTACTGTGTTAGCAGTAATTGATGGGGATAAAATACTTGACTCACTGGATGAGTCGACCTCGTCATTTTGAAAATGGAGTCCACGACCAAGTGATAATATCTGATGAAAACCTTATAATGAAACAAAAAAAAAACTATTGGTTTAAAAATTTACATATATATTACATAAATCAATTTAATTTCAAATATTTAATTCATTAATATAATAAATTCAAAATTGTTTAAATTATTCAGGGATGCGTGAATTGCGATTTTTACAAACCGATTGATATCAAAAAAGTCCCAATTTTGAAATTATTGTAGACAACGAAACAATATTAAATAATTCAGTTCATTTATATATTATTTTATAATTAAAATTTTATTTAGTTTGTCAAATGTTGTTATTTATTATATTCAAACAACTTTTCTTATTTTTTTTCATTTTTCGTGTAAAATAATTTAATAAAGATAAACATTTAATTAAATTTAAATGGATTTTTGTTGTTTTTTTTTTAATGATAATAATGTTGTATATAGGTATATATATATATATACATATTTTGTCAATAGAATTCAAATGATATTTCCTATAACATGGGTAAAAAAATTTTTTTAAATAATTCCAGTCCATACTGTTTTAAAAATTATAAATATAATTGATTTGTGATTATAAAGTTGTAATTATTTTCAATTTGTTTTCGTTAAACATAATATATATATTTAAAAAAAAAAATAATAATAAAAAAAAGTTGAACTTACAGTTTTACTGATACAAAAAAAAAGTCCGAGAAATTGTATAAATGTATAAATTTAAAATTAAATTAAAAAATAAAAAATAAATAATTATAATCACATGTTCTTTTTAATTGATGTTTAATAAGATAATAATTATAATTACTATATAATAATACTTAACAAAATGATACTAACATAGAGACAAATGAATAAGAAGTAACAACAGCTGCATTATAAATCAAGAGACTGAAGAAATACTATTTGGTTTCTTTGTATCTTCGTAATAGGATATAAAGTAACTAGTATAAGTTAGAGGACAAACTAAATATGAAATGATGAAAGACTAGAATGTTTTTTGTTTTTTTTTATTTCGTTATCTTTTAAAATCCAAACGGAAATGTTTAATAAGTGAGGGTAAGAGGCGACGACGGTGACAGTTCCACAACAGTGAACACATTTTCACTTATATAAAAAGACATTTTTTTTTTTTTTTTTTTTTATTAATTTATTAAAATAATAAATATACCTATATATATATATATAAGTAAACCTATATAATTATACAAAAGCACGACATAGACTGATGGAATGATCCACCCCGAGGCTAATTTTGATCACTTGAGCTCCAACAGATACCTAAAAAAGAAAGAAAACAAACATAAATTCCAAGGTTAATAAAAAAAAATATAATTATGAATAAATCCAAGTCATTTAAAAAAAAAACATTAATACACAATGAGTGAGTAATAAGTAAGAAGTTAATAAAAAAATAAATGTTATTAATGTTAATTTAAATAATTAGAAGGAAAAAAAAAACAATTGAGTTCAATTATTTACTATTATTATTTATTATTTTAATTTTTGGAAAAATAAATTTAAATGGAAATTAAGCAAATACATTGATGTAATAAAAAAACATTGTCATTCTAAATAAAAAATTTATAATCATTAGATTTCTTTATTAAATTTTATATTTATATAGTAAATACGTACAGCTAAAGGATATGGCTGATTATTCCTATTTCCAAATCCTAATTGACCATAATTGTTTCTTCCCCACATAAATAATTGTCCTTTTTCTGTTATTGCGCCACAATGTGCAATTCCAGCAACTATTTGTTTAATTGGATTACCAAAAAGTGGTGGTGGTATTAATGTGGGTGTTAATATATGATCTGCTTTCGGACCTAGACCAATCAGACCAAAACCCCAAGTATAAACTTCACCTTTATCTTAAAAAAAAAAAAAAAAAAAAAAAAAAAAAATTAAAAAAAAATAAATACTTTATTATTAATATTATTAATAATGATTATATTTAATTAAAAGTTAATATTAATATCTAAGGCAATTCTAAGAAATGAAAAAATTTAAAAATTTATGAAAACAAATTTAAAAATAATATTTATGTCAATTTTTAGTAAAAATAATATCAATTAAGAGAGAGAGAGAGAGAGAGAGAGAGAGAGTTCCCCTATCACTATGGCCTTTGCTGTCAATTTTTCATTGCGGTCTTTGCACAAGGCGGTGGTCGGCTATTCTCTCTACGAGAGCGAACGGATCGCAATCCAATCCGTAATATTCATAATATCACTGTCTTTCCTTATTTTTTTCACTTGGTATTTTATCTAGTAATGTTCGGCCATGTATTGTTTTTAGTATTCTCATCTCTGATAAATGGAGCATAGGTTGGGTTTGGATTGAATCTGCTCTTATTTCGGCAACGTATGTGAGTATTGGCCGAACACTACTTTTATAGATTCGAATTTTACTTTTAGTAGACATACTAAAGCCATATTATATTGTAGAGATCTGATATTTTTGCCCCTTTGGTTATTAAATAAGCTCTGATTTCTCGATACAGCTCTCTACTACTCGAAATTTCAACTCCCAAGTAGTTGAATACTGGAACTTGTTAGATTGTGGAATTATTTAAAATGAACCTGCAATCGATAGGGTTTTTTGAAATGACAACGCTCTTGATTTAGTCTATTATGATCTTCATAATATTATTTAGGAAGAGAGCAGCTTCGTTAAATATTAAAAGAAGAGACTGTAGATCATTTTTACTTTCTTATGTATGTATATATGTATATAATTTTAAATTGAATATAAAAAAATAATTAAATTGATAAATTATTTTATAAAGATATCTTACCATTGAGAATTAAACAAAAACTTCCACCTACAGCTATGTCAACTATCTTTCCAGGTATTTTAAGTTTTAATAATAGAGGTGTAGACGATTGGATTTCTTCAATACCAGCTAATTGACCATATTCATTATTACCCCATCCATACACTTCTCCATCATCTAAAAAAAATGTTATTAATTGAGAATATATATATATAAACTTGTAAATAAAAATAGGTCTAAGGTGAAACAGGGGGATAAGACCCGTTTAGAGAAATGACACGTTTTCTATATCTTAAAAACCAGGCCTTTTGGCGTGAGAAAAGGCATTGGGAAACACACCTATCCCAGTTACAAGCGAACCGTCGTTTAACGAAGATTTGTTTTGTCCCCTTAACACACAAATGATGACTTTTTTATATTTATTAATTTTACTATTATACTTCTTATTTTAAGATTAAAGCTGTAATTTTTGTTATAAATATTCCTATGTACCATTTATACCAATTTCATGTCATAAAAGGTATTATTATTCTTTGAGATTCGGTTCCAACCACTGGTCCTCACCCTGGAGGGGGGGGAGAGGGGATAGGCAACAGGAAGTAGGAGATTGCGTGGTGGGGCGAAGTGTACGGTCTGGTCCTCCAAGATGACTAGACTAATTTATTTTATAAATATGAGAGAGAGCTGTATCTAACGTTTGAATAAACTTTAAAATATATACCGATTTCTTTTCTTTTTCAAGGAACATATTTAATAAAAACAAAAAACTGATTTCAATTGATATTCGTAATATAAAATATAATATTTTATAGTATAACTCCGTTTAAATAGATATTTTGAATTATTTTTTTCAAATTTTACAAATATTAGAAATATTATGAGTAGGTATATATTAATAAATATTTATTTACTTGTTAATGCTAAAACACAATCGCCTGATGATGTAACTTTAATAATATTTTTTTGAGAAAATTCTGTATTTTCACCAACTAATTTTGGGTATGGTTGTGGTATGAAATTGCTCAATCCTGTCTGTCCATCTGTCCCGAGGCCACATGAATAGACTTGTCCATCTTTTGTAATAAATAAACTAAAAGAACAAAATAGTTTTTATAAATTAATAAAATTATAAATTTTTATTTTTTCTTATAGATAACATTTTAGTATTTTTAATCAGAATTAATGTTCTTCTAACTAAATAATTTCTATCCCTTTCTCTCATAATTTTTTTCTTTCTTTTAAATATCAAAGTTATCTTTGATTTGTCAATTCTAATTTTATTTTAAAAGTCTTTTATGTGTGTAGATATAATATAACTAATAATTTATTCATATAAATTGAATATAATATAATAATATTTACCTGTGATCCATTCCGCATTCAATCGATTTAATTGGTGGTAAATTTTTCAGATGATTTATTAATTGATTTCCAAAATATTTTTCATCTGGTACAATTAAACGTCCACATTGGCCATATGCATTATTTCCAAATGTATAAACCTCACCTGTGTCAGATAAAAGAATTGTATGTGCCCTGCCAGCTGCAGCAGAAATTATTCTTTTAATGTTTTTTGGAATATTTATTGGCGCTGGTGCATATAAAAATTCCATTGGATGACCAGGGCGCATCTCATGATAACCTAAACAAGATTGTATTTTTAAGCTGACAATCAAGTTAGTTTCATAATCCGAAACTGATTAAATAAGCTTATAAGCTTTTATAAGACATAAAGATAATGAATAAAATATTATAAATTAATGATTTAAAAAGAAGTAAAATGATTTGATATAATTACTGCTAGAAGATTGAGAAAATAAATAAATTAGATGAAATTTTTTGAAAATTTATAATAATCAAGTAAGTAATATGATTAGTTAATAAATACAGGAATTTTGATTAAAAAAAATGATTTAGAAATATGAATAGATGAAATATGAATGAATTATGGAAAAATAATTTATAAAGTTTCGTTTTCATTTTAATATTTTTATATTTTAAAATGTCTAAATGTTTTAAAAATAAAAAAAAGGATAAAAAGAAAGGAAAATATTAAAAATTATGATATTTCTAAGAAGGAATAAAGAGAAGTAAAGTAAAAAAATAAAAGATATTATATAAAATAAATGAATAAAAAAAAATGATTACCAATTTGAGAATCTTTATTAATTCCACTTCCAAATACTTGATTCGAAATTTCAGAATTTTTTGTTATAAAAATACTAAAACCAAATCCACAGGCAACATCACGTAACTAGAAAAATAAATTAAAATCAAAATATTTATTAAATATTAGTATTTATCAAATACTTATCACAAAATATTATTCTAATTTACTTTAAATTGTTCACCAAATGTTAATCGTGATGGTTTATGTAAAAAATACTCAGGTCTACTAAAATTTGGTTTTTTCCCATAACCAAGTGCACCATGTATTCCCAATCCCCACACGTATGCCCTCACTGATTCATGACTTCTTGTATATTCATCCTCTATAACAAAATTTATAAAAAAGAAATTAAAAGAATTAAAGACTACCAAGACATAAAATAATAAAGCAAAATACCATTTTATTATTTTTACAAATGATTCGAATATATATATATCATATTTATTTGACATAACACACAATATATTCAAATTTTTAAGATATAAATATAAATTTAATCATACAAATGTCAACATTTATACTTATTACAAAAGTTCACAAGGATTATAATTATTATTAAAATGCTTCTTATTAAAAGAAAAGAAAAAGAAAAATATTTATTGAATAATAAATAAACGATAGATCTAATGACAACCGGTTTGAATCAATATATACATCCATAAGATGATTCAATTAAAATCATTAAATGATAAATTAGTAATTATTTTATATGAACGCATAAAGAATTTCATATCTATTCAATTAAGTAATAATAAATATATACATATATATAATTAAAATAAATATAAATATAATATATAATAAATATGATAATACAACCTTTCAATTCTTCTTCCAATTGTCTATTTATTGGATATTTGCGTTTTACATTATGAAAATTAGTTTTATGAAATTTTCTTTTTAAAATCAGATTGTAAAATTTGAAAAATATATTTTTCAATAACATTTATATAACAAATAAATGACATTTATTATTAATAATTCTAAAGAGCATAAATGGTAATCTGAAAAAATATCATAATAAATATAATTAATATTTTAAATTATAGATATATCTGTTTAAAAGATTTACCTACACAGTTATCCAGAAATATTTTAAATATATTATATTTTTCAAAAAGAACCACTAAAAGCGCCAGGGCGCCAGGGGATGGTCTGTGCAGGTGAGAGTGACACACAGATGATACTTCCTGAAACCTTATGTGTATTTGCGCTGGGTAAGTTTAGATGGCGCTTGTGTCGATAAATGGCATTTTTTTTTAAATTTTTACCTCCCGATGGTATTGTTTTGTTTTTAAATTTAATTTATGATCTTAATGAGGTTATTGATGATCATACCACGTGCATATTCAGACCACAACACATGCCACAATTTAGCTATCAGACATCAGCAGATATGTTAACGTCAATGTTAATTTTTGAAACAGTGTTTTTAGCGCCTCTGAAGATGTCCGAAAGAATTAATCAAAAAATAAAATAAAAGAAGCGTGCTTGGCAGTTTTTTTAAATTTATTTAGAAGGAATATTGGGAATTAAAAAATTGTGGAATTTTCAGTTAATAAATAAATTAAATTAAATAATTTAATTGATATTTGATTATCAGAAATAAAAATTAATATTTGTACATTTTAATAATTTTGTGTGTGAAATGCTAGAATTAACATTTATATTTTTGTATTAATTTTAGAATCATATAGATAGATTCTCTATACCGAGATAGGAGGGATCAAATTATCGACGCGGAGCTTTGAATAAATTATTATTCAATGTTTTATACAAAAAAATAATTTCTCGTTTTTTGAAAAAATAAATTGATTGATATTTTCTATGAACTAACTAATAAAGACAGAGGAGATTAAAAGATATTAATAGTAAAAAAATAAAGATAATATTCATTAAAAACACTTCAACGAACAAACAAACTGTTGTAATATTCTTAAAACAATATTTGTAGTACAGAAGAATATTTATTTTTAAATATAACGGCAACGGCTCGGTGAACCAACTAATGTTTCACAGACTATCTAATGTTTATAATATCACTATTAATAATATTTAAATCTACATATTGTAAATTATTGACTTCATTTGTTTCAATAAAATTTTTTTTATTCTATCAAATTTATATATATTTCCTCAATATTTATAATTTATTTGATAAAATAAATATAATTTTTTATATTGAATTAATTTATTTTTATTAATTATTTTAAATAATTGTTAAATATATAAATTAAATTTACGAAAATGAAAATATTACATTTTAACAATTTTTATTTCAATAATTTTTTCTCTTTCGCACCTATACAATTTTATATAGAACGTTCTGCCATCTATTAACATATAACTGAAATATTTCTATAATATTTTATATACAAGTTTATCGATCGTTGCTGTTGGTTGCCGTTTCTATTATACTGTCATCTACTCGGTATATCGTCCTCTTATTTTTACTTTCCATGTGTATTCATTTACAATTTCTCTTTTTGTAATAATTTATTTTATTAATGTTTAAATAGATAATCCTATTAGATATTTCTAAATTTATTTAATTACCAAACGATTTAAAAATAAAAAAAAAATTCTAAAAATTTAAATAAATTCTAAAGAAGAAAACTTGAATTTAAAACAAAAATTAAAACGTTCCATTTTTTGACATTCGTCACACTTTCTTTTTATGGCAATTTTCTTTTAAACATTCTGCCGACTAGCAGAATTATAAACATATTTTTATAATATAAAAGGAATTATTTGTTTAAGTATAATATATAATAAATAAATAGGTAAGTAAAATTTAATTATTTTATAAATATGTATCTATATATATATATATATATATTTATATCTTTATTTTGATCTTGTTATATTCATTTATACATATTGTTTTTTATTTCAATATTAAAATTATTTAATATGTTCACATTTTTTTTTATATAAAAAAATTAAATTGTATATACGTAAATACATATAAAACTAAAAATAATTTAAATTGAAAATTATTTTTTTTAGGCATGGCTAGAGGTCAACAAAAATTACAATCCCAAGCGAAAGCAGCTGAAAAGATGGCAAAACAAAAGAAACAACAGGGTCATAATGCTAATCAACAAAAGAAGGCTGCCCAGGCTGCACTTGTGCATGTCTGTTCTATTTGCAAGGTAAAATAATTAATTACGAGGAAAATAAATATAATATCTATATATCTATATATATACAAACGTGTTTTATTTTACTTTTTTTAAATATTATATTCGCATATTATCAAGAGATTCGTTTCTATTCTATTCTATTTTTAAATAATGAATAATTTTAATTGATAAATTGAAAATAATATTATACACTATAATTATAAAATGCTGTAAATTTTACAACATAGACTAAATATATAATAGAAACATTCAAAGTTCTAGGTCGCGTAGTATAATATGGATTTTATTTTATAACCTCACCAATCATACACACAAAATAGGTTAAGAGAAAAATTAATATTATAATAGCATAGAATGTAACGTTTATTTAATTTCTTTTCTTATTAGATTTAAAATTGTAAAATATGGCATCTAATTTTACTAAAAAAATAATTAAAAAAGGAGATATATATCTATATTAATTTAAAAAATGAAAATAATGAATAAATAATAAAGATTTTAAATTTAATCTTGTTTAATTTAAATTAATTCATTTATCAGGTTAAGATTTATTGTTCAGAATAATAGCTAGTATAGTTGGTTTATAATTGTAATTTATATTGGATTCGTGCAAACTAAAAGGTATGATATCTTTTGAAGCAATTTTTCAGGAGCTAAAAAAAACTGATTATTATGTGTTTATTTAGATGAATATTATTATTAAGCGATTAATTAATATAATTAAAATAACCCCGAGAGAAAATTATTTTATTATAAATATTAGTTTAGGGAATACAGAAATTCAAAGTCGTCAAAAAATGGACAACGAACCTTTTAGTTTGCAAAGATTTAATTTGAGGGAGAGGATAAAATTCAATATAAATGTTAATTAAATGGTTGTGCTATAAAATCCCGCAATTATACATATATATATAATAAAGATGCAAATTTTTAGAAATTGCACTTAAAAAAAAATCCTCTTGAAAATAGCGCCGAAAAGTCAAACATAAACTACACAATAAAACGTGAAAATTACCTAAAAATAATTTACGAAAGCCTTAACGAATATATTTCTCTCTGTCTCTACATATAATTAATTTAACAAAAGTGTATATATATATATATATATATAATTGATAGTTTATTGGCCTTGGTTTATTATTCTTCAAATATTGATAAAAAGTTATTTGAAGAGATCACTTCCATTTAGCTGGTTCATGACATATCCATTCTCTTTCCTGGGGTTAATATAAAAGTAATCCCAGACTGGGTGTCATTCCATGCTCGAATGTCGATTTCATTTAATCACCAGAATTTTTTATAATTTGAAAACATTTCTATACTTTTTTTCTTATAAATAAACTTTTCATAGAGTTCTCATCTCTTTATTAATCGACTGAATAAATGATTGTGATATATTTATGTTACCCATATAAAAATTATTAATAATAAAATTATTACGCATTTTCTTTTATATAGTATATATTAAAAGATATAATTTATATATAAAAATAAATTTTGATTATAAATATTATCATTTGATTAATTTTATCAATCTTAAAGATTATCATTTAATAAATTAAATATTTTTATCTCTAAAATTATATATCAGAAATATACTCCAAGTTTTCAACTAAACTACGTATAATAGAAGGAATAATTTGAGACTCCTCGATTACTTTTTTTTTCTTTTTTTTTTTTTTGTAGAGTTTATAAAATAAACTTCCCATCATCGTTGAATATGGCATCCAAAATTATCTTAACCAATAATTATATTATATACCTATCATTTTAATTTATCAATTTTTTTTTTTTAAGAATAAACTAATCTAATTTTTTTTTATTTTTTTTAGGCACAGATGCCTGATCCGAAAACTTATAAACAACATTTTGAGAATAAACATCCAAAAAATGAAATGCCACAGGATCTCAAAGATCTTGATGTCTTATAGAAATTATTCAAACTATGAAGAGGATTTGGAAGTTTTTCTCATTTCTTCTTTATTGTCATTATAATTTGAAAATTAATTCATTAATAATACAAACACACTAACGCAAAGATTCTCTCTCTAAAAATTAAATATTATTTATATATATAAATACAAAAAATAAAATAATCTTATATTTTAAATAACTAGATTCTAAACAAACTATGAATTGGTTATATCTTAATAATTTAGTTTTTTTTTTCAATACAAATTAATAAAAAAAAATTAAGTTTTTTCTAATTTTAGTATTTTTTGATTTTGATTTCCCTTTCCATTTTTACATATACTAGTTACTACTCTCTCTCTCTCTCTGACTTTATTTGCTAAATATTTTGACTTTATTTTCCTTATGTGTTGATTGTGAGATCCTTTTGAGATCGAAAAGTGTAATTGACAACTAGAGTAAATAAATCGTTATTTGATTATATCCTTCATAAGTATCCAAATTCAAAGTCAAGTATAAATTCCTGGAATAAATATAATCTGATTATTTTTACTTTCTAAAAATAATAAAAACACATTTTCCTATTTCGTTTAAAATTTGGGAAAATAAATATATCTAGTTAGTTTCTTTATTTAAAAAATTTTAAACTCTTTTAAAATATTTTAAAAATGAATTTATCTTTAAAAAAAAAAGATCTGAATTATCTATTTTTTTTTTGATGTAATTACATTACATAAATCAAATGAAATTTATTCGAATTGCTTTCGAATTTAACATTTAATAAAAAAATTTTAATTTCTTGGTTTGTTTTCCATTTCTCTATTCTCTCTCACTTACTCCCTATCTCTGATCTATTTGTTTTTAAATTGTTTAAAAAATTTGAAAATAAAGGCATAGGATTTTTGGGAGGATCGAAGTGGAGGAAAAAGAAAAAAATGCATTATTAAATGTTTGACTGACCGATTTATTTGGTCTTTTTGATCTGCAACGCGCGCTAGATGATGACTTTTCCCGCGGGAATGTGCTTTTTAATGTTGTACATTTTTAACATTTTTTTATTTTATTTTATTTGATATATATATATTTAATTTTTTATTTTGTCTTTAGCAAGGAGTTGTTTCTTTTATTAATATATTGTTACTTTTTTCATCATAGTTCTATATATATATATATATATATATATAATTAAAAAAAAATAATGATAATAAATAAAAAAGAAACAAATTCCTTTTTAAGTTCGAACGATATAAGGACTAGGAGAGTCGACCGACTAACTTTGAAATGCTGCCGTCAGCCGGCCATCAGGCACCTGCCAATATCAACTTAATTAACGATATACAATATAATACAGAATAATTTTACTCGGCTGACGGGTGATGTTAAATTTATTTTTAGTACTTTTTGTTAATTTAAAGAGATTGTTCAATCTTGATCAACTCCGCAATACCATCATTCATTTCTTTGACGGCTTCGTATTCTGTAAGACCCATACGCCTCTTGTTTGAAATATCATAAACGCCACCCTCAGCCTCGGTATGTTCTCCTCGAGTGCCTCTCACCTAGAAAACAAAAAACAAAATTGAAGTTATTTTCAAGAGGAGCTTTCATTTGTTAACTCAATAGGGTAGCTTCACATTTTTGTCAGATTCTTATTATAGAATTTAACTTTAATTCAAAAATATATTTGAATAAATTAAATTAATTTTCGTTGTCAATTCTAGACTAGTCCAATATTATCTTTCCAAAAGTTTAATATAATTATGATATCATAATTAAATGTGCCAATTTTTTCTAAAATATCATGAGCCCGAGTCAGAATCAAAATTGTTTAACACCTGAATTCTGCAAAGATTTTTTTTTTTTTAAAGTATAATACTTTTGGTTATTTTCTGAATTGTGATTGAATTATTCATGAAAATTTGTAATCACGGCGTTCCGGTATTTAAAGCAGAGCAGCAATTTTTGTGATTTCCAAAAAATGCCCGAAATTGTTTTAATTTGGACAGATCTGAGATGACCTATCTCCTGTTCAAGTTTTATTTTAAGTTTTGGGACACCCTGTAAAATAATTATTAATGAAAAACTCAACATTTGAATGAATGAATTAGAAGATTTCTTTTATAAGAAATGAAGAAAATTTCTAATTTATTTAATTTAAAAAAAATTTGAATAAGAAGAATAATTGATGAATCAATAGAATTTGAATTACTTGTAAATTGTATTTTCCTGCAACTTCTTCGAGCCTTTTCTTGTCGGCAGCCAATTTGGGAACCTTGATATGCACAGAGGCACGTACTGTAGTTCCCAAATTGGTTGGGCAGAAAGTCAAAAAGCCAAGGCGATCATCATGAGAGAAGGGGATGCGTTTCTCAATGTCGTTGACGGCAGTTACCAAACGACGGTAGACTTGGCCCAAGTCCCCTCCCATTTGCATCGAAATAATACGAAGGTGATCCTCCTCATTGCACCAAACCAAGAAGGTCTTGGCATCATTGTGGTAGATACCACGTCCACTGGGCCAGAAACGGCAGGCATTAGCAGCCTAGAAATAAACAAACATACAAAGAACAATTTAATTTCTTTCTTATATATACTCGTATTAATTAATCATCATCAGATATAAAAGATAATAAGAAAATTATAAAATTTCGCTTTAATTATTCGATTATTATTATACGTGCATACCAAAAAAATTAAATTTAATAGTAAAGTAAAATTGGAAGAAAATAATAAAACTATTAGCATGGCATTTCTATCCGAAGATTTGCTCTAATAGCTTTTCTCTAATTCTTTCTAAATATATATTCAAGAAAAGCAAAAGTAAATTTAATTTAATAGATCTAAGTTTATAGATAGTAAAATTGATTATTTGAAAGTAGATACATCAAGAGAAAAATGCTCTATTGAATATTTACTTGAAGGAATAGATAGTAAAATTGATTATTTGAAAGTAGATACATCAAGAGAGAAAAATGCTCTATTGAATATTTACTTGAAGGAATCGGTCACCCTCTTTGAAGAGAAAATGATCGTCAATGAGTTGTTGTTGAACTTCTTTGCTCATTCCAGTAAGAGGATGAAATTTTCCTTGAAGTTCCCCACTCAGACCAGAGAGGGTTGATGCAACTTTCTCTTCCATCTCCTTATATTGGGCCTCGGTGAGGCAAGGGTTGAAAGGGTAGCCTTGCATGGAGCGGCCACAACGAACTCGAGTGGAAATGACAAAGTCACCCTAAATAAATAAATAAATAAATAAATAAATAAAAAGCAAAAAAAAAATTATCTTTTTAAATATGAAATAATTTTAATTATTCTTATATTTGTATAATTTTCTATTTTAGAAAAACTTGGCAATTCCATATTCCACTTCCAACAATCCAATCCATTGGCACAAAAAAATACATTAAATAAAATAAATCATTCAAGAGACTTAATTATTATATTTATTATTTCAAAATTATATTTAATAAAAAAATCCCCCTTTCTAACTAATTTTTTAAATTTTTTAGACTACATTAGCAAATATTGTTTAAAGATTTTCAATAAAATAAAATATTGTTTAACAATAACTAAAGTAAAATAATTATTCTTCTAATTAAATTAAAATAAAAAAAAATTCTAAAAAAATTTACCGGTTCTCTACATTTTTGTTATTCAATTTTTTTTTTCATGATTTTTCAACAATAAAATTTTGAAATGATTATCAAAAAATGGAATATTCCTTTTGAAAGAGCATAAATGAGTGTATTTTCAATTTCACTTGCAACGACAGCATAGCTCCTAATAAAATTTTAAGAAATATACATTAATTATAAAACGTGTTTTATATATATAAATAATCGTTCATTATAATAAATTATAATATATATATATATATATATATATATAAAGAATAGACAATTTTGATGGTAATAGTTTTTGTATCTTTTCAAACAAAACTAGGTAAATGTTTACTTTAACCCCGTGAGGGAAGGAAGTTGAATTACTTTACCAAACTTGTTCCATTAAATAGTGTTAATCATCCTTTATCAGAAATTGCTATGGGCATCTTATATTTTTCTATATATTTTTAGATAAAAAAGATTGAAATTTTAACATGTATTGCAGTGTGGCGATGATGACAACAATGCAAATAAACAAGAATTTTTTCATAAACATTCATGGCGCCTTGATTTCACACTAACACACATATAGATTATAAGTATTAATAAAAAATATATAAATTTAACTATAATCAATTTAAATATATAAAATTAACTATATAATATATATATTTATATAGATTTATCCAAATCTATTTAAATTAATTAAAAATATCGGTATATATTTATGACCCCCTACACCTCGCAGAATTTGATGAAACTTCGCCAGTTGATTCTTTGATTAATTCTAAGAAACTTTTTCCTTAGGCATTTCTTGGGAGAACTTCTAGTTTTCGAGATACAAGTGATTAAAGATTGGATATCAATTAGATGGTTATGAATGTCGCAATGTGCAGCCATTAAGAAATTTTCATTGACTAATTCACTAATTATTCACATATTCACTAATTTTAGTTTTTTTCTTTTCGGTTTGGATATAGTAAAAATATTTTATTAATTAATTTTTTAATTTTTCTATATACAATCCGAACTGAAAAAACCGAAAATTAGTCGCGCCCTCTGCTGGTCAAACTGCTATGACATGGTAGCTAAATGGGATTTCAATGGATAGAAATATATCTATTATATCAAAATATCTATTATATCAAAATATCTATTTAAAATTATAAGAATTTAAGAAACAAATAAAAGTTAAATTCATAATAAATTCTATTCAACCCTTTCCCGAAAAATCATCAGGTCGGCCGAGTGCAACCTCGTAAATATGTTTGTTAATAGTCAAATTGAATACATGTTAAAATTTCAATCTTTTTTATCTAAAAATATATAGAAAAATATAAGATGCCCATAGCAATTTCTGATAGAGGATGATTAACACTATTTAATGGAACAAGTTTGGTAAAGTAATTCAACTTCCTTCCCTCACGGGGTTAAACTAAATAATTACCCAAAACTATTCCCCACAAGCTTTTATTTAAATAGTTTTCATGTAGACTACAATTTTATTTTATTTTTTTATTGGATATTACCTAGAGATGGTAAATAATTTTTTTTAAATCTTTATATTCATTTATTATAAATAATTTAAAAAAGAATGTATATGAATGTTTATTAGAATCGTTTCGTCAATTTTAATTCAACAAAATCGAAAAATTCATTTTCAGTGGCGACTTCAAAGTATAGTTGCCACTTTTGAAAATATACCACCTCTAGCTAAGGTATTTAAATCAATATATGCCACGCATGTATATATGTTTTTATTTTTAATCAATCTATAAAATATTTATTTAAAATGAATAAAAGAAATATTCTTACGTTGGGGTCCAAGTTAGTGAGAGTGTCAACATCACCCCAGTTAGCTGGGGGATGTTTATCGGTCTTCTTGAAACCTGAATGGTAATCTTCAATAATTGGGTCGAAAAGGTCAGCGAAGACAGTATATGCCTCCGCATCTGGTGCGTAAATACCTACGCCGGAATCATGGTTCTCAAGACCTAGAAACATAATGCACAAGTTGCAAATTAAAATTAAAATAAAATATTTTCTATCTACTTCCCACTCCTGATCATCTCGTGTAGTATATCTATTCATTTCTTATTCAAATATATCTTTTGATTTTTCATAAATACAATCTTTTCTTGTTATTTCGATTTTATGATATTTGAGATTGTTTCAGTTAAAAAGTATAATATAATATATTATCATTTTTTTCATCCATTCCCTGTGAGAGAATATATATCTATACTTTGAGGCAATTTGATAAAAAAATAAATAAAATAATATTAATTAGATTATTTTGATTTGAATAGAAGCCACCATCCATCCACTGGCATTTACGCAGTTGTGACATAAGAAATTATCTGTAATCAACTGTATTGAATGTTAGATATTATACAGGAGTTGAACAGATATGCTTTTCAAAAATGTATTTAATTTTAAACTATAATATATATATATATATATACCTCAATGATAAATAATGGATTAATATACCTGATTGGATCACATCAAGAAGAGTAGAGCCAAAGGTGGGTGTTTTCAATGTCTTGAGCTTATCAAATATCTCTTGGGTCAAATATTTTTTCAAAAGAGATTTGCTGTCAGAATCCTTGAGCTTCTTGAAGCCGGCTTCAAGTTTTTCAAGAACAGCTGCGTCAACCATCCTGTCACTAGAAACAAAAAAAAAAAACAATAAATAATTAATAAAATTAAATAAAATGTATTAGATAATTTGATAGGAATACCTAAACATCACACTATAATAACAAGTATAACCGGTAGAAACCATGGCTTGGATAAAAAATCAGACCAAGTTTTCCGGTCCAAAAAATAAAAAACGGGGAAGGGTTGTGAACCAATGAAAGTTACACAAGGAAATGTATTGTTAGGCAAAAAATTTATGAAATGATAAATAAACATTTCACGGCAATCAAGATACTTTTTTGAAGATATGAAGTTTAGTGATCTAGGAAGGTGCTATGTTCATTAAACATTTATTATAATAGAAAAAATATAGAAATTATAGAAAGATAACTAATTATTATTTAAATTGTATAATAATTCAAATTTTACCCTGTAAACTCTCTCTTGGGTATTAATAATGCTCGAAGCAAGTGGTTAAAGGGACATTTTAAAATTTGATAAATCATGAGAGTCCCTCTCTCTCTCTCTCCACACACACACACACACACACACGAACACGTTTAAATCCAAGTAAGCTATTAGAATAAATATAAGAAACCAAGAAAAATAGAATTAACATTTGAGAATTCCACTCCTCTTTAAATTCTCTATTTATGAAAAGGATATACCTACCTACCCAAGAATGGTAACATTTATTTTAAGTCAAAATTAGTTTAAAATAGGGTAATAGGGTAACATTACCTATATTAAAAAAGTATTCTTTAATTTAATAAGAGTTAAAAACAAAATTGCTTATTGTGAATTTTGTATATGTGCATATTCGTTATGATTAGTAATTTATATATATAGAAATAATAAGAATTTATATTTAAAAAATTATTAATTATTATTAAAATTATTACTTTTCCCCAATATTAACATTAATAAATATTTTTTAATTAAATTTTAAAATTATTTAATGAAAATAATAAATAATATATATATATATATTATTAAAGGTTAAAGGCACGAATATATTAATAGTCTGTAATAAAAAGAATTTTTATTCCTGTTCAAGCATAAATTTCTATTAATTAATCTTTTTAATAGATGAGTAAGCACGTCAACATTCAAATAATATCACTTCCAATTGATGATCTTCTTTAAAATACAGTTATCGTGCTATTTATTTAAGAACAAAAAAGATCAAGATAGAAAAAAATAAAAATACCCTTTAATATGAAAATCTCTTGATATATTTCAATTTGTAATTGTGAAAATACAAACATAATATCCTGTGCAACAACCATCCAATCCCTACCCTCTCTCTCAAGTCGATGGTCTTCCAAGCGGTCTCCCCACCAATAGATTTTTCGGGATTCTTTCCTCTCCCATTCTAGCCATATGCCCTGTCCATCACAGCCTTCTCGATTTTATAACCCTATCCTGCATAGAGGTCATGCAATTCCTCGTTATGCCATTCCACGCTGACCTCATCTTTTATTGGCCCATCATTGCTGCGAAGAATCCTATTCTCAAATACTCTCGTCTCTCCGAATCGTAGACGATGCCTGATCCCCTTTGATAATTTGGACGAGAGAAACCCCTTTACTGCATGATAATAGACTTTGATTTAAATCCTTTGTGATTTAAATTTTTCTACATTTTGTGTGTTAATACTATGATACGAACTAGATTTTTTTTTAAAACTCACAATTAGATCAAAATTTGAAAAAGATTATTCCTGATTTATGGAGTCCTATACTATTCGAAAGTCTACAAATAATTGATGAACAGAAATATTGAATTCGCGTTTTTTTCTAATCGTTGTCTTAACGAGAATATCTGATTTAATGTTGATCGATTTGCCCTGAATCTACATTGATATTCTTCGAATATTTCCTCTGCATATCGTCGTCGTAATTTTAATAAAATTAATATTCGAAAGAATCTTATACAATGTCGTCAAAAGAGAAATTCTGCTGTTCTATTTCTAATTTATAATAAAAACAAAAAAAAAAACAAATAAATTAACTGAAATTGTTTCAAGTATACCATATGCATGCATGCATCATCATGAAATTGCAGGAATACAATTTTTTCAAAATTTCACCAAATCCAATAACTTGTTATATAAATTTATAAAAAGTAATTGTTAATAGTAAATTATCATTAGATCAAGTATCATTGCACTCAAGTAAATACTCGTATAATGTTTTCAGTGTTAAATTAAAAAAAAAAAACAAAAAAAGTATACAGAGCGAGAGAGTCTCTAATCAAATAATCGAAATATATTTATAATTATGTTTAAATTTTCAATTTTATACTAAGATTTATTTATTCTTTAATAATTTTATAATTTATCAATTCATTTGAAAGTAGAAAAAAGAGAATGTTTATTTTTTCTTGAAATTGATATACATATTCAGAGATAAAATTCTCCTGATATATTTTATTCCCATTATAACTGGAAAAAGAGATGAATCATCAAAGAAATAAATATTTTCATTATAAACGCAATCTAGACAGTTTTCTTTTATATTTTGATTGATTTAAGAAAAATGGAAAATAAGCTTAAATTGAAAATAATTCATCGTTCTCTGTGATTCTATTTCATTTTTCTATTAGATTTTAAGAAGATTTGATTTTAAAATCAATGTAAATAAATATATTGTAGAAATGTAAAATATACCTATGTTATAATAATTAGTAGAGGGATGTAATATTGTTTTTTTTTTTTATTTTTTTATTTTAGGGTGGAAAGAGAGAATAATAAAAATGTTGTAGGAGAATTGAAAGGATTTTGCTATTTTAAAGGGTTTAAAGTCAAATAAGTAAAAGAAGATTAAGTGGAATGATATAATGGAAATTCTTGTATAAGAGAGGAAAATTGTAATGGGGGGGGGGGGGGGGGGGGGTAGGGAGTGTAGGGTTCCTCTCCATAGAAAGAGGGCGTGGCTGAAATAATTCCTAAAATTCCTTTCTCTCTTTTTATTGGCAAGAATTGTAAAAGAAATTAAATGTAATTAGTAATTAGAGATGTCCATCACATTAAACGATTATGATAGTTGATGTAAATGAATGTGATCTTTCTAAATTCTATTTATCTGATCTTTACGAACCAACGAGTATGTCGGTGTGTGTGGGAGAAAGTACAAGAAGAGAGAGAGAGAGAGTTTTGAAGAGGTTGTGTTTTATCGTCATTGGAAAAACCGATCATCGATTAGTTTTATATTCACTTGTAATTTACCTTAAAAATAAATCAATAGTTTTTTTTTTTATTTTTTTGATAATGAACCATTAATTTTAAATTTTTAATTTAAAATCAATATTATTAATTGGAAATACTTTTCTCTCTCTCTCTTCTGTTTTCTTAACATAAATATATTGAATTTATGTCCTTTTTGTCTTAAACATGCAATGTTTAAGAGATTAATTGAAATTCGATAAAATATAAGATGTTTGAAAGAAAAAGGGTTATCGAACTTTTATTTGCAATCTTTATGATTATATAAAATGTATTAAAAAAAAAAAAAAAAAAAAAAAAAGTATATCTTAATAATCTGATAACCTTATCAAGGTTATTCATATTCAATAGAATAGAGAAAAAAAAAATCAAATAATTTTAAATACATATTTAAGAATATTTTTTTATATTGAAACACCATATATAGCTAGAATTATAATAATTATAATTATCATGTATTTAAAAAAATTATAATCTCATCAATCAATTTAAATTATTTTATCGTTATTAGAAGAGATACAATTTTTATTGATTATGAATTTTTGTCATTTGATAATTATCGAAAGATAAAAAAAAAATAAAATAAAATAAATTGCATTATGAAAAATAGAAAGATTATAAGCCTTCTAATAGAAATGAATAATAATTTGATTGATTAGAAAAAAATAAAAAATCAAACATAATATGTGAAATCGCTATTAGAATTTTTATAAGAAAAAGAAACAAAAAAATATTTAGTATTATAATATAAGATCATTATTTTAAATAAATATAATTTCCCTATTAAAAAATATAAAATTTATAAGTTGATTGTCTATTCTATCTATCTCTACGGACCGCAGCAATCACATTCCTCCATGTCCCCCTACACCCATCCAACTCCTATTTCCTACTATAAAATAATTTTATTTTGTATTTTTAATAATAATGTCTAAAAAAAAATTATGAATTATTAAAAGTTTGTATGAATTTTCAAAAAAAAAAAAAAAGAAAGAAAGAAAGAAAATGGAGAACAGAAAATTCCTATCGACATTAAATAAATATAAAAATATACTTCAATTTTAATCTAAATAAATATTCTTTTCTTATCAGAAAAACGAAAGAAACATCATAAATAATAATTCATTTATAAATATAGATATTTTTTTGGAAAATTTAAAAGTAAAACAAAAAACTCACATTTGTGATGATTCGATATAAACCAAATGACTTATTATTATTATTATTGTTATTATTAGATATAATATAAGAAGAAGAAGTTGGTATTTTCTACATCTTACATTCATTTTCTTTAATTTACTGATAAGAAAAAGATTAATTCTCTTAAAAGATACCTATTAAAATAATAATCTCTTTGAAAGTATTATATGTACATATCTTTATAATGTTAAACGAGAAAGTAATATAATATAACTAATTTTTAATGAAATGAAATATTTGCATTCTCATTTTCAATTTTTTTTTTTTTCTAAATTGATATCAACTACAATAACATTAGTTTATTAAATTTCTATTCTTTTCTAATTTCCTCATTTTAAACATTTTTTTTGTTTTTAATATAATCTATTCCATTGATACTTAAATGTCTCATTGGTCTATCATCTTATTATTAATCTAAGCGATTATATATATATACATATGTACATATGATATTATAATGCATATTATACTCAAAATTTTAATCAATGAAAATAATTATTATATGTCTTTTAATCTTGGATTCTTTGTGATTCGTTTAAAATATTTAATAGTTTTTAATGAAGACTAAAAAATTCATAAAACATTCATATATAATATATACTAGTATAGTATAAATGTTTAAATTAAACAAATTTCCAAAATTTTTCTATTTCTTATTATATTCAATATAATATATTGTCAATTAATATAAAAATATAAAAAGAAACTATTATATACATACATTGAATTTGATTTTATTAACAAATTTAAAAGATAATATATAAAATTAATTTTAAGATGGAATATTATAAATATTTTTTTCATATTAAAAAAATTAAGTATTTACTTAAATATTTTCTTTGAATTAAATTTCATTAATTTTATATACAACAACAAGAAATTTCAAAGAAATTAAGCATTACAGAAATAAATATAATATATGATTAATAAAATAACTATATTTAAATATTTAAATAATCAAAAAATCAAAGAGGAGGAGAAAAATGGTTGATTGATTGATATCTAACAAGTAAAGAATTAATTATATAAAATTAACTCATTTTGTATCATTTAATGTGTTAATATCTTCTTTTCTCTCTCTCTCTCTTTGCTTTATATATATATATATATATATATATTTACAAGATAGTATATATAGTCTAGTCATATAATATAATAATATATATATATATAATATTCG
This sequence comes from Labia minor, assembly GCA_963082975.1. Classification (NCBI taxonomy): domain Eukaryota; kingdom Metazoa; phylum Arthropoda; class Insecta; order Dermaptera; family Spongiphoridae; genus Labia; species Labia minor. Next base: position 124,121,151 of record OY720344.1, on the reverse strand, counting down.
GTGGATGCTGTCTGTTGTTGAGAATTCGGGTTTTTCTCCCCCTTTATAAATTTCGTTGACTCACCCCTTGACAACCCCTGGTAGTAGTAGTAGTCATCGTCGTCGTAGTCGTCGTGGTCGTGGTTGTCGTCGTCGTCGTCATCGTCATTGGCAGCAACGGCCGGCGCCCCTTTTCATCGATCGACTAAGCGTAAAAGGACCCCACCCAAAATGGAATGTTGAACTAACAACCCTCAAAAGCATCCTCACCATCAACATCATTGTTCAATTTATAAATTTTATTTATTTTATTTATATATATAATATTTTTTTATTGAATTTATTAAAAAAAATTAAATAAAAATAAATAAATAAAAAATAAAATTTAATTGTTCTCTCTTTCTTTCTTTCTATTGACACACCAACAGGTGCCACAAAATTTTAATTTGACCCACCCATCTATGTATGCATTAATTCGTCAACTTATCCATCATTTATTTATTTATTTATTTATCTATTTATTTATAATTCATAATTCTAATCATTGAACATGTATTATTATATATTACCTTTCATTCTCCGTTTTAATTTCTGTTGTTGTTGACTCCTTTCCATTTTCTTGAACTTCTTTCTTCTCTTGTCCTTCTTCTTTCTTATCTTTCGAGTTGCACAAACCCATCTTTAGTATTTTATTATTTAAATATATTATTTATATATTATAGTGTATGTATAGATTTATATCAAAAAATTCGATGTTCCCAAATGTTACTTGTTCATATATTATATTTTTAAAACTATTTACTTACTAATAGATATCAAAAGAGAGAGAGAGTATCAAAAGAGATAAATATATATATATATATTTATATATATAAATATATATATATATATTTGTGATTGTGTTTTTATATGTTTATTTATTTATTTATTATTATTTTTTTTTTTAAGTATATTGATAATAATAATATGAATATACTAAAAAATGTGTATTTTCTGTGCGGGGGGAAAAAAAATAATGCGAAAATCTACTTTACATTGTACTAGCTAGACTACAGTGTATTAACTATGTCGCGCGCTAAGCTACAAATGCGACCGAGCCGGCAGAGCAGTGCTCCCTTGGTTACCTCCCTCTCCATCATCCATCCACCCACCCACTCACCCACCCTCCCTCCCATCCCTTGATACTCGTCGCGCAACCTCCTTGCTCTGCGTGCGTTGCGTTCGATAATATTAGGGTGGGGTACAACCAATGAGGGCAAACCTCTCAACACCAATCGGCCAATCGGCGTATACGTTACAACGCAACGCAACGTAAGGGTTGAACAGGACGAAAATCAATTTAAAAAAAAAAAAAACATCCCTTCTGAAATTATCATCAGTCAGTCAGTCAGCCAGCCACCCACACACCCATATATATATATATATATATATTGGATTTTGATTTTTAATACAATTACATATTACATATTACATTACAAGGGTTGTCTCTTTCTTTCTAATTTTCTAACTCGTATATCAATGAATTTGTTTTTGTTTTTTTTTTCAACTTTAAAATCCTAAATGGAATAGATTCATTCAATGTCACAAGAGTCTATTATATTAAGAAAAATAAAATAATAATTAATAATAATTGTTTGTTTGTTTTTTTTTTACATTTTAGAAATCTTTGATAATTGAAAATAATAATAAAATTCCTTTTCATTTTCTATTACTATGTATTTTATATTTCGTTGATTATTTGCTAAAATCATATATCAATTTTATTTGTTCATCTCTCTCTTACATATTATAATTACTTAAATAATAGAATAGAATAGAATTGTTTTTTTAATTAATCAAAAAGCACTGATATTGATTGACATTTCATTGCATTGCATTAGCCAAATGTTTTATCGAATTGTGATTGATCATTCATAAAATCCAATTTAATTAATTTAAACACTCACATTTTGTATATATATATATAATATTATTTATTATAATTAAAATATTTACATTATATTATGAAAATCGAAAATATATTCTATTCATTTCTATTTACAAAAAAAAAAAATAATAAATAAATAAATAAATTTAAGTTGAATAGGAAGAAAATTGTGTAGTAGTGTCTAAATTTCAATTCTTATAAATATGTAGTTGGTTGAGAGAAGAGCCCATAAATATTCCATTTAATTCAATGTAATTAAATAAAAACTTATTGTATTTCCCTTCTCACTCACACACATCAGTTACAAACAAGAAACATACATATAATACTAATAATAATACTAATAATAATACTTATAAGAAGAATAGAAAAATAATTTGTAAAGTTATCTAACTATAATAAATGAGAAAAGGGTTGTAATATTAAGAATAAGAATAATTAGTGAAAGAAGATAATATATATATATATGTAGATGATGATTAAAGTAAAAGGGCGTTGACTTTGGGGTTGTTGACCCTATTCAGTTTACCAACTGGACCAATCGACCCAAAGGATATATATTTTAGAGAGAGAGAGATAATATAATACTCTTGGGAGAAAAATAAAATTATCCATAAACCAATAAATAAATTGGTAAAAGAAAGTAACCAATTAGAAGAATGGATCGAAAAAATAATAATATAAAATAAATAAATAAATAAATGATGTAATTAATTATTATTTTTATTTTGTGAGCTTTAGGAATAAAAAGAGATAAATAACTAAACAAATCAAATGCATGAATTTATATATTATTTGTATAATTAATTTAATAAGAAAAAATTAAGAGAACAAAAAAAAGAAGTAGAGAGAATGTAAAGTTTTACAATTGAATGAAAGAGAATGGATAATAAGATGACGAAGAGGAAAAACTATGAATGTAATTTAATAGGTGGTTCCAAAAAAAAAACGTTTATGAATTTTAATTCATTTTAATTAAAGGTTCATAATTTAAACAAAATTATTTTTATTATTTTATTTTCTTTAAATGTTAAATTATCTTATATTATATCAATTATTATATGATTCATTGAATTATTATGTTCATTAAATTATTGAATGATGAATGAATAATATATTATATAAATTAACAAAGATTCATTCTTTTTAGATCGTATTTTATTGAAATGATAGATGAAGTAGAATAAAAAGAGATAAAAATAAATTTAATGACACTAGTCTCTATTAATTAATCTTTCTTATATATGTATATTATATCTTGATATTTTATTTCTACTTAACTTATTTTTGATATAATATAATAATAATAATAATTATATTTTTATTATTACTCGTACTAATACTCATACCTAACTAGTATTGTAATTATACATGTACATATACATACTTAATGTGTGTACATACTGATTTGATTGTACAGACAATATAATATTAGTAATAGTTTTAAAAAATATACTATAATAGGATGATGATTCTTTTATTAGAAATTTTGTTCGTAAGAAGGCTTTACCTTTATATTATATTATTATATTTATATATATTAAAAATTATATTAATAAAAAAAATATCATATCATTTATTTTTTTTATCTTAATACCTATATAATTATTTACTTATTTATTATTTTTTTTTTTTTTTGAATCAAAGTAATCTCTCTCTCTCTCTATCGTATTAGGTAGATAATAATTGAATTTTATTATTAATAGATATAAAAGCTTTTATTTTATTTTTACATGAATAATAGATTAAATCGGCTTTTCTTTTCTTTCTTTTGAAATAGAATAGTAATAGTATAAATATATAATCCCTTTTTCCATTAAATAGTACATAAATACTTAGATTGGTTTTTAATTTCTTTAAAAAGCTTAATAAAGTATTTTTTTAAAATTAATATATCCATAAAATAAAATATTATCTTTTTATTAAGATTGAAATAAAATTATTATTGTTATTATTATTGTTGTTGCTGTTGTTGTTGTTGTTAATTTTCAAATTGAAATGAAATTTATTAAAATTAAAATTTAAAATGTTATAATGAAAACTTTATCGTTATTAGGTACTTTTTGCGAAATTTTATATTATTTAGATATTATAATATATCTTTTTGTATCTTTTTGTATTACAAACTATTTTTTAAATAGTCAGTTTATCTATTGTAATTAATAGAGCTGCCCCTGTTTAATATGATTATGCAACCAAAATAACATTTCTGTTAAGATGGTCGTATAATTTGTTATAATGTTCCTTTTTGTGGTAATTAATTGTATCGAAATTTTATGAAATTTAAAAATCTTATTATAATTTTTTTTTTTTTTTTTATTAATTATCATTTATTTTAAATTTAATTATTCTTATTTATATACTATCCTATTATTAATTATACTATATATTCTCTAGAAATGTGTTTTTTAATAAGAATTTTAAAATTCTATTTATTATTACTTAAAAAAAAATTAATTGAAAATGTATATTTTATTTAAGTAATAGAAATTAAATAATATTTAAAGTTTATTATGTCGTTTTTTAATGAATTTTAAACAAAATAATCTAAATTTGAATTTCACCATTCAAGATTATAATTCTATACTCTAAATTTTTTTATAAACTATAAGAATTTTTAAATTACTGTCATATATAATGCATACACAATTTATATAATTAATAAATGTATATATATATATATATCAAATCTCAATTCAATCTAATACTGTAAAGAGATAATTAATTTTATATTAAACAAAAAGGCATATAAAAAAAAAAATGATAAAAGAAGATAAATTAAAACATCACCTTATCATTATCATCATTGATAATAAATATATATATATATAAAAAAAGGAAAAAGTTCTTTTCGTCAGACTATATTTGATATAGCCATCATCACGTTTTTTTTTTTCATTTGAAAAGTCACTTGACTTTTGAATTAGGTAAACAAATAAAAAGTCAATTTACGTAGAGATAAATAAAGAAGTTATATCACATTTTACACACGTATACTAACTAAATACCAAGTCATATGATCAATTCTGTTCATAAATTTAATATAATAGATGAATAAAGAAAATGAAATGTGAAAATTGTTTCATAATAAATACTAAGCTATAAAATATATAATTATAAAATTAATTTATTTAGTAATAATAAATAGAATTATTCAAGTTAAAATTATATTATTTAAAATATTTTTATTATTAAAATATAAAAGATCATAGACAATTTAATGACAATATCTTTTTTAAAATAAATTAATATAATATATATAATTTATTATTAAATAAATTTGATTATTATTTATTTATTTATATATTATGAATTATAATTATGTATTGATGTTAAATGAATACTAATAACATTTGAGTGCAAGGAGATATTAGACGAAAGGAAATGTTGGATACTAATTTAGAATTTTAAAACATTCTCTTCCTTTTAACTCTCTTATAACTTAACTCTTGCAATCACCTCACCTCCCCCTCCCCCGCCCTTTCCTTCCATATCTAGTATAGATGAAACAATTTTCAATTACTTATTAAAATGCATAGTATATAATAGAGAGAGAGAGAGAGAGAGAGGGTTTGAGTAGACTCCACATCTAACAATAATTAAATAATTTTATATCATTACAATCAACAATTCCAAATTAAAATTAAATTAAAAATCATTTAATAAACAATTATTACTAATTTTCAAATTATTATTTGTAATCATTTATATATATATATATATATATATAGTTAATATATAAGGTGGTACCATATTCTTATATTCTATTTAGTATTCTGCGCCATCTAGTGACTAGACACTACACTACACATATATATATATATATATATATACTCCTGAATTCGTAATTTCAAATTTAAAATATTTACTAAATAAAACTAATCATTTATAATGGCCTTGAAAATTTACTAAAAATAAAACAAAAAACTTTAAATCAATCACTTTCTAATTTTTTATTTAAAGAATTGAATCAAAAATTTGAAAATTAAATTAATAACTGAAATCCTAAATAAGTACCTACCTGATTATTAGAGTGATTCTAGGAAAAGAAAGATTTATTGTTTTTTTTTTAAATCTTTTTATTAAATACTTTTAAACTACATTTACAAGCTGCACAGGAATCCATGTATGTATCTATGTATTATTATTATCGTTCTATAATATGATATATCATATAAGTAATAAATAAAATAATATTATTATTATTAATAAATATAAAATAGATAGAGTAGGTAAATAATATAGAAATAGCGATAATACCTATATAAGCATACCCCTCTTCTTAAATAATATTTTTTTATTCATTCTATTTAGTATTTTCGTTAGTAAAATAAAAATTATAAATTGTATAGGGTTAACATTTATTTAATAATACTAAGCATAAGAATAAAAATACCGAATTTGAATAACGTTTAATTAATTATTACATACATACTTAAATATTAGATTTTATTGAAAGATGAAATGAAAATAATTTTATCATTTCACAATGAATTCTATTTAAAAAAATGATTCAAGATTTTTATGTTTGCTTTAAAAAAAAATGTGTATAAGGAAACTTTCTTCTAATCATTAAAACTCATAATATATATAGTAAGAATAAGTATAAATAATAATCTATTCAAATAAGTAAACATTAAAATAGTAATAATATTTTTATGACATTACTTATCACTTAAAAGATGTATGAAATAAAAACTATACAACAATAACAACAACAACAACTTTGAAATTACCATCGTATAATATCGTATTCTTTGTCATCTAGATCAGGGCTTCTCAAAGTGGTAAGGGCCGTAGTATTTCGAAAAATGACACACATAAATTATAATAATTAAATAAGGTCATTGTTAACATTAGTAAATGTATGTATTGACTAGTAAAAGTTTGCATATAGAAATTTAAAATTATAAATTTAAGCAATATAAACTAAAAAAAAAAAAAAATAGGGGACCGTGACTTCAAAAAGTTTGAGAAGCACTGATCTATATAAATAAGTATTATATTTTTTTTTTTTTTAAATTTATAAGAATAAGAGTTTTATTTTTTAAATTTTTTGTTTTAAATTATCTACAAATAGAAAGTATTATCAAAGTAGTTTAGTATTTTTTTTTTAATTGTTTGTCATTCTTCATAAGAATTAGTATTTAACGGAAATGAATGTTTGAAAATATTTATCTATGCTTTTTCTTTTCTATTTTATTTTTATTTTAAGAACATGACTCTCCTCATTGACACATTGACTCACACACATATAAAAATAATAAAATCAAATTTCATAGAAATATTTGTATATTTAACATAGTTAACATAGTTAAATATATAAATTCCATTATATATATACTTGATATACTATTTACGAAAGATTAAACAAGAATTTCAGGTATAAAGTATTTTCTTATATTAAAACAAAAATAAATTATAAAATAACTACCAATTTCACTAATATTTATTATGAGTTAAATTTAATTTTAATTTTTTTATAAAAAATAGATTTTAATTGATTTTCGTTTATATAATTTATATTATATTATTTTCTATTTTATATACATATTATATTTTTTCACGGCTCACCCCCTGAACCCCCGTAGTGATACATAGTAGTATCTCGTTGAAAATCTGTATACAAAAAATTTTCATTCAATTTATTTCAATCAGTATATTAAAAACATTCATATCCTTTTGTGTGTTCTTTATTTAAAATATATTTTAATTTAATCAGTAAATTAATTAATTATACATTTTATTGTATATGTTATAATAGAATAGAATATTTCTTAATTATTTTGATATTTTAATTTCATTGCTTGATATTTATTGCATATTTTTAATTATAATAAAATTTATTTAACTGTGTGGCGCTGGGGGTGCGAAAATTATTAGTCGCAACAGGTTATTATATATAATAATAAGATTTCTCTAAACACAGTCTTTGTCCTGAATCACACCCATCCAACACCTCTTCTCTCTCCCAACTTCTTCAAGATGTCCTTTATCTTTGGTCCCATAACTAATTTTTAATTTTGTTAATAATTTGTCAAAAGTGTGAATAATTTGTGAACAGAAATATTGAATGCTCTTAGCGAGATTAAATTTGATAGAATGTTGTTCGCGGTTTATCTTAAATCTGCATTGATATTCTCCTAAGATTAGATAAAACTTATAAATTGTCTCCTCTTCCAGTCCAATTTATTATTTACCCATCCTTGTTGCAAGAGACACATGCAACTTTTTATAAATTTCCTAGAACGCTTTCCGTTTTTTTTTGTTTTTTTTTAATTTAAAATAGAAGGGGGAGAGAGAGAGGTTCTAATTATATTCGAATAGACTATATATTATATTATTAATAAATTTATCAATATATGTATACATATATTATTTTAAATATTCTCAATTAATATTATAATTAAATATACAAATTGAAATATATTCTAATTTTTAAATTTATATACAGTTTAATATTAATATTATTTTTTATTAATATTCCAGCATAAAAATATTATTTATTAAATATAATATAAACATATATATATTATCATTTGAATTTAAAACAAATTTAAAAAATTTACCCAATTTTAATAAGACAAAAAATGTTAAATAACACTCCTTTATATCATTTATCTAAAAAAATCATATTTAAAATTTTATATAATCAATAAATCAAACTTTTAGAATAAATCAAATAATTGAAATGATATTTGAATATTAGAATTTAAAATAAAAATTTATAAATTATAAACATTCTTTGTATTATTATTAATTTTTATATTCATTGTCTGAATTGAATCAAATGAATGACAACACCATGTAATAAATATTATATAAATTTTTAAAAATTAATTTCTTTGATTATTGAATAGATATTGATAGAATCAATTATAATAGATTCTATGTTAAAATAGAGGTATGTAAGAATAATGTGATGTAATTTCATAGAAAACGTTTCAGCCAAAAATGAGTTTATAACGTCACAATTTCTCGACAGTCAGACAGAGATATATATGAAAGATTGTAAAATTACTTTTAAATTCTAGAAGTCACATGAAACGCGAATATATTTTAAACAAATTTTAAATTTTGAGCAATGTGTAGACAAAAAACTTTATATATTGTATATATATATACATAGAAGAAGAAGAAGAAGAAGATATAAAATCATACCATTCACACGATTCTATATCGCTGTCAAAATAATAAAAATAATATATTATTTCTTTTCTATCGTGATATTTTTCATGTGTGACTAAACTACGTCTAATTGAAAGGTACCTTCATTCATTTACATTCCTTTCTAATCATGGATTATTAATTCAAAGAATATATTTAATTAAATACACCTATAATAGATTATAGATAGATATATAATATTTATTCAATGATTCTTAAAAAATTGAAAAGAACACAAACTGATCATCCGAATTCTTATTAAAGTAAATATAATAAAATTTAATTTATACAACTCAAACGATTATTATTAATGAAATTGTGTAAATTGTGTAAATAGTAATCCTTATCTATATAAAGAGAGAGAAAGAAAGAGAAATATTTATTTTATAAATTTAATCATTACTTTCTACTTTCCACCAGACAACCCCCCCCCCCCCTCGCCGGTCTAAAAATTATTATCTATCTATTCTATATAAATAATAACATTTAAATCATTGACATTTTTAATTATATTTTGTTTATTTGATATATGAAACACCATATAATCAATCTTAAACGAGTAGTTAGTATACATTAGTACTATAACTATTCACATATAGAGAATTTAATTATATAATAAATTCTAATTGATTTAATTTAAACAAATAAGAAAAAAAATTATTAGAATTAATTTGTAAAGAGAGAGAAAAAACAGATTTTATATATTATACTACGTTAATAATAACTAAACATAGATATTAGTAATCTCTATGTATGTAATGTATATGAAGATATATATATATATTATGAAAATGAATGTACTTAATTAACAAAATATTTATTTGTTTAAAGGAAAAAAATTTTTTTTAAATAGTATAAATAATAATATACAACTAATAAATTTAAATTATTAATTTATTAGTTTCTTTCTTTTTTATGTCTGTCTTTCTGTTTGTCTATATTTTTATTTTTAAATAAAAATAAAATTAATTTATATTTAAATTTAGCTTAGCAAAGAATGTTGGCATGTAACTAAGTATTAGGGTAAAAGGGTTTCAATCTTCCATCCCTCCCTTCTTCCCCCTGTTTGGGTGAATGCCCAAAAACTATAATATATATATATATATATATAAATTGAAAGCCCTTATAAATGAAGGTCAATATAAATTTTATTTTTAAATTTTATAATTTAAAATTTTATTATTTAAAATAAAATATAATATAATATAAATAAAATAAAATAAAATAAAACTCGTTATAAGTTAATTTTTTTTTTAAATAATTTTTATCATTCTATCAATAAAAATTTTCTTATCCTTTTTTTTTATTTCTCTTATTATTTAATTTAGATTGAGTAAAATCTGAATAAACTAATTTTTTTATGCTTAGCTAATAAAAAAATACTAAAAGTATAAATATTAATAGATTTTATTATTATAAAATAAAATTAATTTATTAATCATCATAATTTAAAAGAAATTAAAAAAAAACATAAAATAATATTATTTTATCTTTCAAATTTATTTATTACATATCTATTCTATCATAAATTATAAATTATTTTTATTTTTGAATATATATTTTTATAATTTAACAAAAAACAAGTGAATTTGTATTTATATTTGATATTTATTAATATTTTGTCTTACTAAACTATCATACAAGTTATTGAGTTAATATAGGATAATATAATTTTTTTATACGTATATATAAAAATTAACGATCCAATGATTTGTATGTTAAGTTTTAAATATGATTTTTTAATCCACTGAAAATTATTTATAAAATTATTATACATAAAAAAAAGAAAAATGATTTTTTCATTTTAGTATAATATCATATAAGATTATAAATTTTCTAAGAAAATAAATAAAAATGAATGAGAGAATTTTTTCGTTGTTACCATTTCACGTTTACACCCCGAAGAATAGAGAGTCAAATTATTGATTTTTGTTTCTAAACAAATTCGATTCCAGGTCAAATTATAAATGTTACATTTTATTTTTATTTCATTTTTTTTTTTTTTTTTTTTTTTTGTTAAATGAATCCATGTGACTTGAGTGTTATTTGATTGAATTCAATTGAATAGAATGAATGTACATATATATAATGAATTGAAGTCGTTGAAGATTAATTTGTATGTAAAGGAAAAGGATATGATGCAATTTATGGGGCAAACGCCCGGGCTTTTGTAGCCCGACCTGCTCTAACATCTTTTACAACAGACTTCACACACCCCACTCTTCATCCTCCCTCTCTATCAAATATAATCCATAATATTATATTAATAATAATTATATATGAGATGAGAGAGAGAGAGAAATTAATGTAATAGACACACAGGGATGCGGTTTTTTTTTTTTTTAAAAAGGGGTTCTCATTTGTTTATTGGGTGAAAAGTGATGGTGACAAACACTCACCTACACCCTCTCACCCCCACCCAGAATATTAGAAAAAGAGAGAGTTGCATGCCTACCTGGATGTTGTTTTTGTTGTTGTTGTTGTAGATATAAAGAGAGTGTGAGAGAGAGAGAGAGAGAAGAGGGTGTCTTCTGGCTGGTTGCTCCGTGGAATTGAAGAGCCGTCGACTCGCGCCCAGTACCCGGCTCGAGTCTGTTTTATTCGCTTGTGACGTCAGCAAGCGAACGAGCCAATGGGCGTCGGGCGCGCCCCCTCCTGCGCCCCCTTATGTAATCGACGTCGTCGGTGGGGGATCGAAAAAGCACAGTGCCCGATATCCTAAGAGGAGAGAGGAGAGAGAGAGAGAGAGAGATAAACCCTTCTCTCTATTTCCACCCTGCTTCTCCCTGTCTGAACTACCAGCCAGCCAGCCAGCCAGCCAACCAACCAACCCCAGGGCAAGGGATTAGTGATTTTCTCACTTGAACTGACCCAGAAACTCCCTTTTCGATAGGACTAGTCGTACCAATAGTACCAATACATGTACCTCTTAACGATTGGGACGATAATAGAATGAAAAGTGATTACTGCTGGTAAATAAACCCCTGGCACCTGGTAAAACAGCAGAAACGAATCGTGTGCCAAACACAAAGAATAAAATGTCTAATAAATGGATCCAAGCATTTTATATTATTTTATTATTTATAAATTAAAACGATTTTATTATTTTATAATTAAAGTAACATGACCAAGTATAGCAATTTAATTTAAAACCTTAACTTAGAAATCAGAAAATAGAACTATATATAATATTATATAATTAAACATATATAAAATAAGCAATTTATACGATATAGTCAACTTAGAAAAGATACTTATTCATTTAATTAAATAAAATAATAAAATAAATAAATTAAATAAAATAATTAATGGTTCTGTTTAGTTTTTTCTTGTTGGTAAAATTGACAAAGTATTATAGAATTTGTTGGGAATCCCCCATTCAGAATCATGTTTAATTATATATATATATATCTTGTCTTATATATAAAATTCTCGTGTCACAAAACTTTGAAATGATACTCCTCCGAAACGGCTGGACCGATTCTTATGAAATTTTTTATGCATATTCAGTAGGTCTCAGGGCATGTCAGACTTCTTTTATAAAACCGCTAATTGGTAAAGTGTGTCCAGGGGGTGCTAATTAATTAAAAATAGTTTAGTTACCATACTAGATCATAGAGGCACTGGTGGCGATAATATGACATCTATATAAATTCTAATAGGGAACTTGCAAACAGGAATTGTTCGTAGGTGTGCGGGCTAGGGCGTTATCTTATGACTTTGCAACCTCAGTTCGAAACTCGCAAAAGCACATTTTTTTTTAAGTATTATATATTTTTTTTACAAATTTATTAATTTTTATTATTTTAATATTTTATTAAATTATTTTATTTTATTAAATTAAATTTTATTATTAACTTTTATTTTATTAAATTAATAATTATGTCAATTAATTTTTTGTGCATAAATAAACATATATAAAAAACTATATGATTAATAGAAATATTGTAAATATTAGAAAAATAAAAATAAAAATATAAATATTAAAAACATCTTTTTTATTGTATTCTTTGCGATGCTAAATGACAACATGTTTATATCAAATTTTTAAAAATTAATTTCTGCGGTTATTGATTAGATATTAATAAAATTTATAGTCTATGAACAGAAATGAAAAATTCTAAAGTCACTTTTGGATTCTAGAGGACATGAAACGCGAATATACGCAAAAAATTTAAATTCTGAGCATGTGCAGATAAAAATCTTTTTATATATATTGATATTTACAATATCTCAATTGATCTTATGGGCTTTTTAAACTTTGAAAACATTCACATTACGGCTATAATTTAATACTATTAATTTTTAAGATTATATGAGTAAATCATTTTAATTAAGAAAATTTGATCTCATAATTGGATTTTCACGTAAGATTTTAATTTATATTTTTTAATATTATTTTTATAGTAGTTTAGTGTTATGCTAATTTCTTTATATTTTATTTTTATTTTGTTTACTTTGTTTTTTTTAAATGAATTAATAACATTTAAAGTAGCATAAAAAAAAAATTAATCGAGGCAGGAAAAGTGATGGGGTTTGAAATTAATAGTGATAAGACAAAATAATTAGTATCAGAGAGAATAATATTTACAAAGAATTTAAATCGAGGATGCAATCTGGAAATTATTATCAAAGGTGATCAAAATTGAAATATATAAAACAATTATTTTTTCTGTTGTATTATATGGGTGGGAGGCATGGTCTATAACCCTGGGAGATGAGAGTAGATTCAGAGTATTTGAGAATAGGATTCTTCCCCGCATTTATTGACCAAAGAAAGATGAGGACACCGGGGAATGGCGGAGACTGCATAACAAGGAATTGCATGACCTCTATGCATCTCTAGATATAGGTCATAAAATAGAGAAGGCTGGGATCGGCAGGGCACATGGCTAGAATGGGAGAGGAAAATTATATTGGTGGAGAGTTCGATTGGAAAACGTCCGTTTGGAAGACGAATTGTGAACAGGGTGGACAATGTAGGAAGGAACGTGAGAGAGATGGGACAGGGTAGGAGTTAGATGATTATAGCTCAGAATATAGGGACACTCGGGGGGTACAGGGGGCGGAGCCCCCGTCTAGGTGTGGAGAGCGCCGAAGACGCTCGGAGCAGCTAGTATATATATATATACTGGTGTTGTTTATTTCTCATTCGTAAAAATTTAAATAATTTGCTTGATAAGATAAAATTTAATAACAAATTAACACAAAACTAGATTCTTACTATATCATATTATGTTTAGGCAAAATGAATATATACTATATACAGTATTTAGATAGATAGAATATACTAGTATACTAGTATGTATATATAGATTAATTGAGGAACAAATAAAAAAACAATTAAATTATAAATGGAAAAAATACCTATATCCAATTATATATTAATATGTATTGTTGAATAATATTTAAATACAATTATTTATATATTCTTATTAATAATTTTATTACATATTATGATAAATATACAAATAAATTTTAGATTTGATTAAATATATTAAAAAGTAGTAGTTGACACCTATCTATACATATTATTATTATTATTATTATTATTATTATTATTATTATTATTATACTTGGAGAAGTGTGGTTGCTGCGGCCAAGAACTTTCGAGTTCCGTAGAGCCACAGAGATAGATAGATTATTATTATTATTATACGTATTATTAATTGATATTAAAAGATGTTTAATTATCTCTTTCTTTATAAATATATATATATATATGTCTGTGTTTTCTTAATTAAATCTATCATTTGATTTGATAAATTAAATAAATATTATTAATATAAAATAGAGATTACTTCAAGATACCTAATATCTAACTAAAGATTTGATAAACTGAATTTAATTATTTATTTTATTCCATTTAGTTAATTTTTCAAAAATAATTTTTTTTTAGAGATAGAGAGAGTAAGAGAATAAAGTATAATAACAAATTTTAAATTAAATCAATTTTTTTTCATAATTATTTTTGAAATAAAATCGAGTAAGTATAGCATATGGTACTTATTAAAGGTATCTATTACCTATATAGGTCAAAAAAAATATATGTACCTACGATTATATGCAACACGGAACTGTAACTAGTTCACCCCCCCCCCCCACCCCCATCCCAAAAAAAAGAGCAAGTAACGAATAAAGAGTTCCTCATTTTAGGAGGTGGAATTCCTTATACGAATAAAGAAAAACTAAACTTACTCTTCAAAGATCTAAAAGCATTTCGAGATGATATTGACTATGATTATTTAGAAGAATATATAAAATTAATGAAGCATTGGATCTTTTACAAAGGGAACAAAATATCTATCTTTCAAAATGAACATTACGATGAAAAAAACAAAAAAAAATAAGAATAAACAATTTATGTTTGAATATAAAAATATAAAATCATCAAAAATTATGTATTAATAAAAGAAGAGCCTTCTGAGAGGATAGTTCAGAAGAAGATGATTTTTATATATTTTCTAACCCAAAAGAAAAAAAAAATTCAAACAAATTCAGATTTGTAATTTGTATCTTTTATGAAAGACAAAAATAAAAATGTGTAACTCTTTAGGAAAAATTACCCGACCGGATAAAAAATTATTTATTAAATTTAATACTTATTTATACATGCCCCCTCTGAATCTTCTTTACCTGACGAATTATTTAAACAATTTGTTTTTTGAAAAGGAAATTCAATTTTTTCCTCTGATAATATTGATTGAGTCACGAATACAGACAGCATTATTAGCCTACACTTTTTTAATTTTCAAGTTTTAAAAAAGTTTTTTGAATTATATTTTTATTAAATTATCGTTTAATTATATTACCTTAATACGTTTTATTATAAATGTATATAAAAAAAAAAATTTAAAAATCGTATATAATTTTATCAATAGAATTTAAACAAATTTCTATTAAATATTCTTTTTTCCTAATCCTAAAAGTTTCTGTTAACACTTTGTTGTTGGTATTGTGAGAGTGTAGTCCATCTCGGATATTACTTAAAAGTAAATTATTTATTAAATAAATATGTTTTAAAGCACTTCAATCGTTTACTCAGGTATGCTCCTCGATGCTACCTCAAGTAAAAAAAGAAAGATTTTTTTTTTTTTTAAAGAACTGTAACGTTAAGAGTAACGCGTTCCATGGGACTTGTAACTGTATCGAGTTCCTCAAAAATTGAGGAACGGCCCAGCCCTGCCTATTTAGCAGAATGATAATTTGCTTATTATATTATTATTGCCTATTATGGTATAATTAATTAAATAACAATTAAATAATAAAAAATTAAAATATTAAACTCTTTCATTTACAATATCTATTATCTATATAGATAAGTGCTTATTATACATTCCACATAGGTAAGAATATTTATTTTAAATAGAATAATAATATGTAGTAGGCAAGTGTTTATGTATTATACAATAAAAAGTATCATTTTGTATAATATAATAAGTGATATAGATTGGTATATGGTATTGGTATTTATTTCTATATATTCTATCGTATTCTATGTTAAGAGATAATACTTAATTAGATATAATATTTTATATTATATTATAGATAAATTATATTAAATAATAATAACACACTATAAATATAAATGAAATTAAAAATTTAGCAATTCTTTAAATTCATTAAATTCTATAAATTTAGCATAATCACTTTTTTTAAAAAAAGTTTCTTTGCCCTTTTAGTCAAGAAACGAATTATTAATTAATTAAGAATATACCTACCTACAATAATATTGTTTTGTTCTTGTTATTTTTCTTATTCAACTTAAAATATTAGAATATAACTTAATACAAATCAATTAATGATCAATGTTACATTTACAACTAATCTCTACCTACTCTATGCTATATAAATACATACAATATAATATATATTATTTTATGTAGTTAAGTGCCTAACCTAATATATATGGTATATGATCATTGATCAATTATAGAAAGAAAGATGGAATTTTCCTTCATTGATGAAATAAAGATTAATATAATGTTATTTAAATGTCAAAGATAGTAGTAGTAGTAGTAGTAGTGTTATTATTATTGTGCAAGTCAAATAAATCTGGTAAATTAGAAATCAATAAAAGAATGGCTCTGTTCTGTTAGTGCTGCTTTTGCTTTTCCTATATATATCTACCATTTTTCTCATTTCTATATTATAATAATTAATAAATAATTGTATCATCTACATACTAACTATTATAATGAAAACCATTGTATTTAAATACAAGTATAATAAAATAACATGCATTTTTGTTTGTTTGTTTAGGTATATAAATATATTTTTAATCTTTATCATAGAAAAATTAAAATAAAAATAATATTTAGATTGATATCTTGGTATATACATAGATAATTTAGTCTGATGTAAATATATTTACATGAAATACAAATTATTGTTGAATATTTTCTAATCGTTTCAATCATTTTGTTGTTTTTTTTTTGATTATAATTAACAAATGTTATTATTATTATGGTTTGAAATATTTTATACCTACATATATAGTATTTTAAGTCTTGTATATAATATTTTGTTGTTTTTGTTTGTAAGAGAAAAAGAAGAAATTAATCTCTTCTTTTATTATTATAATTATTCTTATTAACTTTTATAAATCAAAATAAATGTGACAAATTGTAATGTAAAGTAGATGAATGGTTTAGTTGATTTGTTATTATGATTGTAGTTAGTAGGTGTTGTGTTTAGGGCATAAGTTATTGTGCTCATACACATAACCTACCACAACATTAAATTATTAAAGCTTTGGTGGTTGTTTTTATTTATAACGGAATTTTGTAAATTAAACCACATATTGATATTTGTTATTGTAAATTTATTCAAAAAATACAAACATGACTTGTCACTGGACGCTCGAACAGTGCAGTCGCTTGATAACGATTGCAGAAGTAGCAATCGAAACGTTGTGTATATGTTTGTATTTTTTGAATAAATTTACAATAACAAATATCAATATGTGGTTTAATCTACCACAACATTGTTCACATTAATCATAGATTATAATTATAGTATTACATATATATATAAATAATTATAAAATATTATATTCTAATTATTCATTTTATTATCATCATTTTTTTTTTTAATGAAATCATTACATTTTCATTTATATTTTATATAAATATTTATGAAAGAAGATGTAAATGAAATTGTAAATATTTGAAACCACTCACTAAAAATAACATAAATACCTAAAATTATTATTATTATTATTATAGTATGATTAATTATTATTTGGTACGAGATTAGCATAAGATGAAATTAATGAATTAAAAATAATTTAAAGTAAGTTAAGAGATGACTTTGAGAGAAGAGGTAGTTGACCTTGGCCCTCCTCGTGCACAATGCACCTACACTTTAAATATAGCCCTTATTTCCCCTGATACCCTCGAGACGAGTACCAATCATTGCATTATATAATTATCTTGTGTGGGTATGAATAAACTTTTAATTTTTAAGTGAAACATCCTCACCAATGCTTGACCCATTGTTTCAAATAAATCACAAATCACAAATATTAAATTATTGCTATAAAATTACATTATATAATATTATTATATGATATAACTACGAGGGTCATTCAACAAGTACTTAGCCTCACCGCCCGATGGCGCTGCTATCACAAAAGCGTTTTACCATCATGTAGTACATTCTTTTACTAGCCTACTGTCAAAGTTTCAGTAAATTCTCTTCACTAGTTTTGTTTTGACAGCCTTTGGAAACGAGCGTGTCGATCAGTTGTACAAAAATGGAAAAAGAACAATATCGTTCGGTGATTAGATTCTTATTTTTGGAAGCGAATACGCGCAACGAAATCAAAGATCGCTTGGATGCTGTCTACGGTGACTCTTCCTCCTTCGATGGCGACGTCAAAAATTGGTACGATATTGTTCTTTTTCCATTTAGTAAAAGAATGTTCTACATGATGGTAAAACTCTTTTGTGATAGCAGCGCCATCGGGCGGTGAGGCTAAGTACTTGTTGAATGACCCTCGCGTAGGAATATCATATATATTTTTACCGACCGACGATAGTAAGGGAGGTATTGTTTTCACACCAAATTTCACATGTGGAGATTTTTACATATCTCCACGAATCATGCATTTTCTTAACAGAAAAAAGTATTTTAGCATGATGTCTGTCCGTCCGTCCGTCCGTCCGTATAGATGTGTACAGCTTGAACGGCTCATCGGATTTTGATGAAATTTGGTATATTTACTTAATGCATCAATATGATGAATGGATAATTAGCGATAGAAGGCAAGGGTTATTTTCAACACCAAATTTCACATGAGGAGATTTTTTTACATATCTCCACAAATCATGCACTTTGTATTGGTTTTATCCTCGAGAAAAATCATCTTCATTAGTTTTTTCTTAATTTAAAATTATATGACGTCACTTAACTTTTCATGACGCCACAGCCAGATCCTCCTTATATATTATAATAAAATAAAATTAAAAATATTTATGTTATATCCATTTTTTTTTCTTAATTCTCAATTAATAGATACATTTAAATTATTTGAAATTGTTTCTGTACCTGGAAATTACTTTATATCAAACGTCGGTCGGTTCTGTGCCTGGCCACAGGTCAACTTATTTTTTAATAGGAATATCGTATATGAAATTATATTATATGTTTATATTTGATTGAATAAATTAGTCAATAATTCCTAATTATCAACAATTATCATAAAATAAATAAAGGCTTAAGTGAATTTTTAATTTAAATTAATTTAATAAATAAATTAAAAATTTATTGATTTTAATTAATTAAAAAAATTATTATTAAGTATCATTTATGAATTAATAATTCGAAATAAAATAATTAATAAATTTATAATGTAATAAAATTATTAAATTTTATAATTATAATTAATAATTAAATAGAAAAAATGTATCAAGTGAAAACAATAAATTAATAATGTAAATACAATAATGTAAATGCTATCTCTCGACCCTTTAATCAATTTTGATATACAATTCTTTAATTATTTATTACAATTATTAAATGTCACATCATTGCATCAATCTGATAAAATTAATGATATTTGGGGTCCTCAATAATAATATAAATAATATTCATTAATAAAAATTTATAAGAAGTAACAAAAAAGGAAACCACAAAACAGATTAAAAAAAGTCGAATTGGCAGTCGTGGGACTGGCCGACAGAAGTGAAAACTTGAAAGCAGACGGAATGCGCACCAGCTTCACGAGAAAAATGAAATTTATATACGTATATATATATATATATATAAAATTCATAATCATTTTTTTCAGCAAACTGATTATTATTACAAAAATATTAAAAATACGATGTGTATGAATATATATATATTTATGTCTGTCTGTCTGTCTGTCTGTCTGTGTGTGTGTCTGTCAAATACTCAAAAACTACCCGTCCGATTGCGATGAAACTTTCAGGGATTGTTGTGGGCGTCCCAGGGAAGGTTTTAGTGTAGTTAAATCCAAAATTAATTTATCCAAAATTAATTTATCCAAAATTAATTTAATTAGTAATATTTTGGTAAAAGTCTATTTATGGTTACCATGGTTACATTGAAAAATTTACAATAAATAAATAAAAATAATTGGAAATCTTTTCAACTTATTATTTTGATAAATTTTATTAATATTTTTAATTTTTTTTAAACTGCCAAAAATAACATACCCATAATAATAGTTGTAATAAAAATAAAAATATAAATCACAATGTAAGTAAAATATTGAATCGTTTTATTTATATTGTTTCAATTATTGTTTGAATATTTATTAAATTTATATATAGATTAATTTACATGTTTAAATGTATATTTAATAAATTTATTTATTGATTCTTAATCTTATCTTATTATGCTAGCTAAAATTGTATATATCTATCTATCTATATATATTGGTTCTCAAAAACCGCTCTAACGATTTTTTTCAAATTTACACTAGATATAGTATTTATAAAGAAAAATTAAGTTTTATTGATGATATCTCTTGAAACATTCAGCTTCATTATTAATTTCTTAATTGAAAATTATATATGGAAAACGTCAAAATTGGCCTCCATTTTTATTTGTATTAATATTTTTTTTTATTTAAAATATTTTAAAATTTATTATTTAATTTCGAAATAAAATTAAAAATATTTATTTTTAATAAAATATATATAGATATTTATTAATCTCTCTCAAAAAAAAAAAAATAAAATAAAAAACATCAAATCTGCCTGCTAAGACAGTAAAAAAATGACAATTTTTTATCTAAACATATATAGTACAGTGGCTAGAGAGATGTTTTAACGAGTGGATTTCGTCGGTTCGAAACTCTCCGGGTGAATCGTTATTTAAAAATGAAAATGAAAATAATGAATTTGTTATTTTTTTTCTTTTTATCTATTGTTTACATTTTAATAAATTACTATTTTATATTTATTTATTCATTGTTCTTTTATTAAATTTAATATTTATTAATATTATTTATTATTAATTTATATATTGATGACATCACAAATGACATTTATATTGAAATTTGACTCCCGCCTTTTTTTAAAGAATATTGTATTAATATTTTTTTTATATTTAAAATATTTTAAAATTTTTTATTTAATTTCGAAATAAAATTAAAAATATATATTTTTTTTATATTTAAAATATTTTAAAATTTTTTATTTAATTTCGAAATAAAATTAAAAATATATATTTTAATAATATTTTATAATTATAAATTACGATATATATTTATCAATAATAATGAATTTTTTTTTTTAACTTAATTACAGAGCCGAGGCTCGGGGTCCCGGTATGATCTTAATATATTGTGAGAATTAGATAAATAATGTAGAGAGAAAAAAATATTTAAAAATAGATATTTATTTAAATGAAATAAAATTATTTAATTTACAGAATGAAAATGTCTATAATAATGTCTAAACATTTTTTCTTTATAATTTTACATTATAATAATACTAATTACAGTAGTTATAATATATGGGGAATTTTCAACTTTGACTGCCGATTTGACCATGTTCCCAAACGAATTTTAAAAAAACCAAGACCACTTTACATTTACACATTTTAAGCTCTAATCGAATCCAAAATCAAAATTTAAAAAATCGAAAAACAAACTCACAGATATATAGATTTTATAAATGAACATTTATACAATTTATTTTAATTAATTTGAAACATTTTAGGAAACAAATTTTTAATGGGTCATTTTTAGAAATCCCATTTAACAATTATAATAAATAATTAAAAAATTGTAAAATTTTTAAAGTATATAAAAATAAATTGTATAAATTGGTTAAAGGGTCGAGTGATAGTTCGGTGTCCCAGGTATATATTTTATATTAACACGCCTACTTTTCTGTATAATAAAGATATAAAGAATCATATTTTAATTTTTATATAACCAAGAAATCATTTTTTCACTTAAAATATAGTTGTAAAGCCCAAATCTCCGATCCATATAACATCATCGACTGGGCCGCTACCAAAAGGAGTCTTCTCTTGCTCTGACTAGGGCCACCGGTATTTGCCATTAGTCTCGAAAAAATAATATTAAATTTTATATAAATTTATAAATTAGAATATTTGAATTTGTTTAAATTTTAACACATGTAATCAATCATATGCATAAAGAATAGAAAATTTTGAAAATCAACTTGGTATTAAATTCAGAAAAAAAAAATACTCATATATAGAATATATAGACTATTCGAATATAATTGAAACTCTTTCTCTCCCTCTATTTTAAATTTGAAAAAACGGAGTGTTAAGAAATTAAGATTCCTTATACAACATGGATGGTTAAATGAATTGGGCTCCCTACCTCCCTGAGAAATTCACATTAAAAATGTTTATAATATTTTAGTTTATTAAATCAAACTATTATTTTTTTATTTCAATATTTTTAATGTTAATACAATAATTTTTATTTTATAATCTATAAAATAATTTAATTATTTTTAAAAACAACGGTCTTCAATTACAATTTTTTTACTCTCTACTGACTGTTCATTTCATAACTGAAAATAGTGTCGAATAGAAATAGACGATATTACTTGGATTAATCTTATTATGCTAGCTAAAATTGTTTGTTTGTATTATTGAGGACCCCAGTTCAATTCATTTTAATCAGATTGATGCAATGATGCAACATTTAATAATTGTAATAAATAATTAATTGTAGATTAATATTTTTTAAAGGGTCGAGCGACAGCTCGGTGTCCCAGGTATTAATATTACCAGCCAAACCCAATAATAATGAATCATTTTTTTTAACTTAAGTACCGAGCCGAGGCTCGGGGTCCCGGTACTATTAATAATTCCAATTACTTTCTTGAAATTTTTTTTTATTTAAAAGCATATTCAGCATATCTCGCAAATTTGAATTGGATTAAATAACATATATTAATTTAAATTAAATTAAATTAATTCAATTATAAATTAAAATTAATAAATAATATTTATTAAACCAGCGAAAGTTTGGCTCTTTTTTGATGGCACCACGTCACATGTTGGCGCGTGAGATTTCCAGTGTTAAAAAAATTAATTCTGGTACTTTCAGCAATTCAATTTTCGATGTTGAGATTTTGATGTTTTTGATGTTATAAATAATATTTATTAAATTATAATTTAATTAATTTAATTTAATTTAAATTAATAAATATTATTTAATCAAATTCAAATTTGCGAGATAGTCGAGTGGATAGTGGAGTGTTTGGCTCTTTGTTGATGGCACCACGTCACGTGTTGGCGCGTGAGATTTCCAGTGTTAAAAAATTAATTCTGGTACTTTCAGCGATTCTATCAAGCTCAAATTCTATATATAGCAGTTTTATACAATTATTAATCCTGTGAAAAATTATCAAACATATATCTTTATTTTTACGGTCACACACACACACACACACACACATATTTAAAAATTAATTTATTAAAATATATATTATATAATATATTATATATAGTATATAATTTAATATATATATATATTCTGAAATTAATTTTAAATTATATAAATATATTAGAAATTAATTTAATATTTATATTTTAACATATAATAAATATATTAAAATATTTTATTTTATATATACATAATTTAGTAATACTGATTATTAATGTAAATATAAATAATAATATTTAATATGGCAAATATGTAAAATTTTGTAAAGAATGTATCAGAAGTTTAGTGTCTAACATTCTGGCGTATTGCGCATGCGTATATCGGTCGGGTCGGTGTCGTTTTGGAATCTCACGCGAAATCTATATTTTTTCCCCATCCGCAAAAGTGCTCAACGCCGCTAAAGAAGTTTTCACTTCAAAAATTAATTCTGGTACTTTCAGCAATTCAATTTTCGATGTTGAGATTTTGATGTTTTTGATGTTATAAATAATATTTATTAAATTATAATTTAATTAATTTAATTTAATTTAAATTAATAAATATTATTTAATCAAATTCAAATTTGCAAGATAGTCGAGTGGATAGTGGAGTGTTTGGCTCTTTGTTGATGGCACCACGTCACGTGTTGGCGCGTGAGATTTCCAGTGTAAAAAAATTAATTCTGGTACTTTCAGCGATTCTATCAGGCTGAAATTCTATATATAGCAGTTTTATACAATTATTAATCCTGTGAAAAATTATCAAACATATATCTTTATTTTTACGGTCACACACACACACACACACATATTTAAAAATTAATTTATTAAAATATATATTATATAATATATTATATATAGTATATAATTTAATATATATATATATATATATATTCTGAAATTAATTTTAAATTATATAAATATATTAGAAATTAATTTAATATAATTTAACACATAATAATATATTAAAATATTTTATTTTATATATACATAATTTAGTAATACTGATTATTAATGTAAATATAAATAATAATATTTAATATGGCAAATATGTAAAATTTCGTAAAGAATGTATCAGAAGTTTAGTGTCTAACATTCTGGCGTATTGCGCATGCGTATATCGGTCGGTCAGTCGGGTCGGTGTTCAGTCGGGTCGGTGTCGTTTTGGAATCTCACGCGAAATCTATATTTTTTCCCCATCCGCAAAAGTGCTCAACGCCGCTAAAGAAGTTTTCACTTCAAAAATTTCAAATATGTATTTTAAAGGAACAGGCATTTATTTATGCTTTTCTATTTATATTTAATATTATTAGAATATATTTATTCAATAATTTATTTTGAAGAAGATATTCTTTAATTATCATTGTTTTTAAAATATCATAAATAATATGTAGCAATTTTCAAGATAGAAACACATATAGATCATTTATCCTTACAATGTGTGAAAGAAAAAGAAAATAAAAATAAATTTTATATATTTGTAATTTGATTCTAAAATACCTGGAACACCAAGCTAAATAATAAATTTTAAAATATTTGAAATTTAAAAAAATATTAATACAATATCAATTAAAGAAATTAGCTGGAGTGTCTCCACTCGACTATCTCGCAATTTGAATTGGATTAAATAACATAATATATTATATTTAAATTAAATTTAATTAATTATAAATTATAAATAATAAATATTAAACCAGCGCATGTTTGACTTTTTGTTGATGGCATCACGTCACGTGTTGGCGCGTGAGATTTGCAGTGTTAAAAAATTAATTCTGGTAATTTCAGCGAATCAATCAAGCTGAAATTCTATATATAGCAGTTTTATACAATTATTAATCATGTGAAAAATTATCAAACATATATCTTTATTTTTACGGTCACTTTAGAGGAAAAAAAATCAAAACGTTGTAGGTAATGACCCTCTTCCGGTTGAGCTACATTTCTCAAAAGTTGATAGAAAACTACGAATTTTGAATAATGCTCATGTACCAAATTTCATCATTCTAGCTCTAACCGTTTTTGCGTAATCTTGCCTACATACATACACACACACATACACACACACACACAGACATTTTTCTCAACCTTAGTGAAAATGATTCAGGAACCTTCAAAACGTATAAAAACATCAAAATCTCAACATCGAAAATTTTCGTGATCGCAATACTATCTCTGGCGAGATAGTAAATTATCTGGAGTGTCTCCACTCGACTATCTCGCAATTTGAATTGGATTAAATAACATAATATATTATATCTAAATTAAATTTAATTAATTATAAATTATAAATAATAAATAATAAATATTAAACCAGCGCATGTTTGGCTTTTTGTTGATGGCACCACGTCACGTGTTGGCGCGTGAGATTTGCAGTGTTAAAAAATTAATTCTGGTAATTTCAGCGAATCAATCAAGCTGAAATTCTATATATAGCAGTTTTATACAATGTTTAATCATGTGAAAAATTATCAAACATATATCTTTATTTTTACGGTCACTTTAGAGGAAAAAAAATCAAAACGTTGTAGGTAATGACCCTCTTCCGGTTGAGCTACATTTCTCAAAAGTTGATAGAAAACTATGAATTTTGAATAATGTCCATGTACCAAATTTCATCATTCTAGCTCAAACCGTTTTTGCGTAATCTTGCCTACATACATACACACACACATACACACACACATACACACATACACACACACATACACACACACACACAGACATTTTTCTCAACCTTAGTGAAAATGATTCAGGAACCTTCAAAACGTATAAAAACATCAAAATCTCAACATCGAAAATTTTCGTGATCGCAATACTATCTCTGGCGAGATAGTAAATTATCTGGAGTGTCTCCACTCGACTATCTCGCAATTTGAATTGGATTAAATAACATAATATATTATATCTAAATTAAATTTAATTAATTATAAATTATAAATAATAAATAATAAATATTAAACCAGCGCATGTTTGGCTTTTTGTTGATGGCACCACGTCACGTGTTGGCGCGTGAGATTTGCAGTGTTAAAAAATTAATTCTGGTAATTTCAGCGAATCAATCAAGCTGAAATTCTATATATAGCAGTTTTATACAATGTTTAATCATGTGAAAAATTATCAAACATATATCTTTATTTTTACGGTCACTTTAGAGGAAAAAAAATCAAAACGTTGTAGGTAATGACCCTCTTCCGGTTGAGCTACATTTCTCAAAAGTTGATAGAAAACTATGAATTTTGAATAATGTCCATGTACCAAATTTCATCATTCTAGCTCAAACCGTTTTTGCGTAATCTTGCCTACATACATACACACACACATACACACACACATACACACATACACACACACATACACACACACACACAGACATTTTTCTCAACCTTAGTGAAAATGATTCAGGAACCTTCAAAACGTATAAAAACATCAAAATCTCAACATCGAAAATTTTCGTGATCGCAATACTATCTCTGGCGAGATAGTAAAAAGATGGATGTCATTTGTGACGTCATCCATATATACATTTAAATTAAGAAAAAACTAATGAAGATGATTTTTCTCCATGTTGGAACCAATACAGATCGATTTGTATTTATAAATATTATCTATGGTGTGAATTTCAAAATAATCCTTCGAGCAGTTAATTAATCAATTAATTCAAAAATATACATATATATATATATATATATATATATATATATATATTCATAGTTTCAATTCAATTTATTTATTTTTTATTTTGTTTCTTATATGAATCGAATGAATAGGTTTAATGAGTAAATCAAACAGTAAATCAGTCTGTTAGTTGGTTAGTTAGTCAGTGAAGGATTGATTAATCTAACCAATTGAATGCGGACGTGACTTATCATTCCATTTTTGTCTCATCTCGTATTCTCTTTATTAGTTACATTTTAAATATTACTTATTAGAAATTTTAATAATTATACAATAATTATTATCATTATTATAATTTGTAATTCAAAATAAATTCTTAAAATCTTTCTAATTTTTTCATATCATAATAGAAATATTTAATATTTTCACTTTTATTATATTATATCAAATCTTTCTTATTATATTTTGTGAATTAATCATTTGATATGTGTTGTTGCAGGTGATCAATTTTCAGAATTGGAAAAAGCAAGGGAAAAACGAGGAATGAAGGGGGAATTTATAATTGCTACTTGATTTTTATAAATTTCATCAAAGTAAGTCATAATGCGTGATTAATGGTTGAAATCATTTATTTTTTTAACCGATCCAATCTTGATATTATTTTGAAATCCTTAATCTAGTAAAATAATAAAATAACAGGAAGTTTTTCTAAATTAAATTTTCAGTGAGACATTTTATTATTGCTTTAACTGATTGAGATAAGCTATTTAAAGGTAACTACAAATTTCGAATAATGACCGTATACCAAATTTCATCATACTATCTTAAACCGTTTTTGCGTAATCTTGTCTACACACACACATATATATATATATATATATATATATATTGTAATATATAATCCTAAAAAATACATTTTTTATGTATATAATAATGCGAAAGCTAGAACTTTCATTTTTGAACACATTGTGCTAAATTAAAGAAAAGGACGTTTGGTCATGGGACATGTTGTATGCACGTGTACAGGGACCCATCCATGTGTTCAAGGTGGGGGAAGGTTTCATTATTGGTGAAAATGATATTTGAGTTAGTCTTGATCAAGGTTTGAGAAGAGACGATCATTTTTCCTGGCTGGAAGGGCATCTCATACACAACCCCTTTTTTGAGAAATGTTGCTGCACAATCGATGTCCCAGTTAAATCCGCCGGACGACACTCAAGACTCAAGTCTCCAATGAATTCTCAATTCCTTAACTACACAATATACTAACTGTGGTCGACCATGGGTAATTAATCATTAATTATAATTGCAATTGCTAAAATATAAATTAAAGTTCTTTTAATTTATATTTATATCTTTTTTTACGGTACCTTTCAATATATTTTAATTTCATATTAATTTCATTATTATCTATTTTTGTAATATTAATTCTCCTAGTTTATTAAATAAATAATTTTTAGTTATAATTTTATATATAGCATTTTTCATATTGAACCTATTCAATTTTATTATTTTCCCTAATCAACCTACGCGGATTCAATAACCCTTTTAAGTATGCAAAATTCAATCCAGAGTGCTACCAATTAATTAAACTTATTTTAAACCCAAATTTTCTTATAAAATACCAACCCCCTTATATCTTATACACGACAATATATATACACACATTTTTCTCAACCTTAGTGAAAATGATTCATGAACCTTCAAAACGTATAAAAACATCAAAATCTCGACATCGAAAATTTTTGTGATCGCATTACTATCTCTAGCGAGATTAAAATAAAAATAATAGAGAATAGAAAATCATAATCGTTAAAATATGCAATTCTTTGTTTATTATTATTATTATTATATCTCTCACCTTAGTTTAATTGTTTTGTAACACTTTTCGGGCAATTTCAAAGTGATGGGGAGAAATTTATTATCGACTTCCAATCCCCTCTGAAAAAATATATATTATATTCTTGTTAATTTATTTTAATTTTAATTATATAATAATAATAATAATAAATACTTATTCTAAATAAATAAATATTTTAATCTAGTAGCTATATAATACCTCTCTCGATTAGGTATTATAATTATTATATTTTATAAACTAATAAAATATAAACTCCAATTAATGTCCATTCACTTCAACTATGATTCATATTTATGGATGGATGGATGGATGGATGGATGGTATGAAATAGGATATATGAAATAAATTAAAAATAAAATTTCAAAAAAAAAATTTATCCATCTAAATTTATAATTTTAATAGTTTTATTCGTATTGGATTGGTTAATTAGTAATTAGATTATGCTATATTAATCATTTACCAGCTGGTCAGAGCGCCTTCAGCGCTCTTCACACCTGGACGGGTGCTCCGCCCCCTGTACCCCCGAGTGGTACATAGTATTTGGTTAAAAGTAGTAAAAGGTTTTCATCCATTTTGTTTCAATCAGTATATTACATAAAACATTCATTTCTTTTTGTGTTCTTATTTAAAATATATTTTAATTTAATTATATAGTAAATTAATTATATATATTATTATTATTGTATAGGTTATATCTATCTATTTATATGGCTCAAAGATACTCGAAAGTTCTTGACCACATTTCTCCAAATGTCCCTATCCTGAGCCCTTGTCCCATCTCTCTTACGTCCCTTCCTATGCGTCCATGGTCTTGATTCCCTTTGATAATAATTTTGATGAGATAAGCCTCTTTACTGCATGCTAACAGGCGTTTCCCGATTGATATCTCGATTTAAATTCTTCTCAAATATTATTATTCTTCGTGATTACATTCAATTTTTCTACATATTCAAATTTTACATTTTGTATATTAAGATTTTGTATGTTAATACTTTTCCTCTTTGTCACAAAATATTTTTTCTTATCACTATTAATTTCAAACCTCCATTAATTTTTCCTCGCTATCTGTAATTGCAATTGCCGAATCTCTTATAATATTTAAGACGTCTGCTTAACCTAACTTTTCAATTTTTTTACGCACAACTATGTGGACAAATTTAACCTCTTTTCTGTTGGAAGCATCCATACTTAGTGCAACAAAATTTGCATTTATTAAATCATTCTTTAATTCTTCCAGCGCTAAAGGTGCTATTACATTCAATATTATAGCCTCACATTTGGTTTTTCCCAATGAAAATTTTGGTTCAAAAAATTTGTATTACTGTGTTACTTGCCAAAACGTTACTAATCACACAAGAGCAGATTAATCATTCTCTGATCTAATAATTTTGCTCAATTATTTCCAAGAAACTGTGCCCTGAATCTAAACCGGGACAATTTCAACAACCGGGCGGGACGCCGGGACAACCCAGTATATCCGGGACTCTCCCGGCGAAACCGGGACGTATGGCAAGTCTATATATATCTCACAGGCGGTGGTTGTGACGTCATCCATATATAAATTTAAATTAAGAAAAACTAATGAAGATGTATTTTTCCAGAGATGTGATCAATAAAACTCAATTTTTCTTTATAAATACTATATCTAGTGTGAATTTCAAAAAAATCGTTAGAGCGGTTTTTGAGAACCCATTGTTAACGCCAAAATGGCCATGGGGCATTGGGCGATTGGGCGCTCCTGGCGGGCAGCGAGGATAACACATCGCTCCGCCCCGGTCCCCAGTATGAACCATGCCTGGCGCCGCCGAGCATACTAGACACTTTATCAAGCGCTCGCCACGTGAAGACCTTTGGGATGCACACGAATCCTCGTTATTCAGTCGCTACATGAACACCTTCTGGGTGTACACGACTTCTCGTTATTCCTTCGTGAAGTGGACACATCTTGAGTGGACACCTTCACCTTTTCGTTAGATCATCGTTACGTGCGTTCCAGTCAACTCAGCTGAACCACCTCCCACTCCATTGTGTAACTATTTAGTAATAAGTAATAAGTAATAATAAGTAATTATACTAAATTTAGTGGATATATTGTTAGGTTATCTCATTTCGATTAAATTCAAATTAAATTATCTATCTATATGTTATTCTTTTTGTTATTATCCCTCGAATTCCTAATAAGGTGGGTTTGATCGGGAACAAGCAATTCCCGATCAAATCAACATTGTATATGACTGGTGGGCCAAATGCTGAATCGGTTTTGGCCTAAACACCCATATATATAATTTTTACTCGTATAAGAAGATAAGATATACTTAAATATATGTGTAAAAATAATTTTAAAATACATAAGTATTTAAAAATTAAATTATAAATTTTTAATTATGAATATCATCAGTGACAATTGATTCATGGCTATGTAATATTACTAGTCCTTCTTATTGGATTATGAACTTGAATGAAGAGCACTTACTCTTATTACAATTACTTACATTTTACTTATTGTTTTAAGTTTTATAATCATATAATAATTATTATCGGAATTATTTATAGAAAACTATTTATATTATTTATTGCCATTTTGTTGTATGATGCATGAATGTAGGAATGATGAATTAATTACCTAATTTTATTAATATTTTTAATATTACTTATTTATTACCTTTCTCTTGATGCCATCTGCTCGAGGACACTCTCACTTGGGCATTCTTCACTGAAATAAAAAATAAAAACAAAAATCAATTCTAGATTAATATTAATAATTGATATTTTATTTTTTATAATATAATACGATATTTTTATTGACTTTTTATTTAATTATTATTATTTTCTATTACTAATATAATATGTAAGTTATATATATATTTAATAAAAAATTTATATAATTTATATAATACATTATATAATAATACAATATTCACAAATTAAATAATGTTTTTGTGATTGCTCTTGTTTTGTTGTAGTAACCACACCAAATGTATTTTTATTCCTTTTGAATTATTTTCAGGGTTTTTTTTCAAATTCATAGAAATAATCAATTTACATAAAATATTTAAATGTCTATTGAATGAAGGTAAAAAAAAAAATATAAAATTTAAATATAGAATTTGAAAAAATAAGAATTCGATACTTTTATCGAACTGCATGTATACTTTATCAGGTCTCTTGCTTGATTAATTAATAATTCTTAAATGAGAACCCAGATTCCAGATTCTATTCCAAAAATATTATTGGTTTAATGTTAAAATTTTAAATTTGTATTTATTAATGATATATATGTATAAAATATTTCTACTGATAAAATTGATAAGGCAAATTGAAATATTATATAGGAACAAATACGTATACATATATAATAATTTAAAAATAAATATAATAATATGTTGATATCAGAAAAAATATTGAAAATTAACCTACATTTTTTTTTTTTTTTTTTTAATTTAATCACTAAATTAATTACTTATTATAATATTTATCTGATTTCTTGATGTGAGGGAGGCAATGACAGAGAAAGGTCTTGGCCACACAATGAGATGAGAAATGAGAAATTGGGGGAGGGAGGCTAAAATTACTAACTACTTACAATGATCAAGTTGATCTATTCCTTAAAATTTGTTTGTTTTTTTTGTTTTTATATTATTTGACTATCATTTAACGAATGATGTGTTGATCTAATATATCTCTAATGAGATTATAATTAATTGAAATGAATGGATATATTTTTGTTGGTTGGATGTTGTGGATAAGTAGGCATGTGTATATATTTTGTTTTTCTTTTATTAATCCTTTATTTATTAAAGAAAAGATCTCCATATTAGATAGTACTGGAAGAGATATCACAAAGCAATCAATCTACTCTCAAAAATTCTATCTTTTGTTTAAAATCGATATACAATTGTCAATATTCTTCTTATACCAGTACATATTAGAAGAAAAATTTATAAAAGGAGAAATTTATTGATAATGTGTTGTTATAATTTAAAAAAAAAAAAATAATAATTTCAATTTTATTCATTCAATTTTTCTGTTTTCTAGATACTAAAGAGAATGATGATGCCTCCAAACTAAATATAAATCCATGTGTGAAGTGTTTGAAATCAAGAGAGAGAGAGAGAGAGAGTGGAGTAGTATTCTAGCAGTTAATTCTTGTGAAATCTGGGGCGTAAACTTTTTTGCTGCTTGCTGTTCTGTAAAAATAACCATAGAGGAGCTCACCCAGTAACTAACTAATATTTATGTAAATAATACAAAGGAAAAATACTCCGCCCTTTACAATTATTATACAATTGATTTTTTTTTTTTTTTTTTTTTTTAATACAATACTACTGAATTTATATTATAGTATTAATATTATGATTATTATTAAAATTAATCAATGATGAATAGTTTTCAAAATCCAAAAACTAAATCTCTGTTTTACTTTAATTTAATTAAATTAATTGCATTTCGAAATGATTACAACAACAACAACAAAAAATTATATATGAATTTTACCATCTTACTTACTTCATTAGGCAATTCAATTTTATTCAATCATTTCAATTTATTCTTGTATTCTTATCATTATCATTGAGAAAATACCCCAAAAAAAAAAATTAAATTGTTCAATGCTTATAAAAAGGGTAATAAGTTGATTGCAAATGTATACAGAAATATTAGTCTGATTAATTCATTTACTTTTAAATAATTCAGCCATTAGGGGTCAAAAATTGTACTGCTCTCTTTTATCGAGCGGAATTTTGTAAGCCATCCTCTGCTTAATGAAAAACTACGTAAATTTCTGATTTTTGAAAATTTTCTAGCTGGAAAAAATGTCAAAGTAATCCGTTTAGATGGAACTTTCGACACTACATCTTCTACGCCGATGAGATGATCAGTTAATTCTGAAACTGTGAGGTGACTGTTTCAGAATTAAAATCTCTTTCAGGTTTATTTGAATGACAAACATAAAGCATTCTATGGCATTAAATGATGGAAATTTTCAAAATTTCAAAATGAATAAATTGAGAATAATAATATTTATTTTCTTATTTATTCTCTTAGCACGACAGTCTACCACACTGAAGACTCGAGTTCGTGCTTAGCGAAATTCAATAATTAATCATTTCACTTTAAAGGTTTGCGTGATCTTCAGGATCTATCCGCAAATAATAATAATAATAATAATAATAATAATAATAATAATATTAAACCCCTCAGGAGTCTTTCTTAATAAATAAATGAAGTGTAAATAAATTAGGAGTATTTTTCTTATTTTTTAATGGAGGATAAACAATCCTTCTCCTTAAAGGTCCAAAATACATACACTAAAATAGAAGAGAATGTATAAATAATAAATAAATATATCAAATTATATATATATATATATATATATATAGTAATTAGAAGTATATAGGCTAAAAATTGATTAAACTGATTACTATGAAATTTCATCACTGCACTGGGCTAAACTAATTTCTAAGTAAATGTAGAGATTAAATATGTCAATTAGTGTACCCAGTGTTGTGTTTAATAGATAACCATTTTAGTTTCGAGTTGTTTCAAATAGACAGAAAAAAAAAACTCTTTCTGTAATTGAAAATATGATTTTAACTTGTTTCTTCTAATTTCCTAGTGTTAATCAACGAAACGTTTTAGCATGATGTTAATAGAGCAGGGAAAATTCATATTGTAATGACAAGGACATTTCAATTTGTCCCTTAAGAGTGGTGGAGGAGGAGGGGGAAGGGGGGGGGGGAACTTCCCGGTCCAATAAAGGAAACCAGTAGCCTTAAATGTGCCGATGACAAGTTTGTTTGTTTATTTTTTTTTTTTTTTTTTCAAATATATCATTAACATTGAACATTTATTGCTTATGTGTCTAGCATAGTGGAAAACAATCTACTCGTATACGTATTCTCTATTTATCTATTGCATTAACCAATTATATTTATATTATATTACATTTTTCATGGATTATATTACAAATTGCATTTAAGTGGGCGATCGAACCAACCTTACCTGAGATATACCCATTCTTTTTGGTAATTTCTAATAATTAATTGCTCAAATAACATATCAATTGATTAATTGTTTAATTTTAAAAATTATTATAAGATTTTTTTTTAAATATTATCATATAATTTTATTTGAATTTGATTGACTTGATTTTTTATTATTTAAATTTAAAATGTGAAATCTTTTATCAATATAACTTTAAATTGATATTAGAGATTAACATTTATATTCTAATTGAATAAATAAATCATTCGACCTGATGTCACCTGACTAATTTCACATTTGTTTAATTTGGAATTTAATTAATTACTTATTCAATTCACTTTAATTCAATAAATAAAATTTGCGAGATTTTATGTCTATTTATTATTTATTCCTAGTTAATTTTAATACTTTAAATTTTAATTAGTTAATTAATTAATTTTTATTATAATTAAATTAATAAAAATATTTAATTACATATTTTATATTCTTTAGAACAGAGGTTCTTAAACTGTGGTCCGCGAAGCCTTTACTGAGGGTCCGCAAAGCCATCGTACAGGTGCACGAGAAAATGATGAGTCAGTTAAAACTTTATTTAATATAAAAGGAGCGATGGCATGGCTTTGTGAGGAAACAGAGATCAAATACCCAAATTCAACGAAATGTGCAAGAAAATTATTGCTACCGTTTACATCTTCATATTTAGCTGAATTTTCTTTCTTCAATATTATAATTTCTTCTAAAATCTGTTCTACAATATGCAAAAAAATCGTTATTCACCAATCACTTTTAGAAATATTCATCATATATCCTTGTTCTTATGAGATCGTAAGCCAGAAATTATATATAACTAATAAAATGACGTAAAGTACCTAAAGTTGGGATGGGGTCCGTCAAAAAAAATTTTCTCAAGTGGGGGTCCGCGGAGTACATAAGATTAAGAACCTCTGCTTTAGAAAATTGAATATGTTTTTAAAATTAATAATAATAATAATAATTTAAATATATACCTTTATATATATACCTATTTCCTACAATATATATATATATATTATACCTATTTAATATATATATATATATTAAATAGGTTGTAAGGGGGAAAGGGCCCACAGTGGATGCCAACAGGCCCCTTACAAGGAGAAAGGGAAGAAGGGGGAGAGAAGGGAGGGAAAATGTGATAGAAGAGAGACGAGGGGAAATAGGAGAGGGAGAAATGGACCTTGTGGAGAGGGAAAAAAAGAGTTTAAGGTCTCCAGGTAAGCAGGTGGGTATCTTCTTGAAGGGGGAAAATATTACCCGCAGCTGCAGAGAACAAACTACCTTTCCTCCAATGGTCCAGCGGAGATGAGGTTACTTGGGCGCCATGCTATACTCAGGGGTAAAGCAGATTTAAAGAGACTGGTCAATAAGGATGTAGTTAAATTAAATTGAAAGACGGTTGTAAAAAGAAAACGTATAATTATAAGTTGGAAAGAATTATTATATTACTTCTCCACCATGGGAGTCACAAAAGATCCATCCAACATGGAGGATCAAAACACGTCTTTATATAAAGCACGTGGAGACACGACTACGCGTCTTTACACAAAGAACGCCAGTAGCAGACTTATTATATAATTTCTCCACCATGGGAGTCACAAAGGATCCATCCAACATGGAGGATCATCAAAACACGTCTTTATATAAAGAACGTGGAGACAAGATAACACGTCTTTACATAAAGAACGCTGGAATCAAACTAACTATATAATGCCAAGTCACCAACCGCGCCGAGGGCAGTCGGAATCCCCCAGACGTTGCCATTCAGTCATGCAACAGCGCCTGGGGTGACTTTGTCATATTTATATATAATAAATATACATTCGTTACAAGGTAATTTTTTTTTCATTTCAATCGTAAAAAAATTTATAAGTTTTTTAAGAGTAAATTATTTTACTGAATATTACTGATTCATTTTTCCGGTATGCGCTTTTTCACTGATCTCCACATTTCTAGTCATTTGTGTTTCTAAAAAAAATGGTTTCTCCATTGACGAATGCGTTTGTGTGTGCCAGAAATTTTGAAAACAAAATTTCAGTCAAACGGTAAAACCGATCATAATAATAGAAAATTTTATATGAAACAATTTATAGAGAAGTTTATTTTTGACACCCCCCCCCCCCCATTCAATTTCTAATTCTGCTTAACCTCAAAAGCTCACATTGATTTTTTCAATAATTTTTATATTATAATTTGAATCTTTTTTTATTAATGTTTTAATTTTTAAGGTAAAGAATTGATCTGTTAAGGATTCATTTGTAGAAGAAATGATTATAGTGGTGTTGTTTTCTTAGT